>OZ010580.1:63532361-63577361 GCA_963932145.1 Acanthosepion lycidas | reverse complement strand
AAAGAAAGAAATACAAAATGAAAGTATGGAAAGAAAGAAAGAAAGAAAGAAAGAAAGAAAGATAGAAAGAAAGATAGAAAGAAAGAAAGAAAAACTGAGAAGATGAAAAGAAAGAAAGAAATGGAAAATGAAAGGATGGAAAGAAAGAAAGAAAGAAAAACTGAGAAGATGAAAAGAAAGAAAGAAATACAAAATGAAAGAAAGAAAGAAAGAAAGAAAGAAAGAAAGAAAAACTGAGATGAAAAGAAAGAAAGAAATAGAAAATGAAAGAATGGAAAGAAAGAAAGAAAGAAAGAAAGAAAGAAAGAATGAAAGAAAGAAAGAAAAACTGAGAAGATGAAAAGAAAGAAATAGAAAATGAGAAGATGAAAAGAAAGAATGAAAGAAAGAAAAACATGATGAAAAGAAGCAATGAAAGAAATAGATACTGAGAAGATAAAAGGAAAGAAAGAAATAGAAAAGGAGGTGAAAGGAAAGAAAGATAGAAAGAAATGGACATTAATATGATGAAAAAGAAATGTGAACAGTTAAACAAAGAAAAAATGAAAAAAAAATGTGCGAAAGAAAAGAGAAAGGTAAAGAGGAAAATTAGAAAAAAAAGAGTAAATTAGACGAGAAAAAGAAAGAAAGAAAGAAGGAAATAAATACCAAAAGGTGAGAAAAAAAAGATGTGAGTAAAAGTGAAGATAAAGGAAAATGACAAGAAAACGAAAAAAGAAGAAAGAAAAAGAACGAAAATGAGACAGCGAAGAAAAGAAGAAAAGAATAAATGACGTATAAAGAAAGAATTATATAAGAAAAAGAAAGAATGATATAAAAAAAAGACATGCATATATAATTTAATAGAGAATAGAAAGAATCTTGCCGTCAAGTATCTACATGTATTGATTCGGTTTGTCTGTGACGACATAATTACTCCACTGCCAGTATATTTTCTTTGTTTTCACAATCAGCATTCGCCCGAGTTCGCATGACGAGTTTCCTTGGCCAACAATAGCCACTTTGAGATGACGTCATTAAGATTTAGCCACACTTGCCTTAAATTGGAAACGCTGTCATAAAAAAACAAAAACAAAAAAAAAACAGAAAAGGAGAGCCGAAAACCATACCAAACACACGCACACGCTCACACGCACAGAAAAAAAAAAGAAGAAAAAGATTCACATTCATCCAGGTGTTAGATACGCATGCCGAATAACAATTCCGTTCGATGAAACAGAAATGATTTCTGAGGCTTAGTGAAAGGAAGAACTTGTCCTGGAATTGTGTGTCGCCCACCAAGCACGATGTTTGGAATTTTTTCTGCAAAATGGGATTTACGTTATTCAAGACGAATAGCCATATTTGCAGAAACTCGTTTTTTTTTTTGTTTTTTTTTTCTTTCTTTCTATTAATCGACCTTGACGAGAACAATAAACATGGAATACAAATCAGGAACAGAACGTTGTTATTCACAAATGGAAAATTATTTTTCCCACTTATTATACTAATTCCGTCCAAATGCTTATACGCTCATTCTCTTTTTCAACACTCGCGTGGTATATGGATGGGTAAGATGGAAGAATGTAGAGAGGAATAATGTCTCATTACCATAAACTGCTGCTTCGCTCTGGAACTGATCCAGACCAAGTGATAAGTATGGTTCCATCATAAAGAGAATAAATTATTTCTTATTGAGATCATTGTGAAAAGCGATAGTAAAATTTATCTGCAGATTTTTTTTTAATCGAATTCACTCCAAGGAAGATAGTAAAGCCACTAAGACACAAGGAAATAATTGGTTGTGAAAGAATTAGAAAACAGAAACAGATTTTGGTAAGTTGTGTTTGTTAGTGAAGCACGTAAAAGTATTTTGCAGGTGTTAGTTGTCGAGTACGTATTGGTAAACTTCAAGTTTGGGGGAACAAAGAGGAATTCGAATTACTTTATTATAATTCGCTCAAGTATTAAACTATTCCTCATATTGTCTTGTTTTTACGTATTGATAAAAGTCGATTCTTTATTGTATAATTCGTCTTTTCTCTTTTATTAATGTCGTTATGAAGCGTTTCTTCGGTGAGAAATCTGCTGCAGTATGAAACTTTACGAACTTCTGTTGACATGTTCCATTTTCACCGTACTTTTCACATAAACTACAGAAATGTCTTTCTTTTGCGTTGTATTTTCCGTTTCCTTAAAATGAGAAATATTGCTTATTCCACTATTTACATTATTCGGACTATTGTCCTCATCTTTGTTGCCATATTTATCGCAACGTTTCACCCGTTGTACGCACCGGCCTTCTTCAGGTGGTTGGAATGCCAAACTGAACCCTTTATTTCACTCGCTGGGGGAGACTGTTCTAGTTCTATGTGCCATGTCTAATGGATTGGATATCTGTTATCTCCCGTTAATTCAACTCTCCAAGTTCTCCACTGCCTTAACCAGGTATTGAACTCACAACTCTTTGGGTCCTGTCACTGGGTCTAACCAACGCCTTTACCCACTGTGCCATGTGTCCTTATCACGTCAACTAGAGTATATAGTGTTTCATTGTCACTATTTCACGTTATAGGGCTTATTTTAAAATTTATTGATGTATATAAGGATGGAAATTATGATCGATCAAAACAGTTTAAGATGAAACAATTCAAAGGACATTTGTGGATCTGAACCATTTTTTTTAGTAATAACTGCCATTTCGATTAAAATAATATCCCAAATTACTCAATCATTATACTGTCATGATGTGTGGTAACTGGAGTATAAATGAATGAATATTTACAATAGTGATTCTTAATGTAGGCAACATCGCCAGCATGGGGACGCTTTGAACTCGCAAGAGAGCGGTAAGTGCTTCGGGTGTTATAATTTAAATGTTATAATATTATAGACAATATTGAAATCTTTTATCACATATCGTAACTGTTATCAGGAGGCGGCGATTTGAATCGGTGTCGAGTTCAAATTCTGGTAGTTCTGTTGCGTTTACTTTCGTACCACAGACAATTTACTAGGAGAAAAAACTTGTAAATTAAAATCAAGCCGTTTCCAGGATCCGGCGCAATGCCGTCAGATTAGCTATCCCCTTATCTTCCTTCGGTAGTGAACGCATGACATTAACTCTGCTCCATTTGCCAGTGCACTTTTAACGCGGTGGACGTTAGCTAATGCAAATATCCGAAAAGGAATACTGGGAAAGGAAAAGGTTAAGAACCATTAATTTAAACAAAACCGTGGAAGGAAGGAGAACGAACAATGAAAGAATCAAAGAATAAAAATTCGAAAGAAAGACATCTGTTTGTCTTGCATTTGGCTACCCTAAAATGCCGATATGCGCAAATGATGTTACATACACATATGAAGTAACTTCGGTTTATTCTTTTTGTGGTTACAAAATGCCAGTTTTAAGGTAATTACGGCTGATTCCACATTGGCCAGGCTTAAGGTTAATTCGATTTACTCTCAAATGACGAGCCATAAGTAAATAAATTGTGTTCGACTTCGCTAAGCATGAATGACGAACAAGAAATCGACTTTATCAGAAACAAAATAAAATGGCGACGGCAAAGGGCTTCCTACGTACAATTCGCTATAGAACAAATTCTTGAATTATTTGAGAAAACTCATACACTTCAACGCTTATCAAGATTATTATTATTATTATTATTATTATTATTATTATTATTATTATTATTATTATTATTATTCAGCGAGAGAGCATTATCCTAACAACGTGAGCCTGGGGTACAAATATACGAAGGCTAATATACTCATCATGGCGGCTAGTCCGATAAAGATATACCAGGAATATGCATCGCAGTCAAACATTATTGTCTTATTTTAATAGTACTTCGTTAGATCGCACAACCATTACGTATATATGTAGGAGAGGGGTGAATTAAGATTCATTAAAAAACAAAAAACAAAAAAACAAATAGCAAAACCGTGAAAGTTTCACCGGTCTTTCTATTTATTGTTGTTGTTCTTGTTGAGCAGCAAAGTTACGTTAGGGTGGAAATAGACGAACCGCATTATACCTATCATGACACACTGTTCGATTTGAGTATACAATGTCCATGCATCACGGCCAAATATGCGCTATATGGTTAAAGGTTTTGATAAAATCTACAAACGCAAGGGGAACCAAAGTCAATATATTTTCACGTCCCGTAACCCAGTCCATTCAGTTTTTAGATGTACCCCCCAAGTTAACGGGGCTGCCTCATCTTTCAAACTTAAAAAATGAAACCTCTCGTCTCACTTACTAGATAATGAGCAGTGATCAGATGCTGGCAAGGGGGATATTGACAGTTGATTATGGTCAGGTAACGGACAGGCGAATCTATATCTGTAGTTCTGAACAATATATTTAATGTCATCCATGTTTATTCATCCTGACAAAACATGAACATGGTAAAGCCTAAACACTCAATCAATGAAGCCATGACAGCCAAACCTGGTGGAGCATTAGGTTGTTGTTGTTATTATTATTATTAGACTCCCTGATGTTACCGCACTGGAGAGACCGATCCCAGCGTGCAGCACTTTTGGAAAGTGCCTGAAAACAATACCATGTCTCGTGAGTGAAAGTGGGTAGACGGAAACCTTGGAGGCCGTCGATAGCTGTGGTAGCACGAAGTCACAAGTAATCGTGGACGAGAGCTTGAGCATGCTGCCCTTGTTCAAACTGTAGATCATGCTAGACAACACGCTTTTTCCTAGAAACTCTAAGGTCTGCTCAGCATAGTTGCAGTATAAAACACAGATGGCCTCTGTGGGTATTGAATAAGCACAAATGCGCCTGAGTAAGCGTATGTAATAGGTATTGGCTAGCCTGCCTAGTAGATGGGTATCCTTGAATACGTGTGGCCAGCTATACATTATTATTATTATTATTATTATTATTATTATTATTATTATTATTATATCTCATCTCTTACACACAGCTTAAAAAACAAACCATTTCCTCAGCACATGAGCTGTTGCAAGCAGCACTGCCACCTGTGCACTCCCAATGATTTCCAAAAGCGACAAACTGAGGTTAGGCTTGATGCATTTCGCTGATTTGCACTGTTAGGTCTTGATAACTCCGTATTTTTCGCCTTCTCCGACCATACGATGTTCATATCCCAAGGTACTGCAACTTCTGTCAGGATCTATATATGATTGTTCTTGTGCTCAAATGTGAAAAAGAGGTAATTGATCTCCAAGAGCTTCTTAGACAAGATGGTCGTAATCTACATGGGATTCATTTGCTCATTCTCGTCTACTGACGGTAGTGAATTCACATCCCACATCTTTGCTCAGTGGAGACCATGCTTCTTGCATCGTTCTTAATGTATTTTGAGAACTACATTGTCATGGTATCAACTCTGTTCTAGCTTCCAGTTATATAATGGCTGTCTATATCTCTAAGATGAGGTATTATTATTACTTGCTTTATTTACATTATTCGAACTGTTATCCTCATCTTCATTGCCATATTCACAAGGACACATGGCCCAGTGGATAAAGACGTTGGTTAGATCCAGTGACTAGCTTCTAGTGATATAATGGCTGTCTATATCTCTGAGATGAGGTATTATGATTATTTGTATTATTTGCATTATTCAGACTGTTATCCTCATCTTCATTGTCATATTCACAAGGACACATGGCCCAGTGGATAAAGACGTTGGTTAGATCCAGTGACTAGCTTCTAGTGATATAATGGCTGTCTATATCTCTGAGATGAGGTATTATGATTATTTGTATTATTTACATTATTCAGACTGTTATCCTCATCTTCATTGTCATATTCACAAGGACACATGGCCCAGTGGATAAAGATGTTGGTTAGATCCAATGACTAGCTTCTAGTGATGTAATGGCTGTCTATATCTCTGAGATGAGGTATTATGATTACTTGCTTTATTTACATTATTCGAACTGTTATCCTCATCTTCATTGCCATATTCACAAGGACACATGGCCCAGTGGATAAAGACGTTGGTTAGATCCAGTGACTAGCTTCTAGTGATATAATGGCTGTCTATATCTCTGAGATGAGGTATTATGATTATTTACATTATTTACTTTATTCGTACTGATGTCCTCGTCTTTTTTAACATATTCACATTTCAATTGTTGTACACGACCTGTCTATATTTCTGAGATGATGTATTGTAATTATTTACATTGTTTGGAGTGTTTTTCTCATCTTCATTGCTATGTTCACGACGTTTCGGCCGTTGTATGCTCCGGCCTTCATCAGGTGATTGGAATTTCAAACTGAACTCTTTATCCTTGAGGAAACATGACCAGTACATAAAGGCGTTAGTTAGACCCAGTGACTTGACCCATAGTGTTGCGAGTCCAATACCTGGCACTGGTAAACAAAAACTTCTGAATTGAGTTAAAGGGAGATAACTGAGACATCCTAAATAAGCATGGCACGTGGAACTAGAACAATATATCTCGGTGGATGAAATAAAGGGTTCAGTTCAAAATTTGGATCACCTGAAGAAGGCAGGAGCGTACAACGGTCGAAACGTCGTGAATGTTGCAATGAAGATGAGGAGAACTGTCCGAAAAATGTAAACACTATAAAATTAGTATTTATTATTATTATTTGCAAGTTGCGCTTGTCTACGAAGATCGATTGAAGTTGCATCAGTATTTCATATTTGTCCACACAGTTTAAATGCTTGAATTTCGTCTGAGTCTGATTTTAGAATCAAATCTTATTCTTAAATGAATGTATTAAAACAATGCCTTTTTTTTGTTTTGTTTTTAAACCAGTAGGTAACCTATTAGGGTAGGAAGGGCACCACATATACTGTCCGAACGGTCTGTCTCGGAAAGATAGCTTGACGGAGCCCAAACCTATCCAGACTTGTTTTGAATTAAGAGTTTTTCCTTCTCCTAGACCGGTTGATTTTTTGTTGGTAGGTTATTATTATTATTACTATTATTATTATTACTATTATTATTATTATTATTATTATTATTATTATTTCTTTTGATTTCTGGTGTGTACTTATTTCTTTTCGGGTCACAACCAGAGACCTAAGTTTAGAAATGGCATAATGAGATTTTCCACTGTGCATTTTTTGAGGAAAAAAACCCACCTAAGCTCCCACATATTTTACAGAGAAAAAGCACTTCGTACTTGTGAGTACATTTTTTATATTACTTTAAGGCGTCGGCTACTACCATGAATGCTTTCAATGAGTTTCTTCGAATCTTTTCCAATCAATATGGGGGCTCCAAATACAACTGGAATTGTTGATGTCATCATCTGCCACATTTTGGGAATTTTCAAAGATCCTTGCATTTTGACAGATTTTGAAAATCTTCATAGATACATTCCAAACTGCAGAGACTGCCATGTCAATAAGAAGGCACCTTCGGTTTTTGTGGTCTTTGATCACGATGACTGGACCATTAGATTTGATTGTTCTGTCTGTGTATTTTAAAGTCCCATAAAATTGTTACAGGACCAATCTTTGTAACTGGGTCTGGGTCGTGTTCATAACAATTTCTTGTAGTTTACTTTCCGTAAAAGTTGCAGATTTTCCAGTGTAGATATTGGCCCACTCTGTCATGAAGTTTTCTGTAGATTTAGCCCACTCTGTCATGAAGTTTTTTGCAGATTTAGCCCACTCTGTCATGAAGTTTTTTGCAGATTTAGCCCACTCTGTCATGAAGTTTTCTGTAGATTTAGCCCACTCTGTCATGAAGTTTTCTGTAGATTTAGCCCACTCTGTCATGAAGTTTTTTGCAGATTTAGCCCACTCTGTCATGAAGTTTTTTGCAGATTTAGCCCACTCTGTCATGAAGTTTTTTGCAGATTTAGCCCACTCTGTCATGAAGTTTTTTGCAGATTTAGCCCACTCTGTCATGAAGTTTTCTGTAGATTTAGCCCACTCTGTCATGAAGTTTTCTGTAGATTTAGCCCACTCTGTCATGAAGTTTTTTGCAGATTTAGCCCACTCTGTCATGAAGTTTTTTGCAGATTTAGCCCACTCTGTCATGAAGTTTTTTGCAGATTTAGCCCACTCTGTCATGAAGTTTTTTGCAGATTTAGCCCACTCTGTCATGAAGTTTTCTGTAGATTTAGCCCACTCTGTCATGAAGTTTTTTGCAGATTTAGCCCACTCTGTCATGAAGTTTTTTGCAGATTTAGCCCACTCTGTCATGAAGTTTTCTGTAGATTTAGCCCACTCTGTCATGAAGTTTTCTGTAGATTTAGCCCACTCTGTCATGAAGTTTTCTGTAGATTTAGCCCACTCTGTCATGAAGTTTTTTGCAGATTTAGCCCACTCTGTCATGAAGTTTTTTGCAGATTTAGCCCACTCTGTCATGAAGTTTTCTGTAGATTTAGCCCACTCTGTCATGAAGTTTTCTGTAGATTTAGCCCACTCTGTCATGAAGTTTTTTGCAGATTTAGCCCACTCTGTCATGAAGTTTTTTGCAGATTTAGCCCACTCTGTCATGAAGTTTTCAGTAGATTTAGCCCACTCTGTCATGAAGTTTTTTGTATTCATTGGTTGCCAATACCATGGAATTTGATATAAGACTGTGAGTTATGTATAGATATTTATCCTATAATCTGCATTTTGGTTTGACATAATTTTTCAGTGTGTGTGTCCTTGGTAAATTCTAGTTAGCAAGCATTGGTTCTATGAAGCAAGAATAAAACCTTCGGTTTCAGCTTTTAACTCTGCACTACGCAGCCTCTGATGGGTAAGGCGTTTGTGTACATCAGCTTGTTTGCTACTGGCTAAATATTGATCATCGTTTCTGTATTTGGCCGATTGCATTTGCCTTTGCTTCCTTTTTTTAAGGTGTTTGCAGCTGCAATAGGTGTATTATGTTTTACTTCCCCTTCTCCACCCACTTGAAACTCCATTTTGATCTTGTTGGCTTCCTTTATTACTGAATAACGATTCTTTTAGTTTTGTAAGACAGTTCTAGTTGAAATAATCCTCTGCCTTTTTGGATCTGGGCACATCAACATCAACCTCTGGGCGATACTTGCGGTGGCAAGTGAGAAGCTTTCTGGTCTTGGAGTCCATTCGCTAAGGATGTTGAAACTGTATTGCTCTACGGAGACAACAAAGACTGATATTGTGTTTGTTTGAATTCAGCTCAGTATTCCCTACCTGATATTCACCTGTAGTACTTTTCTCACCTTCCCCTTATGTATGCTGTATTCTATCTTCTTCGCTAATTCCTAGATATCTATGGGCTTCTACTTGTTCCAGTTCTCTGATTTTTGTGACAAAATCTACTGAGCGTGTTTCTGTAATTCTCCATTTATCGAATGTTACTTTTGCACACTTATCTAATCTGAAATCCATATCTGTGTCGTCACTGAAATATTTTACAGTATTGAGGAGACCATTAAAGTCATTGTCGTCTTTGACATAGAGTTTGAGATCATCGATGTAGAGTAAGTAATTGAGAAAATTCTTGTTAACCCATAGCTATTATTGTTTAGTTCATGCGTAAGGCGGATTAAGAAAAAAAAAAAAAAACAGAAGATTAACATAGATTCTCCTTAAAAGTTTTTCCGTCGGATATTTGGTGTGATTTAGGTATAATTTTAGCATGCTTTGTTTTAGGGAAGTTATTGTCACCGTGAAGACTTTCCGAAGTCTTAAGTATCCAGGAGTGTCGTACACTATCAAAGTCTTTACAGCAATCTATTTATGCTTATTTTGTTTATCAACAGTCGATCTTTCAAGCATATGAAACTCTGCTGAATTCCTTTCTGTTCCGAAGGAAGAATGTTACACGTGTTTGGGCGATTTATATACAAACATAGGCATTCACACACGCGCACACAGACTATGGTATTTTTTTTTAATCATTTCACCTAAATCAAGATAATAAAGACACTAAGATGCGAGGGGTTACTGAGTGTAAAAGAATATCGGAAAAACTCTACTAAGGAGAGGGAACAAAAACGAAAAGCAATTAAGAAAACAGAAGATGAACATTGCATTTAAATTTTTAAAGGTCAAAGTTGACTGGGAAACAAGAAGCCGAAAGAGAGTTCCACAAGTGAGAAGTGCGATAGAAGAAGCTATTAGACTAGAACTTACGGTTACATTGTCGTGAAGATTTTAAAATATTTTCATGATAAAAATCTTAGGAGGATTTATGAAGCAGGCATAATATCCATCTCACGCACGGTGAATACTAGACCTGGCTTCTTTAGTATTTCCCCTTTTCTAGCGAGATTAATGCTCGACAAGCGTACATATAAATTTTAGATCAAAATAGAATTCTTTTCATTTTTCATTCAAAATACTCAAATTTTAGGAATACGTTTTCACAGCGTTGCCCACGTGACGACAACGTGAACATGTTTAAACGGAACGCTGATCATATAAAACTTTCAGTTATCTGTTTGGATAAGTCTTGTTCTTATGTCTATCGTCTTTGTCATGTTCAATTGATCATGTTAATTATATTTTATGAATATGTCCTGAAGATGGTTTATTAGACGGAAACGTCCGACGTTGACATTATATTAACATTAAAACAGCATAATTGCATATAAGGATTTTTGTTTGATTTTCCGTATATTTTTCTTCATATATATATATATATATATATATATATATATATATATATATATATATATATATTACAGAATGCGTAGAATTAGATAAAATGGCAAAATTATGATTACATTATATAATATATTATAAAAACTACTTTAATTTATCAGATTTTTACTCTAACGTTTATATTACAGAATGCGTAGGTTAAATAAAATGGCAAAATTGTAATTATAGTAAATATAATTCCAAACCCTACCTTACTGGTAAGAACTCTGACGACCCAAACTGAGCGGGGTTGCTTTCAATTCTCAAGTGTAAAATCCTGACAGTGATGTATTGTCTTTGTCTAGCTTTTCAGACAATAGCATAAAACGCGCGAAAACCTGCGGTATGGTTTTACTATTAGTGCAACAAGGCTCGTTAGTGTCTTTATTGCCCATTTTATATGCGCCTCGTGGCCTCAGTAGAGAGACAATCCACCACGTGGAGAGAATAGGTAACAGTTCAACCCGTTGATATCATTTCTCTCCCTTTCCTTCTTGTTCCCCCTCCACCCCAAGAAACTATATCTACTACGTAACCCTCTAAAATAAAGCGAGTAAAGAAGAAACCTTAAGACAACTATCTGTCGTTGATTCAGTCCGTGATGCAGCGTTGGTGTGACAGTGCCAGAGGAACTGCCAGATCCCTTGATTCTAAAGACAACACGTAACATGACGTTTAATTCATATAGGCATCTGACATCTATATAGAATTCAACTCTATTCAAATGATAAGAATAGCTCCCAAGTCATATCTATTAGGTTGGTGCAAAAATAATGACGGTTTTTTATGTATTTTTTAACGTCAAAAACCGACATTATTTTTGCACCAACCTAATATTTATTTCTACCAAATTACGACAGAGCAGGAGAATGCAAGAAACACCGCTTAGTTGAGGAGAATTTTAGCTACCAAACACTCTTTATCCACAAAGTCACCATCTCTGGATATGAATGATTGACCTGGTATCCATTTTGTGACTTGAACGTGATTCAGAGCAGCTTGGAACGGGAATTTTCATTCATACAATTGTCGCCATTGGTGAAACGTGTCGCTGACCGCCTACCTGTTTTTTCTGCCTCTGTAAAATTTTATATCTTGATATACGTCAAGGGATGCACTTTTTCGGATAAAGGATTTCAGTTGCACAACTTTGCTTTGTACGCACATTCATGTCAGACACAATTTTGCCACACTGTTATTTTCAACAAGACTAAATAATTACGGCATATTGGCAAGTAACATAGTATCGATATCCGACTCTAACATATTACATATTACTAACGTTTATATATTTTTTCACATTTACCCGTTTGGCTTACGGTCGCATCGCGTTTAAACATCGGTTCTCGTCCGATCACCCGAAGGTTAGCAAAGTCGAGCCTGGTTCTACCTTGATGGATGACTACTTCGGAATCCCAGATGGTGTAAGCTCGGAATGAGAAATCGTAGATCTGAGTTCGAATTCCAGTCGGGTTCGTTACTTTCACTTACGCATAAATACCCTTGGGAAAGGTATGAATCCACTTCTTCTCCCCCATATATGGGTTAATTAGTAATACTTGTATCACTAGAACATTAGTATCTCTAAAAACAAACGTATAATCTTAAAATAGTTTCTGGTTTTAAATACCCTGCACAAGGTTGATATGTAAAAATCAAATCAATCAAGCTTGATATACTTTTGATGAAGCTTTCTGCTAGAATAAGCATATTTTATTGAAATAACAGTAAAAGAGTGGGCAAGTTCTGAAGTGTTTTTTTATTTATTTTCCAGAAAGCAAGGCGATAACGCCACTAAGACGCAAGGATTTTTGGTAGTGAATCAGAATGAGAATACATTAGTGAGGAGAAAGGAGAAGGGTTCAAGAAGACAGTAGATGGCGACGGCTCACTGAGGTTTTTTGAAGAACGAAGGTGGCAGGGAAGCAAGAAACCGGAAGGGGTGAGAAATGCGAGAAAAGAACTTACGGTTCCATCCAGAGTAAAACAGTGAACTGCCAAACTAGTAGCACGCTTAAATACATGCAGTCGTGGTGCCAAGCTCAACAGAACAATTCCCATGAAAATATTTGTAGAAAAGACAGAAATAAGGCAGGTTACGCCGCTGGAAAGAGACTGAAGATGCGAGTTGCCAAGTAAGGATCGATAACGTTATGGTGGAACATACCTATTCTATAGTTAATAGGGGGTGAATCGGTCAGTCAGTCGATGTCGGACGACAGTTAGTGGAATACGAAAATAATGCGTAATACCTATTATATCAAGTTCCTAACGTTTTGTACGTCGAACCCATTTAAGGACCGACTTAGTACAAATACAAGCCTCCACTGCGAAATAACTCCACAACAGATAACATTACAACTGCTGACTTTGGATTTTGTTAAGAATCTCGAGATATATAGCAAGTGCACCAGACCAAACATGGCAGCAATATTCAATACACGGACGAATGGTAAATTTAAGAATGTGCAAGATGGATACTGGCGGGAAAATTGTCTGGCATCGCACAATTTATCATTTTTCCTAGCAGTAGATCTAGCAATTAATTCAATTAAATTATTCAATATCAGTAGAAAATGTGTGTCGAAGGAAGCGAAAAGATGCAAAAGTTAATTTTAATTTGGAATTCACATCAGATAAAGTGATTACAAGTTCACTTTCATACAAAGAGAGGCGATGTTTGTTACTCCCTTATAAAACATTGTGGATGTGCGGAGGTATAATTTATATCGGTCCAGAGTGATAAATTGGAAAGACGAGTTCGAATTGCAGTAGAATTTGTTGCATCATTGCGTGCGAATACACCTGGGAAATGTATGAGTCCACCCCTTCTCCCACCAACTAAATATCAGGGCAGGGTATGTGCCCACTAGTCCTGATTGGCAAGCTGTCTACGAAAAGGACTTTGAATTCAAATCAATATGAAGACGTTATCTTGCCCAAGATAGAGCACTGATACATACAGCTGCATCATGCCTCCTGACCTACGACAATGAGTTAAGGAACTTACGATCGTCAATAAAGCATCATTTCCAAGATTATGCACCCGATGATTAGGATCAATGCGGTTTGAAATGTTGCAGTGGCAACTAGAAAATAAAATGTCGAGTCGAAATGGAAAAACGATTTACAAAGATTCGAATAAAGATTTTAATTTTTTAATAATATATATATATATATATATATATATATATATATATATATATATATATTAGGTTGGTGCAAAAATAATGACGTAATAATGTCATTTTTTGACGTTAAAAAATACGTCAAAAAACGACATTATTACGTCATTATTTTTGCAGACTTTTATCTTTTGTAGTAGTTGAAAAAACAACAACTCGGGATCTGTTTATTCTTTTGATACAGTCGAATAAGATACGAAAACCTCACTCGAAAACGAAAGAATCTGGGAAACGTGAATATTTGGTTGAGGCAATTATAATTTGAGGGCTTAGAGCAAAATACTGCAGGCAACACTGGGGAAATTGTATTAGGTTTTTCGTAAAATAATATCCGATTTTAGAATAAACGTATTAATTGCGTTCTCATAAATTATTACGAGAATATATCATTCATTCGTATTGATTACAGAGACCTATTTGTTAATCTTATATCAATCTCTTTCGAAATTTCAATTAAAATATTGTATACATACACCCTTGTGCAAATTAATTTAAACACCCGCTTTAATTTCCTTTCTTTCACCATACAGTCAGTTTTAGACCCACGCGAGTGACAGTGTGTAATCGATTTCTATTTTTTTTCCTTAGTTTAGGTCATTTACAGTGGTGTGCAGTAATATGAATCTATTTTCGGGGTGTATGATGAAATTTGTTTGGAATTCAAAAAATTGTGCCACCCTTGATTGCATCAGATTTTTACCACACTCCAGGCACTATTGTCTCGACAGTCGATTAGTTGTCCTATGGCCATTTTCTGCGATGGACGTTACTCGAAGGAAGCATACGAAAATTGTAACGCTGCACGAACATAATGAAAAGGCCTTACCAGTGAACAAGTCAAAGTACACCAGATTAGCACGGAAACTCTCCTGATTTAAAACCAATCGAGAATCTCTGGTCAATCTGCAAGGAACGACTTCGGGGAATGGACATACGAAGTACTAATATGTGCACTGGGTCATGTTTCATTGTAAAAATACAAGAAAAGTAAATAATAACGGAATTATTCGTATTTTTTCAATTAATTTGCACAAAGTTGTATAATCTTGAACATAAAAAAAAGATATGTGTTTACTATTTTTTACATAGTTAAAGTTTGGTCTATATGCTTCTCAATCTTTTGCCAACATTAACCGAGTATATGAGTGAAGGTTTCACTTGTGATCGAACAGTACGGCACTGGTTTGGCATTGGCTTTATAATTACAGATTTCTGGAATCTAACCAATGCACCACTTCCGAAGAAAAGTGATTACAAGTACCTGAATGAAATGCACATATTTAGTTAAGCAAAATGCTATCGACTAGATAATCGAGCATTATCAGCTTCTGAATAATGCTCGCAGACATATTCCCAAGATGACACTGCAGAAGCTCAACGACTTGAGACGTTGCCACATTATTCTTCTGGTCTCTTGATCACTGTCTACCATTTTTTCAAACATCTTGACAATTTTTTAAGTCCAAAGACATATTGCAAAAAAGAGGCAGAAACTACCTTCAAAGATTTCTTGGAATCCAAAACTGTACATCTTTATCGTAAAAGCATAGTCTTGTAATAGAAATATAGAGAAGTTCAGCGGAGTCTCTTTCGGAGAGGTAAACCAACCGTACACCCATTTATACGGGTTCAAATGACATATTTTTGGCCGATCCCACGGGCTCGGAGATCCCACGTTAAACCGGCCTTGTGCTACATGATGCCCTCGTGGTGGGGTGACTAAATACTATAGAGAAGTTCAAGGTTCCTATTTCGACTGAAGTAAACACTGGGGTAATGGATAGCGGCTCGGAATGAAGAATGGGAGAAACGAGTTTGAATTTCAGTCGCATTCATTACCTTTATTACTTGGGAAAGGTATGATTCTATCGCTTCAAACCCTAGTTGCAGTTAAATAGCATCGACGCCCAAGCGAGTAAAACAAAAAGCAAAACAATTTGGCCAACTGAAACTACAAATAACTGGAAGGACAAGACGTTGCATACCTAAAAAGGATGTAATTAACCCGAATTGAAGGAACTGCGGAACATATGGAAACTGTTGACCATATTATCTCAGGATATCTGGAACTAGCAAAAAAATGAATATATCCACAGACATAACAATGTAGCTACATATGTGCACTGGAAGATATACAAGAAGCACAAAAAATCTACTGAGAGATGGTATGAGCACCAATCAGACACAGTTATTCAAAATAACGATGTAACTATCCTCTGGGACATGCCAATTCAAACTGACAAAGAAATAAAAGCCAATAGACCTGATATTATATTAAAAGACAAGAAATTCGGGAAGTTTATGCTTATTGGGTAGTAGTAGTAGTACTGTCAGAGAGAAACACATCCATGAAAATTATTGAGAAATTGTCCAAATACAAGGAACTGGAGATCGACATTAACAGGGTGTGGGACATGAAGACTGAAACTGTACCAATAGTAATCGGAGCTCTGAGACTCGTGATTAAAAGCATGAAAAATTTTACTAACAGCTTCCAACGTTACATCACTGTACAAGCTGTCCAGAAGATCGTCCTACTAGGGATATCCCATATACTAAGAAAAGTATTATCAGTTAAATGACAATTCTTTGATAGGGCCTAAGTACCATAGTTTTGACCCGTCTCTACAGGATACAAAGCAGGGATCTTAACATACACAAATAATAATAATAATAATAATAATAATAATAATAATAATAATAATAATAATAATACAAATGTTGTAGGTTCTAGCGACAAAATGAGATATTTCAAACGGAACTCGAGAAGTTTTACAAGAAAACTGGAAAAGCAGTTTTGGAAGTCAAACTGGAGAAGTGCAAACATTTTGAGAGGCTATTTGGAGCAATCAGAGGAATATAAAATCCAAAGAAAGGCGGGCGAAAAGAGATCAAGAAAGAATAAAAGATAAACCTTTGCAAGAATGGAAAAATATAACGAAAAATAATGTTAGGCAAGCTCTAACAAAATCCCCAAAAATGAAAATCCCAAGGAAATAACAAGTACCCACGTTTTGGTTGTATCACCTGTCATCAACCTGTCATCAATGCGCAAGTTTTATCAGTGCTAATTATGAAGAGATTTATCTACATAAGATATGTGATCTTAATTTTTCTTTTTACAAAAACGCCATTTCTGACCTTAAGTCGCAATAATGATATCATTTTATACGAGAAAACATATGAATGTATTGTGACAGACATGAGTACTTTAGGAAAAGGGCATCATGAAAGCAGTAAAAAAAATACAGAATTACCAAGACATGGAAACGTACACGAACCAGAAAGCAAAGTTGTCCCTTTTGTGGTTGATATACTCGGGACTATCTACAAGAATGTTTCTACATCGCAATATGCCTTGAGGATAGCTGACATTATCAAGTGTACAAATAGAAGAAGAGCTTCTTGGAACCACTCATCTACCAAGCGAAATTTAATGTCTGTATGTTTAGTAGTGCTATCATTACCTGGTCAAAGACTCTAAGTTTGGGGAGGTTCTCGATATCAATACTTGATAATAATTAAAACGAAGACAAGGACATTGTTATTATATGCAACTTGAGTTGATATCGATCGACCGTGTATCACATTATCCCAATTTAGATTCATAAATAAATAAGTCGATAATTAGACATTTCTTATATTTTCCTTAAATTCATGACCGATGAGCTTTTTGGATTAAAATTCATCAAACAGTTGTTATGGCGTCTAGATTTTAACAGATTTCTTATTTTAGAAGCGTCCTTGGTAAGTCGATAAACTACAAATGACAGCAAAACCTCTGATCAGGAGGTTTTGAGGAGAGTGGAACCACCTCTTAATTAATAGTGATCCCAGGCCCACCCAGACCCGAGGTGGTAGCACCTGTTAGGGTCCCAGCTATGGCCATATAGTTAACCCCCAAAATGGTGTCAAAGACTATGAAAGTATAAAAATAAGTTTTAAAACCAGAAATACATTTTTGTAAAAAAATATTACCAGCAGTAAATTTTGAAGAATAAAATGAATAGCTATACATTTTTGGAAAAAAAATATTACCAGCAATAAAAATCTTGTCGGCATTAAATAACCCATTGAGTTTAATAGGCCGTAAAAGAAGCAAACCAAACCTTATTTTAGAAGCAAATTGTTATAGTCCGGTTCCTTGTACCACGGTGATAGTCCAAGATAGAACCAATAAAGAAGAACTCGAACACGGATATGGAATAACACAGATATATTACAAACAGGAATATATACAGAGAAGTAGAAAGTGTTAGTACGAACAATCAGGTTTAGTAGTAATTGTCTGAACGCGACTCTGTTTCGGAATGCCTCTGACTCGACTCGACTGACTGACTCGCTCGCTCTGACTGACTGACTGACAGACTCCTGACGGACCTCACTCCAGACTTCAGACTGAACTTCCTGCTTCCTCTTGAGGCGCAGTATTTATTAAGTATGGAATAGTCCATTATTTATTATGGATAAGGTCCCATAACACAAATAAAATTAACTAAATGAGGAATGCCGAATAACGCTATTCACCAAAATGTGCAAATAAGCCCAGCAGGAATAAAAACAAAACAAAAAGGATACTCATATATTAACAATTCGTGAAATAATGAAAAGGAATAATCTTAAAATGTAAGATAATACAGAAGGTTAAAGAAGAAGCCGGCTAAAAACTGGTTGAATGTCTTGAGTTTTAGATATTGGATTCAGTTAATTAAACATCATATTAATACATGACTATGAGGAACACTGGCTAGTTGAACACCTGAAATAATCAAACCTAGCATAGAAAGGAATATCATATTATAGGCGTTAATAAATAAAGATAAATATGAACGAAGCTTCAACAGCATCAGTATTAAAAAGAGAAAACACAGTGAGTTCAGTCAAACATGACAAACAAAATCAAATCGATACTCGTCAACAGGCAGGTTTGTTTAATGGCCCAACTTCTTCACTCCGGGTTGTCTCATGAGATAAAAGCCTAGTGGATAAAAGTGTTGATTTGTGAAATTATTCGTCCAGGCAATGCGTACCTTGACTCAGTGGAAAGGAGGCGAGTATCACTAAACATGAACAAGACGAAGTATCTCTTGATACGGTCAGCCGAATAGTGAGAATGTATTCCAGTAGATTAAGTCAAGTGTTCATTTCGTAGTTCCCTGAAGCTTACCGTGATCAAAAAGTACCTGAAGAATTCCAGAGAGCATAACGACTGAAATAACAACGAAGATGAGGACACTAGCCCTCGTGTAAATAATGTCAATAAGGGAAATTGTAGAAATACTGTAAAGCAATCTTCTGACATTTCGCCGAACGGATATTTGGCCGACGGATATTTAACCGAATGGAGATTTAGCCGAAAATGTAGTGGCGTGATTCCATGTACGTCACACTGCTCATTGTAATGTGACACATTTATTTATAGTAGCAGCCTGGCCCGGTGTTGCCCGTCCTTGATCCAAAAAACTTAAAATATTTTTGCCCTTCCTTGCCTTTAAAGGAGTGCCCTTTGCCATGCTGATGTTGCTACATGCCTTACTTCTTGCCTCTCTCATACTGCGAAATTTTTCTAAGCTCTACACTAAACATTAAATCTGTTACGAAAAAAAAACTAAACAAAATGAAAAAAACGATCGGCTTTAAAAAAAAAGGACTCGTAACTGGAAAAACCGAATGAAAAAAGAATGTTAACAACAAATACTTTTTCAAACCCAACCCAGTTCTGCGGAATCAGAATCAGCGTTGAGTTTAAGCAAGCGAATGAGCCAATTGGAGTAAAGTGCCTTGCAGATTTAAATTTTTCCCACTTGTGATCGATTTTTTTTTGCATATGTTGTGAGACCGTAACATACCTACACCATGGACTCTTCCATGACTATATAAAGTATGAGATATAACACTCTAGAGAAGAGGAGGAAAGAGAGAGAGAGAGAGAGTATTCTAATACCGTAATATCAGCTGCGTACGACTACCAATATTGGACACTAGCACATAGTAGCTCCGCTTACACTTTATCTTTGTAACCTTTTTGTTTAATATATCTTTCTTACCTCTAATTCGTGTTCCGTGTTTTCCTTCCGTGGTCCCGATTTTGGGCCCACATCACTGGCGACGAAGAATTCGAGAAACGCACTCGCGCCGAAACCTCAATACCTTACCAGTCCCACATCAGTGGCGACGAAGAATTCGAGAAACGCATTCACGTCGAAAACGTCAATAACTTGCCAGTCCCCATCAGTGGCGACAGAAAGATTCGAGAATTTCGTTCTCACCATATCAATAGCGACAGAGTACTCTAAAAATACACAGAAACTCCACGCGTCCCCACAGCAGTGTTGAACGAGAAATTAAGCTGGTATTACTACATTAGCGATTTAAACGCAACACCCAGCGTCTACATATAAAAAAAATATTCCGATAGCAAACAGCAGTGACGAACTAGCGATTTGACATCTATGGAATATTAAAGTCTGTCCAAATAACATTACGAGAACGATTTCTTACACACACAGAAAAAAAAGCTAAACACATAATTAGTTTAGTTTAACTAATTGTCTGTCCACTTTTTTTTGTAAAAAAAAAAAAATCTCTCAAGATTTTTTGTGTACTTCCCCTTGGTACAAAGCAACAAAAAATCGCTGTCATTTTTGTTTGTCTAAATATGGAAGATTTTCAAAAAGCAATCGTCCAAATGCTAAAAGTACATTTGGAACAGCAACAAAAATCAGAAGAAAGACAATAACTATTTTTGGAATTGCATAAACAACAAATGGAATTCCAACAAATTACGCTTCAGAATGCTGAACTACAACAGAAACAACTTAAAGAATTACTCGTAAATGCATTAAAAGCCTCAAACTCTGAAAAAGATACAATATTCTCCCAGAGTACAATCTACAATTCAATGGAAACCTTTGAATACGTACCAGAGAACGACAAAACGTTCGAGACATTTTACAGGCGCTACGAAGATATTTTCAACGTAGACTGTGAACAATGGCCCAGTAAAAAGAAAGGTACGTCTACTATTGAGAAAACTGGGAACTAAAGTACATAGTAGGTTCGTAGACTTCATACTACCCAAGAAAACCACTGACTTGGATTTTTCAGAGACTATTAAGCTCCTACCGGAACTATTCGGGCCTAATACAACCTCGTCCCACAAACGCTGGAAATGCCTGAACACAGTCAAAGACAACCAGAAAGATTTTCTAACGTTTGCAGCATCGGTAAACAAGCGCTGTAATGATTTTAAACTAGCCGAACCGACTGCCGATGATTTCAAGTGCTTAATTTTCGCACATGGGCTAGTATCAGCAGAAGACGCCGAAGTCTGACGACGGGTATTGATCAAGCTTGAGAACGAACAAAGATTGACTCTCCAAAAACTGGCAGAGGACTGTCAAAGAGTAATATCTGTAAAGTGTGACTCAAACACTATCGAGGAATCAGGTGTGACTAAGATTAATAAAATCAGAAGCAAGTCTACCTCCTATTCCCCTCAAAAAGACAAAAGGCAAATCTCATGTCCTAAATTCCACAGTAACCAAAACCCAAATAAGTTAAAGAAACCGCCCGGACCATGTTATCATTGTGGTAAATGGCATTGGATGAAATTCTGTCCAGTTAAGAACAAAAAATATTGCAAAAATTGCAATAAAAGTGGGCATACTTTAACTCGGTGCTGGTACGCCAACAGAACGGGAAAACCCAAAAATAAAATTAGGCAAGCTCAATCTGACAATATTGTCGATAGGAATTTAAGGAAATATGTAACTGTGGATATTTTCAATAATTCCATTAAATTCCAGCTCGACTCGGGTTTCGACCTTTCAACCATTAACTGGCGTACTTGGCGAAAATTAAACAAGCCGAACTTATTAAAAACGGATAAAACAGCAAAATCCGTAACTGGCGAAAAGATTAACATTTTAGGCGAGGTATTACTTGCAGTAACACTAAATGGAGTTACCAAAAAGCTCAAAGCCTACGAATTGAAAACTTCAGATAACTTATTTGCAACAGATTGGATAGAAAGATTCAATCTTTTGGATTGCCCAATAAGTACATTTTGTCGTAAGATACAAAGTACAACGTCCAATTTGGTAAATCTCAAAAAGGAACTCAAACAACAATTTCCCCGAGGTTTTGGGAAATGTACTAAAAAGAAAGCTAAGTTCAAGGTGAAGGATGGTACACAACCGATATTCAAAAAGAAACGGGATGTCCCTTTCGCTGCTCTAGAGCAAATCAACAAAGAGTTAGATAGAGTCGAACAAGCAGGTATTCTGTCAAAAACAGATTTCAGCGAGTGGGCAGCATCTACGGTCTACGTAAAAAAAGAAGTCCAATCAAATACGAGTATGCGCAGATTTTTCCACAGGGTTAAACGATGCCTTGCAAGATCACCACTATCCTCTCCCAAGCCCTGAAGAAATTTTCAATAAACTCAATGGTGGAAAATGTTTTCTAAAATCGACCTCTAGGACGCATACCTTCAGATAGAGGTGGAAGAAGAAAGTTCCAAATTGTTCTGCATAAACATCCATAGAGGGTTGTACAAATGCAGCAGACTGGCTTTTGGAGTAAAGGTTGCGCCTGCAATTTTCCAGCAGGTCATGGACGCCATGCTGGGTGACCTTGACTACGCAACAGCCTATTTGGATGATATACTGGTTACTAGTAAGACTACGGCAGAGCACCGGAACCATATAATAAACGTATTCGAAAAGATACAAGAATACGGATTTATGGTTAAGGAGGAAAAGTGTGATTTTTTCTTACCAGAGATTAAATACTTAGGTCACATCATAAATAAAGACGCTCGTCGGTCGGATCCAGAAAGAGCCAACGCGATCAGAAACATGCCAGCCCCAGATAAAGTTCAAGCGTTACAAAGCTTCCTCGGCCTAGCTAACTTTTACCAAGGGTTCATTAAGAACATGCAAAATTTGAGAGGGCCTCTCAACCAACTTTTAAAAAAGGACAAACCATGGTCATGAACCCCGGAATGCCAAGACGCATTCGAGAAGATCAAGAAAACTCTTACTTCGGACCTCTCCCTCACCCACTACGACCCTAGTCTCGACATCATAGTCGCAAGTGATGCAAGCTCGCACGGCATCGGTGCTTGCATTCTACATAAACTGCCAGATGGTTCGCGAAAAGCTGTGGCTCATGCATCAAGATCTCTACTTCCAGCTGAGAAACAATATTCCCAAATAGAGAAAGAGGCTCTAGGGATAATATTCGCTGTGACAAAGTTTCACAGATATCTACATGGTAGACGGTTGATACTACAGACGGACCATAAACCTCTAATTACAATTTTTTATTCTAAAAAAGGTCTGCCAGTCTATACTGCAAATAGACTACTTCGTTGGGGAACGATTCTCTTAAACTACAAAGTTCCTAACATCCAAAAATATTTGCCATGCTGATAGTTTATCGCGACTCATTCCAAAAAATACAGAAGTCTTTGAAGACTCCATCATTGCTACTCTAAGGACAAATTGTGAAATCAAAAACATGATCGCGAGTACCCTAAGAGAGTTCCCAGTTACTTTGGCCGACATAAAAAAGGAGTCTCGAGAGGATGAATTCATTCAATCCATAAAAAGCAAAATTCGCAATAAAGACCCCAATGTGCCTGAAGTTTTCTCGCTCTGCGATGATGTCCTACTATATAATGACCACGTAGTGATTCCAAACAGCCTACAAAGAAAAATCCTCAGGGATTTTCACATGGGACATCCGGGGAAGAATCGTACGAAAAGCCTCATGCGCTGCTATGTTTATTGGCCAAACATGGACAAGGACATAGCAGACATGATAGAATCATGTAAGGGATGCGCGTTTGCAGCAAAAGTTCCAACCACGACGTGCAAACCATGGCCAAACACAGACCATCCACGGCAAAGAATTCATGGCGATTTTGCAGGGCCTATAGACAACATGTACTACTTCATTGTTGTGGATAGCCACTCAAAATGGCCTGAGGTCCTACAATGCAAAAAACCAACCACAGACTGCACGATCGGATTTCTACACGAGCTATTTACGTCTTTTGGCGTGGTAGAGTGTGTAGTTACAGATAATGGCACTCAATTCACATCAAGTCATATCAGTTGGACCACATTACAACGCCTCCGTACCACTCTAGGTCGAATGACCAGGCCGAAAGGTTCGTGGACACTCTAAAAAGGGCTTTAAAAAGGCACTAGGCACACCGACAGATAGAGCATTTTTCTGCAGGTGTATCGGATAACCCCTAATCCGAACACGCCTATGGGAAGGTCGCTTGCAGAAACAATGTTTGCAAGGAAAATGAAGGCTGTCTTCGACAAACTTATTCCACGGCAAGCAAAGTTCAAAAAAACCGTATCACCTCATAAGAAATATTTCAATCCTGGCGATAAAGTCTTTTTCAAGGGTTACAAAAACAGCATAAAATTCTGGGAAGTAGGCACCATAAAACAAAGAATTGGCAAACTAGTCAATATTGTCCAAGGACCGAAAAACACTGACAAACGCCATTGGAACCAGCTCAGAAAATGCCGTTTGAAGGAATCGGAGGAATCACTACAAAATAGCTGTGAAAAGCCGATCGACGTAATTTTCGATCACTTCGATCTCGACACGCACCAGGTCTCTCCTGAAGTGCGACGATCAGGAAGGAAAAGGAAATTTGCTCAACCGCTCGACGTAAATCCCAAGAGAAGAAAGTATTAACAGTTTTATGTTTTTTTTTCTCCTTTTCAAAAGAAGAAAACTCTTGGAAGTGGGGTGTTGTGAGACCGTAACATACCTACAACATGGACTCTTCCAGGACTATATAAAGTATGCGATATAACACTCTAGAGAAGAGGAGAAAAGAGAGAGAGAGTATTCTAATACCGTAGTATCAGCCGCGTGCGACTACCAATATTGGACACTAGCACATAGTAAGCTCCGCTTACACTTACACTATCTTTGTAACCTTTTTTTTTTTAATATATCTTTCTTACCTCTAATCCGTGTTCCGTGTTTTCCTTCCGTGGTTCCGACTTTGGGCCCACATCAGCATGCTAGCATGCTAGTTAACATTCGTGTCAGTCAGCTGTTGGCTCTCACGCTGGCCAACAGAATCTTCCTGCCTATTCGTGGCAGCCGGCTATAGGCTCTCACTCTGGCCAGTAGAAAATGGCCGCAAACTAAATGAAAACTGCCGCAGAAGCGTGAAAAAATCAATTATTTCCACTATCGATGGGAGTTGGGAAATGCAAAGTCGGTCTTGGCCTTGCCACTAACTTGGAGAATGTGCATGTAAATTTTGGTAGAAATCCGTCGAAAATTGCGGCCGTGCATTCGTTACACACACACATCCTGCCTTTTATGGATAGAGATTTATTTATTGATTTAATTTATAATTTTTTCGTTGTTTTTTTTTTTGTGTTGTTTTGTTTTTTTGACAGGCTTTTTCAAAAATCTATTCTGTATATATTATATTTTACTTCCAATATTACTGTAAGATGATAAGTATTTTTCAAATTCGCTTTTACTGATCATTATCTTAAAGGGATGAGCTAGCTTTTATCTTACTGCTAAATACGAATTTAAATAATTAGGTGCTATTTTTTACCCAAATGTACTCAAATATTTTAAAAATATAATTTCAATAAACAAATATTGAAATAAGAAAACTTTTAACATTAGATTTAGTAATTTAATCATTTGAAATTCATTGGTAATTATTAGTCCTAATCGACCTTATAATACAATACTAATTACTATAATACAATACTAATTACTAATTAAAATACTTAAAGTATTGATTATACTATTTTTACTTGTACTTTTTTGGGTGAAATGTTCGTCGGCCAAATATCTGTCGGCCAAATGTCCGGTCACGCTTCTTACATTACAAATGATATGAGACTAAATATATATTTCTATCCGTACGTCGTTAATCACCATCGGGGTCAGGTGTGTGTGACTTTCAAACGTTCTCTGAACGTTGACCTAATATTCTCTTGTGGATTTATGAGTCTCCCTTCCCTCGGATGTTGGTGATTTTATATCTCTCTTTGTCATAAGGTTCTTTGTCAGTGAGCACATACGAGGAGCAGTGGATTGATCACGCATTCACCTGCCTGCCGGTGTTGGCCACTGAAATCATGTCAACTGCGGATCTGCACTTGGTAGCTAAGATGCTTTCTAACACTGAATGAATTGAATTAGGTGAGAATTAATTTCAGCTCGGAATTAAGGGTTAGTGTTTAAATCAAGTTGGAATTAGTTCCGAGTTGAAATTAGTTCCGTCACTCCAAAATTGCATCCTCTTTATAATATATTCAAAAGGTATACACGGGTCTAACTACGCTGTGGTCGCTGACCACTTGCATACGAGTATGCTTGTCTACTAGAGCGGCCCGCCAATCCAGTTGCAGACGCCTGTACAGGCACATTCGTGTTCGTTCAAGACCCACAGAGTCCACCTGTGGTTTATACTGCAACTATGCTGAGCGGACCTTAGTTACAGTTTCTGGGTATTGAACTCACACGTTTTGGGTCCTGTCACTGAATCTAACTAACGCCTTTATCCACTGTGCCGGTTAAAGCAGTGGGGAACATGGGTAGGGGAATTAACAGGAGATAACTGATAACTGACATCCATTAGACATGGTACGTGGAACTAGAACAGTCTACCCCAGTGAGCAAAATAAAGGATTCAGTTCGACATTCGACGTTGTACGCTCCGGCCTTCTTCAGGCCGGAGCGTAGAACGGCCGAAACGTTGCAATAAATATGGCGACAAGGATGAGGACAATAGTCCGAATAATGTAAATAGTGTTGCCTTTTATCTTCTAAATACACGTTCTTTATTTTTCTCTCTCCTTTTTTTTTCTTTTTCTCCTATTCTTTCATACTCAGCAACCACCTTGTGTCTTAGTGGCTTTATTGTCTTGCTTGCGGTGAAATGATTAAAAAAGAAATAAAAAAACGAATTAAGATTTTAGACATGATGATGTAAACACTAACAACAATGATTTTAGTAACCTGAACATTTCAAGATAATATCAGTGAACCTCTGAATGACAGAGAGGACTAATAAAAGGGAAGAATTCATCGTACCAGACTTGGATTAAAAGATATGGTCAAGTCATGGAATAATAAAATCAAGTAATTATTTCCGAAAACTTGTCAGAAGCCATTATTTGGAAGTCAGGTGGATTTTGCTTCCATGCTCACGTATTGGTTGTACCAACGGATGAAAACGTTTCAAAACACGACAATATACCACTTAACACTTTAAAAGGACACTCTTACACAGTGAATGTAAACTTTTATCATCTTGAAGAATGCCATCACATTACACTGCTCGAGGAACACTTATCCAGTTCTTATGTAGAACTATGAGATATGAAGTAGTCTTTAGCTGAGACGTCAATGAACCAGTGGTCAAGATTTTGATCTTTGATTCTAAAAGTTCCTATAATGGAATTCACTAGTCATCAAACTATCGCGACAGTTTTTGTTTTCTTAAATAAATTTTTAGTTGTTATTGATTTTGTCTTCGTTAATTATTTATTAATTTAGATTTAACTTTCTAAAAAAAAGTAAACAAATTTAATTTAGAGTTTTAGAAAGTTTATATTGATTTCTTTTTTTAACCGATCAATTTTTCGTCTGTGGCAGTTATTCAGTTTAAAGAATTAAATTCGATCAAAATGCAAACTGGGATTCCATACTTTAGGATATTCTTTGCCTATGATAATGCCAAATATTCAAGTAATTAATGTATTAATCTGAAACCTATTCTTTTCTGAGAATGGAAAGTACATTAGTTAACGCTAATATTTTCCTAAACTAGAGGAAAACTGTCAAGCATAACTGCATCTTTGGAAATCTTAGTTGATAGTGTTGATAGAGATTTAAAACTATAGAAAATGGATAAAAGACTCATCAGGGTCTATAATCTAGCCGATTTCATTCGGAATCTCTTTCTTTTTATTTTATGTTTCTATTACTTTTGTTATTAAATATCCCACGTTATGATAATCTGCTAGGAAGGATGAAATAATGTAAGAACTTGACGCAAATTTACTGTATAAGTTTTAGGACTAAAGCGCTTTCGAAACACTTTCGTTTTAGTACATTTTTTTCTCGTTTAATTAGGGTAGCATTTTTCAAATCAAAATTGTGGTTTGGCTCGTTACGCCTAGCAACTGATGCATTTAATGTGTTATTTGTAATCTTTTATTTAAATTCATTGCTGTTTCTCCGCGGTATTATTACTATTAGGTAATAGAGTAAATTCCTCCTACTTTATATATATATATATATATATATATATATATATGACAAAGTGAAAACGTATTATTGTTGTATTTTGTCTGCTAGGACTTCATCAGGCTAAGGTTATTTTTACGTTGATATGACTACACATGCGCACAAATGAAATTCCGTAGGAATTTAAATTTAAATTTTGATTTTATTTCTTTATGTACGTGTTTTGGTCATTCGTAATAAGCCCCGTATTCTACTTAAGAGCACTTAGAATTCGCAGCCCTCAGTATTTAGATGAAAAGGAGAAATACAATTAAAATACTTTCAAATTCTTCCAATAGGCTATTTCATATTCAAAGGGGTCATAAAGTATCCCAGAAACAAGCCTTCCTGAAGAAATCCAAAGAATCCCAAAATATATTGTTCTACCCACTAACTGTATCTTAACTACAATCGAAAAGAATTTATCTAAACTCAACCTAAATTTATCACACATATATTGAAATTAAATCATCATCTAATTTACGTCAATATAATAGCAATCATCATCATATAGAGTGAAAAATTAATAATATATCATTATATACACATATATAGGTATGCACACATATTCACAGATATATATATATATATATATATATATATATATATATATAGATAGATAGATAGATAGATAGATAGATACACCTAGTGAGCCAGACCTACCTAGGTTTCACCTAAACGGTCGTCGGGGAAAGTATGGATCTGTGCGATTTGTTTGACAGTAGTCCATCTTTTTAGCTCTTTCTTTTTTTAAAACCTGTTTTTCCCTCGAGATTGATTTGATTATTTACAAATCAAAAATTCGAGGGTTTTTCGAAACGAGTCTAGTTATCTATATTTATATATATATATATATATATATATATATATATATATATATATATATACAGTCATATATATACATATATACACATACACATGCCCACATATATACACATATATAAATACACAAAACATATACATATATCAAAGCATATAACTTTCAGCACAGCAAAATAATTGTATGACTACAAAATAAACACAAATTAAAATTCTGTTTATAAGATAATTTCAATCTATTTTTATGGTGACATAGCTCTGGTTCGATAACTGGCTAGTACTTTCATATTGAATTATTTTATTTCTTTCACGCACAAATTACATCTGTTTCTGAAGTTGTAGGGGCTTTGGGATTTACCGGTAATCTTCTATTCTACCTGTGGGTTCAAGTTTTCTCCTTTAATTCCCAGAAATATTTAGAAAGAGCTGTTCATTGCTTTAGAGAAGGGCTAAAGAACGAATTTCTGTGATTGTAGAGCCTCTGCTTCCAGATCCCAGCGAAAATTTCGATGTATACTTTTTATTATTTACATTTTCTTTAAGGAAAATGGTTGCATAGTATATAACATTTTTCGGATTTGCATATACCTATGAAGACAAAAGGTAAACTTATCTTATCCGAGGCATTTCGTTCTCTGAGGTACTTTATTAGGACAAATGCATTCGTCTTGATAAAGGGGTTACTCCGAATGCAAGAAAATATAGTGAAGTAAACAAAAAAAGAAAAAAAAGTTACTGAAGAGAAAGGACCTTAAAAAGACCAGAATTCAAAGAGACAGACGATGACGATTGAATTTGTATTTAAATTGAAATGGTGTTGCGTCTACCTATTCTAAAAGTAAAATAGTGGTGTCTAACTGTCAATCTAGCACTACATTTAAATTCATGAAATTGACGTACAAAAGAAGAAACCGCAGAACAATTACTTTGAAAATACTTATAGAAATTGCACAGGGAAATTAAGTTGCACTGGTAAAGTGACTGAAACCGAAATGCCAGGTTGAAGACAATATTATTGCAGATTTCCTTTGGATTTTGTTCGGAATCTCAAGATACATACCAGGGGTACTAGGTCAGATCTGGCAACAATATACAATGCACAGATGAATTATCGACATAATATGAAGGTTCAAGAAAGATACGGTAACACGTGATAAAATATTTCTACGGATTTACTTCAAACACTGACAAAATTTTCCCTTAAAAATTCCGTTTAGACTGAAATACTGAAGGCTGATTTTTTCTTCTTTAGCTACGATGTTTTTCGTTTTGACTCCTGTAATAAATCCGTTTTTTTTATTACTTGCGGTTGTCTAGTCCCAAACTGACATGTTTAATGTCGATCAAAATCATATATGCCTTCAATAAAAGTACTTAGCATTTTAAATAACCCTGCCGAAATGACGTTGTCAAGCAAGGCTGATGTGCAAGTAAGCCAAAATATGACTATAAAAGCCAGAGAACACAGGATATGAGTGAACAAAAGCTGAACCTGAGTCAGCCTATACGCGAAAATCATTCTCGTTTCTCAAAACAGACCATGACCCGCAAAAAGGAACGTCAAATGTTTTCGTGCGCAGCCCACCCTTCACCTGTCAAAGGCGACAATGCTGCGGTTTGGTCCACGGTTTCGAACGGAAAACAGGACTTGTTCAGTTTCCCATAAGCATAAAAATCTAAGAAAGAGATTTTCTATTCTTTCTTTTGAAGTTGACTAAATTGCTGACGATGTTTGGAAATTTACGTCGCATTTTTGCTGATAGAAATAAAATGTGTTGAAATGGATCGTTATGAACAATGGGAAATGTTCAATTTAAAACTAATTTCATTTTTTGTTGACAACATCGGAAATTCTGGACGAAATGACTAGTACTAAATTTAATTTGACCTCTTCCTGTTTTTCAAGGTTTTGTCGCTTATAATTTTTCTGAGTGAAACTTTAAGAGCGTCAAATCAAATAAATAAAGATGCTGGCAGAGATCTGGAGTTCATTTTATTGATTTTGGACTAGTATTGTCATTCTAAAAAATGACACTCTTTCTACTGACCAAATCACAGACATTTGTGCGTAAGTCTCTCTTCTTCATTTGTCCTTGTCAATGAAGAACGGCCATCTTTGTCTTAGTTTATTTCAAAAGTAATAAATTGTATAGCCAAATATTTAGTCTTTTGGAGAGCAGATAAAAACGTCTCTAACAAATTGAAGTTCTCCAAGAACATAAACATTATTATTAGCAATGACAAAAAGCCCACAACGAAATAATTTATTTTATTTCTTATCAAAAGAATCTGGTGATTTGAGATGAAAAGGATTTTAATTAAGCTAGATTACTGATGGCTTCTCGACGTTTCGTTTTCATAATTTAGAAACTTTTCCGTTAATCTGAATAACAATCTGAAGCTGTCACGGATTCGAATTATATCTTTCTAATCTAGTTAGCACGTACATTACGCCCTGCCATTAACTCATAATACACCATTCCGTTTTGATCGCGAAGAAAGCCGGAAAAGACATATTAGAGACGGAGTTTGGTTCCAGCGCGAAAATGAAAGAAAGAAGAAATAAAAAGATAGGGGATAATACTCTTATGTGTTTAACGTTTGTTTCAATGAATTAGAAAATCTTGTCAGTTTTACATCTTTTCATTTGCAGCCTAATAAATCTTTAAATAGTGATCTGCATTCATATTCCTGATTTTTCTTTTAACAATTTTGTTAAAGTTGTTAAGCTCAAATATTTAATGATTCAATTAGGGAATTTCCACTGGTGTTTCTTTCGTTGTAGAACTCACTAGAAGCGTATTCAATCAACTTAGGAATTATGATACAAATAGCCAAACCGTGAATTTTAACGAGTGTTTCTTATTCCAGTTTACCTGAATTATTGATATCTTCTCGACTTTTCAAAGTTACAAAATTTCGCGAAATGTCCATTTGAAGATGTCCCCTAAATATATATACCGATTTAATTATTTCTAACCTTAAAACTGGGTACCTCCACTTTTTCATGCAAAAAACAGCATAGCATGATGTAAAAAAGCCCAAACTCAATAAGAACAAATTTTTATAGTCAAAACGTTTATGTTATTATTAAGAGGAAAGACCAAAGTATTTTTATTATTTTTTTGATTTTTTCTAGCACGTACGAAATTTTGGTTAAAATTTTTTTTTGTTTACATTAATTTTTTGAGCTTTTTCCGGTGAAAAACACACTGACTTACTGTCAAATAATTGTTGGATTTTAATGTAACTTTCAGGACATATTCAGAAATGAATTAAATTATTTTTGAAATATTTTTTTCTTTTTTTAGAAAATCTTGGTAAAAAAAAATTTTTTTCGCATATTTTACCACCCACTTACATAATTTCATGAAATTTTGGGAATTTTTAGGACGTTTTTTTTTATTAGATAAAAGCAGGACTCCTTGGAGAAAGTAAATCATAATTTCTTTTTGTAAAACAGTTACCCTTACACCAAAAATCTTCTCTGAATTGTAAAATAAAAAACTCAATAAAACTATGACATTATTTAATCAGAAAAAAACTTTTAATTGCTTTTGTAAATAAGATTTATTAAGGACACTATTGTCATAAGAAAATTATTTTCGATGAATAATTAATTTTTAGAAGAAATGTTTTATTTTTAAAATTTTAATTAGATAATTTGTAATGTCAAAAAGTAGTTTAAAATCCTGTATTGCTTCAAATACTGTCTTCTGAAAATCAAATCGCGCGCTGAAATGTTAGACGGCTAAAATGAAGCAAAGAGTTATCTTTTTGAAGGAATTTATTAAAATAAATCCCATTTTACATTCTATTAACTGTAAATCACCTATCCAGCCTCTTTAAATCAACACCCTATGTATATATAAACAACGTCTATACTAAAAAGATTGGAGACAATTCACTTTCCAATTTCGGACCAAATGTCCAAACAAACATTTTAGAAGGGCATTTTAATAACCCTATTACATTAGGTATACCCAAAATTAGATCTGATTTTTATATTAGTTGGCATTACATGCATTTAGGTTTCACGTCATGCAAAAATATATCATATTTATATATTTTCATGTTTCGAAAAGCTGCTTTGTGGGACTGACTCCCAAGAGGATGCTTCCCTGATCATTACAACCATAACCTGTTCGAAGTCTAAGGTTAACAATTATCTGCCCCACATATCCGCATAATCCATACTTCTTACTCTGTAACCGTCTTCCTCGAGTGGCTCCTGTACAGCGCGAACATCATTGTAAAAAATTGTGTCATCTACCATGCCAGTGTACTTCTAAAATTGAAGGTAAGTGGGACACAGGCAAACAGCGAATTACCTACCTAGAGAGTTTGAATAAAAGGATGGCTGAACAGCGTTTAAGAGAGATAACAATGAGACAACATTTATTAAGAGCTACAAAGAATAGGAAATTGTGGAGAGCCATGATCGCCAAAAATCCTGAAGGGACATGGTACATAGAAGAAGAAGAATGATCTTGAGTAAATGGAGTGCAGAACAAGGTTTAGGAGAGATAACAAAAAGACAAAATTTATTAAGAGCTACAAAGAATAGGAAATTGTGGAGAGCCATGATCGCCAAAAATCCTGAAGGGACATGGTTCATAGAAGAAGAAGAATGATCTTGAGTAAATTGAGTGCAGAACAAGGTTTAGGAGAGATAACAAAAAGACAAAATTTATTAAGAGCTACAAAGAATAGGAAATTGTGGAGAGCCATGATCGCCAAAAATCCTGAAGGGACATGGTACATAGAAGAAGAAGAATGTTCTTGAGTAAATGGAGTGCAGAACAAGGTTTAGGAGAGATAACAAAAAGACAAAATTTATTAAGAGCTACAAAGAATAGGAAATTGTGGAGAGCCATGATCGCCAAAAATCCTAAAGGGACATGGTTCATAGAAGAAGAAGAATGATCTTGAGTAAATTGAGTGCAGAACAAGGTTTAGGAGAGATAACAAAAAGACAAAATTTATTAAGAGCTACAAAGAATAGGAAATTGTGGAGAGCCATGATCGCCAAAAGTCCTGAAGGGACATGGTACATAGAAGAAGAATGATCTTGAGTAAATGGAGTGCAGAACAAGGTTTAGGAGAGATAACAAAAAGACAAAATTTATTAAGAGCTATAAAGGATAGGAAATTGTGGAGAGCCATGATCGCCAACGCCCTTAAGGGACACAGGACATAGAAGACGAACGTTGTATCTGGGGATCAGATATAAGAGACTTTAAAAAATAAATAGTTCCGAGGAAACACATATCTTCCATCGGAAAAAAAACACTTCTTTTCTTAATTACTTTCATCTCTTACTTTAATCAAGTATTTTATATCTTAAGTTTACCTAAATTATTATCCCATTTTGTACATAGCGAAAATAACAATCGAAATACAATTTTTAAACGTAGTTTAATTAGGGGACAATCAATATCAGTACCAGCGAAAAGAGTTTTGTTACACTAATCCTCAAAAGAAAGAAAGTCTTAAAAATACACATTTTAAATCTTGATCTTCCTATAGACTCCATCGCAAATCTTTCCTCTTTCATACTTCGACTTCACAAATTTAAAGGCAGTACTAGATTGTCAGTTAGGTCTCAACGTTTTAATGCTGAAATTACTATATTTAACCATATTAGTTTTTTTTTCTTCGCTTACATTCCCATCTTCTTGATTTCTTGTCAAATACGATCTTCATAAATTTAAATGCAACATCAATCGCCATATTCTGTCTTCTTGAATCCTGTTTTTTTATTACTGTAAGGTTTCTTTCACTCTAAGTATACCCTTGTGTGTTAGTGGCTTTATTGCCTTGCATGGAGTGAACTGAATTTAAAAATATCAAAATTCAGTTATAATTTATTTTTCCTCTTTTTCGCATATTTTTGCTTTTTGTCTTTGAAATTGTCACACAGATTCATTCAAGTTACGTAGGGTCGACTATTTGTATATATACTGTGTTTTACGCTGTGTTTATATAAGTTGCCTTTCTTTGAAACTGCATTAAAATGTTTCTGTGTTTCATGGAATTGTCTGATTAAAACGATCGATAAAAATTATTATTATTATTTTTATTTTTCTCTACTAATATCCAGATAATAATCAGTACGTTTTTTTTATCAGAAGACTGAAAATAAACTTTTAGCGCCAGGCAGGGGAAGAATTTTTAACGTATTGATCGCACGAAGTAAGCAGACGGTTTTACGGTTATCTCCCCTTCCCCTGAGTCGAAACGAAAAATATAAAAGAGAGAAAAATGAATGAAAATATTCAGATAGGAAATATTATGTTGAGAAATATCAATATATGGTAACCCTTACGCACCGCATTAATATCAGCCATCTAGTGCAAGACTAAACAAACCGATCAATATTGTCAGATAAAAATTGACGATAGGGTCCGCGTTAAATAACAGATTTGACAACAAAAAAAAATGTTGATCCCGAACTATGGAGCCGAAATTGGAGGTTTTGAGATTTTTTTTTAAGCCTTTGTTGATCTGTGTCCAAAATCAGGATTTGATAACTTTAAAAGCAGGGAAGACTCATATACATACCAGACTAGCGCTATACGATATGCATGCTACTACAGTGTAACCCGGATATAAGAGAGTTGTCGGGACCGGAGAAGTCTCTTATATCCGGCTTTCTCTTATATTCGGGCTTGGTCTATTTTGTTTAGGTAAGTATGGCTCTAATTTGGGACCAGATAAAATCTATCTTATATCCGGGTTTCTCTTATATCCGGGTTACACTGTATATAGTTGACATTCAGTTTGGCTCGTAGCCCAGGCGAATATTGTTACCTAAAGTCAGTGTTTGAGGTCCTGCAAAGACAATGAAGTGAAAAGTTGACATTTCTATGTCAAAATCTAGATAAAATCTTTAGTTTTCAGTCGTACTAAGTTGCACATAATAAATAAGGTTCTCCTTGAAAATTAAAATAAGTAATTAATAGTATAGTACCCATAAAATAATGGTATCAATTTACGGACACTGCCATGATCAGGTTAGTTACACGCTCTGGTAAAACTTTTACACATACACATCAGTGGCGAAGGGTGACCTGAGAACGAGGTCATCCAATCTATTATGCAGGCTAATCGCCTAGTTAACAGGGCAAAAGAGAACGTCTCTCTGCCTCCCAGGAAAAATATTTGCCTCCCCCACAATGTGAATGTGATGCGAACTAATTTACACTTCTACTAACAGGGTCAGCTTATTTTGGTTTAATCTTGTTGGCAATTCATCAAAGTAACAGTTTCTGTTTTACCGAGACGTAGACATTTTTATTTTAATTCAAAAAAAAAAATGTTTCAATAAGTTTCTTATCGCTTGACGAAAATGTTGATTGATGACTAGAAAACTGAAATTTTTAATTTAATTTTAATTTAAATTGTTTTCATTACCCAATTGTTCTTTTTAAGATGAACAACATTAATATATGAAATTTGAATTTAAATACTTTTAATTTAATTTTAATATTAAGTATGCTGTGAATTTTTTAAAAAATGTCCTTTCATAAAATTTAGCATGTTTAATAAAATAATGTAGAATATTTTTAAGAAATTAACTTTAAAAAATAGTTTTGAACATTTAAAATTAAATCTTAAGGCATTCGAACGGATGAAAACTTAAATTTGAACCCCCCCCCCCGCCAAAAAAAATGGACTTCACCGGCTGCTTCCTTTACTCCCATATATGAACTGATGAAAAGCTTTGTGGTTAATAGTCCCATGACAGAAATCGGGTCTACAGAATAAAGTCCATGCGTTAAAACTTTAAAATTCATCAAAAAAAAAAAAAAAAAAAAAAAACTTTTGATGCAACGCTAAAGTCGCCAGACGTTCCCTATATATTAGGTTGGTGCAAAAATAATGTCGTTTTTCTTTTGAAGTTGAACGTCAAAAAACGACATTATTTTTGCACCAACCTAATATCTTTTAGAACAAAATAATACAAATATTTCATCTAAATCTGTCCGACTATAAATCATTTGAATAGGCAAGTCTTTGATTTCAGCCGCACGCAATAAAAAAATGCCATCACTTCAGGCTTTGCATTCATTTACGTGCTAATACTATTGGTAAAGGTATGAATCCTCTTCTCCCCCACCCAGCCAGCTATGGGAAAATAGCAGGACAGACCGGATTCTATAGACTTGGATGGCTACTTACCGCGGGAAAAAATTGCCTCGTCAGTCATGTTTCGAAAGATACATGATCGACTAAGCGTGTATCACGCATGGCGAAACTGACCTGACGAAAGCCAGCTAATTCGATTCACTTATATGCACTATACGATATAGTAGAAAACATAGGGTACTTTGTGGCGTTGCAATGGTTAACGAGCTTGTTTTGCTAAAATAATTACGACTGATTAGCGAGTTCGATCCTCACTACGTGCTTCCTACTTTCGGCCTTTTGTCACATCAAAGCTACGCTTGGAAAATCACTATAGCAGAAAACTTAAGGCTATACTTCTTTTTTTGTCTATTTTTCTTTGTCTATTCTAAAATAAACTCAAGATTTATATGTCCACTTTGAAATATATGTAAATTACTTTCCCTAAAAATGCAATGTAATAATTTTAATATATAAATGTATTGAAAATAAAAAAAAAATATGACAATGTTCAAGAAGTAATGCAAGCATTTCTAATAAAAAGAGAACTTAAATTTATAATGCATATACATTGTTAATGCTTGTACTAGAGAAAAGAGTTGCATTTCTTGAAAAATGGGATTGTCAGTGGTCAGGAATTAATACAAGCATTACTGATAGAATAAGTATTGTATATGTATAATGTAAAAACATTTATAATAAAATTATTATGATTATATAATGCAAATAAAAAGTAATAATTTTACGCTGGATTGATTTGGAAGAAGCATGGGGCAATAATGAAATGTGGCTCTGATTCCGGAATCAGAGAACCGAGTTCGAATTCCAGTCGATTTCATTACATTCACTAATGTGCTAATACTCCTGGGAAAGATATGGATCTAGCTCTCCCCGCACTCAGCAGGACAAATTGGGCGCTATAGCCTTGGCTAGTAAGCAGACTAGGAGAAGGAAGAACAAAATTTAAATCTCCAACTATGTTTAAAATAGTAGAGTAGTCTGGGCTTTGTAGCCAGGTGGTTGGCAACCAGAAGGATAACTCTAGACTCAAATCCGGAGCCGGAGACAGTTTGATGTCATGCTCAATTGCGTTCTGACGACGTTCTCTTGTGACAACGCTGGTATCAAGCTGAATTGGCCTCTGCCTTTCCGTTGGGCAGTATCTGCGATATGCCGAACTCTCATGAAAAAGAAAAAACTGTTTTATAGAAATAAAGTATGACTGCCGACATTGGAGATTGAACACGGATCGCCAGAGAGCAAACGCAAGCGATCTCCTTATTGAATTGAGGTGTATCACGTAACCATGGGGGAGACGCATAAGTAGGAAGTAGAGTGATGTCTAAACGATCATCATTTCTATTCTATCCTCTATTACTATACGGATCACTATTTCTAGTCTATCCTCTATTACTATACGGATCACTATTTCTAGTCTATCCTCTATTACTATACGGATCACTATTTCTAGTGTATCCACGATTACTATACGGTTCGCGATTCTCTTCTCAACGCTATTCTCTATACTGATCACTATACGGATTACTATTCGGTAGTTACTATAGTTGTATCTGCGATTACAAAGTCTCTACTACAACGAGTATTAAGAAAGCGACAACGAGTGTTCGTTGACATCACAAAAAAAAACCTACCTACTTCGAACACAGATCCATGGTCTCTCGAAGACCGAATGCCATATACGATGCTTTATTTTACGGCTTATAAAACTGTTGTTGGGTTATTTAAAACCAAAACATATTTTTAGGCAGTAAAATGTTTTTGGAGATAATAATGATTTACTATACAATAGGGAGGAGCAAAAGGAGGCACGGTGGAGTAATGGATAACAGTTCTGATTGAGGATTCGGAGAGCCGAGTTCGAATTCCAGTTAAATCCATTACATTCGCTTGGGAAAAGTATGAAACCTCTTCCCCCCAGCTATGGGTAAATAGCAGGACAGACCGGGGTTGGCAGGAAGAAATGGCAACCTACTGCAGGAAAAAATAATTTATGAAAACGTGTACCAAGCATGGCCCATAACTGATTGATACAATAATATTAATAATGTGTTACTGATACAAGTCCTACAATTTAGTATCTGTCTAAGAGTGTGAGTTCGTTACCTGGTTAAGGCGGTGGAGAACTTGGAGAGGGAATTAAGCAGGAGATAACTGGTAACTGGCATCCATTACACATGGTACGTGGAACTAGAACAGTCTACCTCAGTGAGCGACATAAAGGGTTCAGTTCGACAGTTCACCCATCTGAAGAAGGCAGGAGCATACAACGTTGTAATAAATATGGCGACAAAGATGGGGACAATAGTCCGAATAATAAAAATAGTGTCTTACTAATTAAGCCAATGCGCAAGGTGGATTCATACCTTTCCCAAGGGTATTTGTGCATAATATATATATATATATATATATATATATATATATATATATATATATATATATATATATATAATGTCATCCACAGACAGACTGTTTCGCTGTATCACAGCTCATCAGTGCGGCTAGACATCCGGTTGCCTCTAGCTAGGATCGAAACCCGACTGAATTGGTATATATATATATAGGTAACTATACTCGTTTCGAAAAACCTTCGAATTTTTGATTTGCCAATACTGAGTTGCATAAAATATGCAATAAAAATAATGTAAAACTAAGTTACTGTTGCATCCCTAATGTAGGGACCTTAATTAGCGGATTGAAAAAAAAAACAAACAAAAAAACTAGGGATAATCCACGCAGTAGCCCTCCTAGTTGTAATTGTAGGAACAAAAATATCTGCCCCCTACAGGGAAAATGTCAACAAGAATGCGTGGTTTACCAGGAGAAAATTTATAAGGATATGGAGGATACAAACCATAAAGTATACAAAGGTGCCACTCGGGATATTTAAAAAAAAAGATATTATAATCCCACGAGTAATTTTAAAAACGAAAAAACTAAACATAGTACCACGCTATCCACCTATGTATGGAAAACTAGACAGGAAAACAATAAAGACCACATCCTTAAATGAGAAATATTTTTAAAAAAAATGTCCCAAATATAAAGCAGCCTAAAAATTTTGTAAGCTATGTACAGAGGAGAAATTAGCCATAGCTTTATATAATCAACCTAACGATCTATTAAACTCCAAAACCGAGATTCTTTACATATGTAGGCATAGAAAATCTTGGTTATTGAATTAGGTCTAATCTCCCTGTTTGTATTGTCATTCCACCTTTATTGTTCGTGTTTTAAATATCCCCTCCCCTTTTAGTCGTTTGAATAAATTTTTACCCCCAACCCCCACCCGTGTTTTTCTTGTTTTTCTTTTTCTTTGGTCACGTGGTATGATTTTGATTATCGCCTATAAATATGCTATTTCTCTTTTGCCTCCTTAGCCAGCTTTCCCTGACGATCCGCTTAGGTGAAACTTGGATAGGTTTGTCTGGCTCACTAAGTTTATCTATCTATCTATCTATCTATCTATCTATCTATCTCTCTCTATATATATAATATATATATATATATATATATATATAAAAGTGAACATAGAAGTCATCACTTAGAGGCGACAGTCTGTGTAATGGTAGATGCAATCGTCAGGCCATCTAGCATGAAACAGACTCTCGCCTCTAAGTGTTGATTTCTATGTTCACTTTTATATTAAGTTGGTGCAAAAATAATGACATAATAATGTTTTTTGACGTTAAAACTACGTCAAAAACGACATTATTACGTCATTATTTTTGCACCAACCTAATATTTACACACGCTCTATCTCTGATACTGAGCACTTTATCACCTAAATATAGCATATATATTTCTTCTTCTTATATATATATATATATATATATATATATATATATATATATATATATACCCGACTGGAATTGGAACTCGGCTCTCCGATTACCAATTTGGGGCCGTTAGTTGTTACATTAACACATGCAAGCTTACCACATATTACCTGGTATTTCCAAGCGGCTATTCGTTTAGATACATTCCTGACATAAGCAAAATAAAGACCCAAATTTCATTGCCAATGATTTTATAATGGAAACCTTTGCATATAATGTTATGGAATGTCTTAGTAAATTATGCCTATCTAGCAATACACTGTAAATATTTTTGCTGGAGAAACTAATTTAAAATTCAAAAGCAAGTGATTCCCGGTAGTCCATAATTAATGCATATCTTACTGTCTGGAGATGTTTATTATGTTTCTTTTGTTCCATATATACGACTGACTCAATCTGAAAAGGTTGACAATGAATGCAGCAAAATGAATGTAAATATTACCAATAAATTAAAATAATAAGCAACCTATTTCAAATCAAAACATACAGCCATGATGATGGGTGACGATAACCGAAAGCGCTCGGCAAAACACTGTAGACTAGAGTCTTATCTCAACAATTAGACCCAAGTAATAATAATTAAAAAAAACTTGCATGAAAGCAAGAAAAAAAAATAGTCTATTTCGGCAGACGATGAAAATGATCATCCGTCTTTACAACCCAGTGTGGAATGACGCTCATGATAAGGTAGAATGTAATAAGAGTTGGCTGTGATAAATTGTAATTGGAAGCTAAACCTTAACTTGCCGGTAACCCTTTTCACTGTTTCACTTCGACGCTGGGCACAAGGCAGGTTTTAAGGGGGACGTGGCGGATGTTTGTCTTAAGGCAGAAAGGTTTTCTTAGGGAATGTCCAGAGCATTAGCCATATAACAAGTGGGGATATGAGGAGAAAACACAAGTTTTAACCGAAATTTAAAAGAAATTAAGAATGAAGCCAAAAATAAATTTAAAAGAAGTTACAGATAAGGAGTTATAGGGGAAATAACGGAAGGAGAATTAGGTTTATAAATTATAATCAATATAGTATGAACGGTTCTAGAGGGGGAGACGAGCAACTTAGGGGAAATTAAATAAGGAAAAATTCCACTATGGGAATTAGAATTAGTTCCTTTATTATTATTTTTTATTTAATATATATATATATATATATATATATATATATATATATATATATAGGGATTTTCTAAGCGCTGCTTAGATGCGGCACAAGGCCGGAAGTATGGAGCACCCAGTGAGGATCGAACTCACTACTCAGTAGTAATATGTTCTAGCGAGAAAAGCTTGCTAACCATTACAACACGCCGAGGTGCCCAATATATATATATATATATATATATATATATATATATATATAACGTCATCCACAGACAGACTGTTTCGCTGTTTCACAGCTCATCAGTATGGATAGACATCCAGTTGCCTCTAGCTAGGATCGAAACCCGACTGAATTGGTGTCAGTCGGAGATTCTACCACTAAGCCGTAGGTGGATTTTTAGCGTATTTATTTTTAGAAACACGCCCAGTGACCGACAGTGACTCAATTCGCTATGCGAAGAGTCTCGCTATATTAGCTATAATAGTCACTGTTTACAAACCCATACCTACTCCCTAGAGAGCTCAACTGGAATTAATTTTTATTTCAGGAGCCAATATATATATATATATATATATATATATATATATATATATATATATATATATATATATATATATATATTTTAAGAGTTATGGGATGGATTATGGGTAACACATTAATGCAAAACTATACTATGGAAATTTGAATATGTTTTTATGTCAACATTTGAACACTGATTCGTTCCTCTGATTCAATAGTTAGCTTTCATTATTGTATTTTATCATTTAAATTCTTTCTTGTCAGCATAAATCACATGTATCTCTGAAACAGTGAAAATCGAAATTTCGTCCGTACATAAGCACTGAGTCGAGGTGACGGAACCGTGCTATGAAAACGGACAAAGAACGCTTCCATTTTTGAAAATAGAAATACCATGACAAATAACAAAGTTGCTGGATTAATTTTCAATTGATTTATAGAGTCGTTGATACAACAAAATTAGCCCTTACCGTTAAACTCACTATCGTGACAATGTATCACTAGCTTTTAAAACTTGGCACGTGTTAAACATTCAGACGAGATGGTCGTCGGGAATACTCGGTACAGTTCAACATCAGCTATTCTCTCGGCAGCAGGTCACGTGGCTGCATCTGTCTTCCTCCGGCGACCACCGGCCTCTGGTGCCCACTACTGGCATTTCGTGGTTTCTGGTCGCCTCTCGCTGCAACTGCAACCGTTGGCTTCGACTAAGCGTTCGGTTTATATGCACTTCGCCCAACTCTTACCACACTTTAACTCATTAATTATCTATCAATTAATTGAAACGAGATCGACCCTCAAACAAAGCGGTCAGTTATTTCAAAACAATAAACTTTGTTTTAACATCCTTTTTCCCAAGAATTATTGTTTTCATTAACAGACTTTTGTGTTTAAAAAATTATTTCAACAATTATTGTTTTCGTTAAGAGACTTGTGTTTAAAAATTTATTTTAAATCGTCAAATAATTCTCCTGGTTTGTCGAAATCCCAATTCAACCCAAATAATTTCCTGCCCAGTCGCATGTTTACAACACTTGACATTGCAATTTCTTTCGGCTTTATGAAAGTCGCTCCCCGGCCGTCAATGACCTTCAAATACCAAAACAGCCAACGGAAAGAATTATCTTTGTCGATTTACCAATACGACCTAAATATTCTGTGTCCATTTGCAAAAGACACTCCAGGTCATTTACATTCCGGCTTCAAGGGTTGATAACAATTCTTATTTGCATCTCCATTGTTGGGACTTAACATTCTATTTGGTGTTTGTTTTTATCAGAAAGTAAAACAAACATTTCTCTTTTTCCTTTCGCTTCATATTTCAATTCATGTTTTTCTTACATTTTCCAATTCTCCAATTCTATATAGGGTTTTCACATGAACCCTTTGAATACTAATTTCATACTACCAGTGTCACAATAGGGGGGTCACATTCCTTTCAACTACCACCAGTGACACTTTATAGTGTCGTAACGTTCGTGTGTGAACGTGTTTTCCGTATGTGCTTGTGATGGTCTATGTGTTGTTGAGTGTGTGCGGGTGAGTGGTTTGTTTTGTGTGTGTGTGTTTGTATGTTTGTGTATGTGTTCACGTGTCTGTGTGTGATTGTGTGTGCGTGTGATTGTGCGGCTGTGTATGCTGTGTGTGTGCATATGTGTGAATGCATATACTGATGTGTGTACAAGGGTATGTGCGTGTGTGTTTGTGTGTGTTTGTGTGTGTGTGTGTGTGTTTGTGTGTGTGTGTGTGTGTGTGTAAAAGCTCCGAGATAGTACATTATGAGATACATGAAAAGTCAGTCAGATGATTCCACTGCTGCTGAAAAATCTTTTTAAGCAGAAACTGTAGTCACATTGTTTTAGGGGGTTATTTCTGATAGCACTTACACAGACGCCAAGCTATTTCAGAAATATTCCGCATTTGAGGATCACCTAAATATAACTTTGCTACCAGCAAAATAAATAAAAATTAAATATTGATCTAAGCTTATTCTGGCAAAACGCTGAAGTATTCGACATCTAATGTGACTCGAACTCCTTACAGCTGGAATGGTCTGAAAAATTAACTTGCTGACTAATACAGAAGTGTGAGGAGTCTCACGTCTTCCATAATAATTTATATATATATATATATATTAATTAAAATAAATAAATTTATGAGTGTGTGTCATGTGACTATCACATGTTTGCGTGTATAGTTATAGGTTAAATGTGTACCTGAGTTTGTACGCACACAGAGAAGAGACTTAAATCAATATTTTCATATCGCAAGATGCAAAATTTTCTTTTCTTTTTTTGCTTGCCCTAACTTTCTGATGTTAATCGGCCAAAGTTTCAGATGCCAACAACGAAAAGGGGAAGAGAAAATGAGAATATAAAATTATTGTATAATAAATTGCCGCCATTCTTTTATATTGAAAAATTTCTTTTTTCTTCTTTTCATTCAATCGCTTCTTCGTCTACTTTCTTTTTTCTTTCGTTTTTTTTGTCCCCTTTCTTTCA
>OZ010580.1:63514861-63527361 GCA_963932145.1 Acanthosepion lycidas | reverse complement strand
GTTGATATGACGCTAAACACAAGAAACAAAATCCAATCACTTCTAATTCTTTTTTTTGTTCTTTTTACTTATGTTGCCTAATAAGAAAAGTATAGATTTTTGATAAAATATGAAAAATATTCGTAAACATCAAATGTAGCTTCATTTAAAAATAAAATGGGAATAACATATAATAATCCACACATCTCAGTCACGCAAGAGGCTGATATCATGGCTTTTAATTATTTATTCATATTGTGCACTTAATTCACAAGTCATCGCGGCCGAGGGCTTGAGTGTGCTGGCCTTGTTCAAATTGTTGATCACGCTAGATAACACGCTCTTTCTCCGAAACTGTAACTAATATCTGCTCAGTATAGTTGCAGTATAAACCACATGCGGTCTCTGTGGGTGTTGAATAAACACAAATGCTCCTGAGCAAGTGTCTGCAATAGGGATTGTCTAGCCGCCCTAGTAGACGGGTATCTTCGAATCCGAGTGGCCAGCTATACCATATACACTTAATTAAAGAGTAGAAATATTAGTTGGTTCTTAAATGCGTAGATATGTACACCTATCGTCCGGTTCTTACTCCTCCCCAGTTTTCTTAACAGGAGTAGAGGTTTATCCCTTGTTTCCTGTTTAAGATTGAGTTTCTAGTTCTTTTTAAAGTCTGCTTCAGATCTGCACTAACGCTCGTTCTTTCTTGCGCTAATACAAGCCCACACAGTAAACCTCTACATTAAGTGGCTCTTGTGCCTTATTGTGGGTGAACATTTTTTTTTTAAATCTTTGGGGCAATCACAAGCACTGCAACATCTGTTAGCCTAGAGGGAGCATTTCTCGCCATAACATTTTGTTGGATACACAGTTGTTCTTTGCCTAGATTGATTGACCTATCAAAGTTACACTGCTTACTATTTCTCTCCTAGCCAGGGATAGAATAAAGTTATACATGTTTTCGAAAGAGGATTCGTTAAAAAGGAACGGAAACACACTCGGGTGGAATTTCTGGTTGGTCCACCGATATACCACGCTCCCACACGCTACTGTTAAACAACCTCAGCTCATAGTTTTTTGTATAGTAACAATCTTAACAAAAACGAATTAGAAAATAATACATTAAATTTATGAGACATGATCTTCTAATTCAAACGAGCCTGAATGTGCCAATTTTCTCCAAGATTAGTTCTTTTCATCATCCATAATTTTAAGCCATATGGCGTAACATTAATTCTTTTCTATATTGGGCGTAATATAAATATACGCACGATTGGATAACTGTCAAGATCAAACAAAGTAAACGGCGCAGAATTTATCGAAATGAGCAATCTATGGATGATCAAACAAACAATAAATCAACTCCGTTAACGGTAAGTAACTACTTCGCCGTTGCAAACATTGACTGTTCAAAGAGTTTTCTGGTTTGTTAACTTTACTTTTTTTTATATTAGTTTTATTGTTATCAGAAGACATTGGTTCGTCAGTACTTCGACCTTCCTGAAGTGAAAATCTACAGGCTCCCAGTGAAAGGATTGGATGGCCAGAGTCTGCAATATCTAATAATCTGCTTAAATGTCTTCACGAATATAAGGAAATTTACCATTCGCCCATGCCTTGAATATTGCTGCTCTGTTCGTTCTGGTGATCCTGTTCCAACTCCAGATTCTAGACAAAATTCAAAGGAGGATAAGTAACGTTATGAGTCCTGGACTGGCCTCTGGGATTCAGTCACTTTCCCACCGACGTGACGTCGTTTTCCTCTGTCTCTAAATATTTTCAAAGGATTTGTTCTGATAAGCTCTCCTCTCTAGTTGTTCCCGTCTTGGGTATGACGATAAACGACATCCGCGTCCTGGGTAAGACGATAAACTACGTCCAACAGGAAAGCCTCTGATCAGGAGGTTTTGAGGAGCGTGGAACCACCTTTTAATTGCTGGTGTTCCCAGGTCCACCCTGACCCGGAGTGATAGCACCTGTTAGGGTCCCGCCTATGGGTAAATAGTTAACACCCAAACTTGTGTAAAAATAGGTTTTAATACCAGAAATACTTTGTAATAAAAAAAATTATTACTATCAATAATTTATGAAGGAAAAATTATTATCAGCAATACTTAATACTAGAGGGCACAGAATCCCCAATATGCACTAAATGTCAAGAGATATTTACAGTGAAACATATACTGTTATAGTATGTAGATTTTGATCTAGTGCGAACAAAATATTACCAAGTGAGTAATTTAAAAAAAAAAAAAACTTTTTACGAAAATAAATAAAACCATCCAAGATTGTAAATTTTCTAAAAGAAGTTGGATTGTACTCAAAAATACGAGTAATTGAAAAATGGTTCAAATATATATGTATATATACACACCTTTTCTACCAAACTATCGTTATGAATCTATTTACAAAATTTTGTTGGCATTAAATGACCCACTGAAGTTGATATGCCATAAAACAATGCAACCAAAGAACCCTAGTCGTTCGACTACATGAATTTAACCGTATTTCTAGATTGGTAACTAGGTGTCATTGTTTTTAATGTTGAAATAACTAGGAGTTCTATTCTAATAGATTCTTTTTTCGCTCCTCTCCTCTGAAGAAATCTCTTAGGATTCCTAGCCTCCCTTGGCACATAAAATCTTGGAAAAATGTAAATACAACGTTCATCTTCAGTCTTTCTGAAACCTGTTCTTTTATTGTCCTATCTCGTCACTAAAACCCCATTTTCTTTCACTACATTAAATATCTTTCACTAACTTCGAAAGCTAGCAGCAGTTTTAGAGGCATTGAGACTGAGTTCAAAATCATTTCACAATTGCCCAATTATCAAATCTGAAAACAATGGCAGAGAAAATAAAACTGATAATCTATATAATAAACGCGAATGTCAGTGTGTCACACTTTTTCAACTTAAAGGGAGACAGCCCTCTGACTTTTAATAGCTCATTTCAAATGAAATAATTACTGTTCTCGAAGTACAGTGGTTCAAAATAAAATTGTCATTGTTTTCAACTTTACTCCTAGAGGATGTAGCCCGACATATCATACCATTTTGGAATCAGACCGACTCCATGACCACATTTAAAATATTCTGGATAGGATCCGGACCGGTAATCCTGAAATTCTGGATTCCCAAGGTTTCGTTACTGCGATTGTTTTCGGCGTTTTGGGGTTTTTTTCTTAGGTTGCGACGATTTTTTTTTTTTTTGTACAATAAGAATTTTTTTAACTTGAAAATAAATATGGGAATAATCGAAATGAATTGCACAATCCAGCTAAAGTCACCCATGACATAAAAATAATTGTTTGTACGGAAAGTAAGGACCTACGCACATCAGATTGTCTTTAAATTAAGTGGTAGCAGAAGAAGTTTCGTTGAACTTTAAAAGGTAAGCTTAAATATTAATGCAATACATACATGCAGTGATAAATTTTAAGTTCTTCTGTAGTTTATTGTTGCCTATCGCATCTACTTCTCCCTACCTCAAATCAAGAAATCTCAATCAAGAACCCTCTGCAGGAGCTGGCTTAAATGCCACCCGATAGTAAATGTAAGGTTTTACGTGATATATGTATTACATATAAGAGAGCGAATATCATTGGTTTGTCAAGGCTTTTCAATCTAGGAAATATTTCTTGAATATTACTTGTTTATTTCTGTTTAACCAGATTTGAATTATGGCGCATTGTGTCATCCATATGTTTTGACTGAACTTTCAATCAACTGATGAATATTTATGAACGTTCTCAAATTTAAAAGCCTTGAGAAACCAATGACATCCTTGATCTTGTATGTAAACACATGCAACAAAATAAATCTTTCAATTTGACTTGATAAATTCCCTCAGACGGCGAAACGCATCGGCTAAGAATAATTTTTTCCTTTGGTCTTTTTATTCATATATATATATATATATATATATATAATCAGTATCACTCCGTGCAAGGCAGTAATGCCGCCAAAACACAAGGAGTTACAGGGTGTGAAAAAATTAGGGACAAAAACAAGATAGTAAAGTAAAATAGTAATTTAAATTTTTGCAGATTAAAGTTGGCTGGAAAGCATGGAGCCAGAAGGGAGTTCCACAAGCTAGAAGTGCGAGAAAAGGAACTGTTAGCCTAGAACTTACGGTTACATCTAGCCAGCTCATCTGCAAAATGATGAGATCTCGACGCCAGTCTAGTACTACACTTTAATTCAAATAGTCTAGGTACCATAGCGAAGAGCTCATCCGAACATGAAAATTATTTATAGAAAAGATAAAGAGCTAACCTTACCGCGGTGGGAAAGTGACTGAAGCCCAATCGCCAGACCAGGATTAATAATATTGCTGTTAAATAGCAGGGGAACCGGACCAGATGTGGAAGCAATATTCTAAACATGGACGAATGATAGACTTATAGATATGTAAAATAGTTTATGGAGGGAAACATTGTCTCGCTCGTCAAAGTGAACAGACTTTCATAGCAGCTGACCTGGCAATGGATTCAATATTGTCTTTCCACTTCATGTCAGCAGAGAACATGAGCCTGAGGAGTCGCAGCGAGTCACTTTCCTGGAGGGTAGTAACGATGAAATGCAACGAGATTTCTCGCACATGATTAAGGAGAAGTTTAGTTGTAGGGACGTTGAAACAAACAAGCCATCATTTGTCCCAGTTAACGATGGACATCGGCTGCCAATTTGACCTTGTCGGATTGATAAGCCTTACTATCGAGAGTAAATTGTTATATATATATATATATATATATATATATATATATATATATATATATATATATATATATATATAAAGAAATAACAGTAAGATATATAATCCGGTGTTCTTATAGATATTTTTATTTTTACAAAATAGTACTCAATGTAAATTTACAGAGCATTAATATTATAAATTAACTGATTTAAAATATGGTTTTTCCGCTACACAGTTCTAACCATGTTTCTGAAACATATGGTAGACTCTCCCGTCGTATTCTACGTATGAGAGTCAAGCAGGAACCGACAGCCCAGACACCAGCACATATCATTTGATTGATCATAGTGAAGGCTTTGTGCAGAACCAACCACACTTTTGAAGTGCCGAGTAAAGGCCCCAAGTTCCCCAAACGAAATTTATTTTAGCTGATATTAGCAAGGATGGATTGGAAGCCACAAACGTCCCAGGTAAACACCAAAATTCAGCCAATTAATGACAGCTATGATTTTGGTGGGCATAGTGACTGAAGGATCAGGTTTCAGCAAGCACACCGCCCTCTTGAGGGATAGTACTGAAACTAGAAAGTCATATCACACAGATTATTAGCTAATACAACAGCACTGGCATATGCAGGTCTACCAGGATTTGCCTGACCTTAGTTTCTAAAAATGTTACTTTTTATACATATCTGGGCTGCAGCTGCCCAGTCTTCCCTTGTCAGCTTTAATAGAATTCAAAAGTATCTGCATTCTTTCTGCAGGTTTTGCATTCAGATTTGTCCTTCTCCTAGACCAGTTGATATCAAAGGCCATAGAACCCAGTTTGACCTGCTATTTATCCATAGCTAGAAGAGGATTCATACCTTTTCCAAGGGTATTATCACGTAAGTGAATGTAATGGATTCGGCTCTCCGATTTCGAGCAGCTATTCCACTATATATATATATATATATATATATTCAACCATGATTTCATGTGTTGTGATTTGAAATCATGTAACTGAAATCATTAAGAATATTTATAGGAGGCTAAATAAAAGCAATTTTGAAGTTACGTCGTAAAAACCACAGGAAGGCAATGACACTTGACAACACGCGTACTTATGGGATGACGGGTAGCTAGCTGCGCGCATTATTTCATCATTCAGTCGAGTAACAGTGAGCAGTGATGCCAAGCCTATGGACGCCCCAATCAACGATTGCATCATCGAGGATCATCACTGAGGACACAGGGAGTCAAATCTGTGCCAATCCATCGGCGGTTGTTGTGGCAGTACACAGCACGCGTCAGAGGGAGTCAACGAAAGATGTATGAGTGGAAAGAACGAGTGTAACGGACAAAAACCTATCTTGTCATCCCTCAACATCTCGCACAGAAGAGCACATCCAGAAGGTGGGTAACTTATTCAGGGTAAACCGGCAAATCAGGTTAGCTCAAATGGCGACACCCGCCGGCATCATATATGGACCCGCACCAAGAAAGCAAATGATGACTTTAGGGAAAAAAGTTTGTGCGTGTAGCGTACCCGGTACAGACACCGCTTCGTGAGCAGTCAATTGCTACCTTTTCGTAAAGGCTCGTTTTAACGATGCCAGAAGTGTATCATTGCGCGGTGGCGAGGTCTAAGTAACATAATCATTTTTTTTTCTTCATCAGTGGAAATAAATGAGTCGTATGGAAATTTCCTCTGCTTTATTATTTACCCTCGTAGAAAAACATTTATTAAAAAATAGCGAATATTATACCAGAATTAAAGTTCACGATATTCGCAAGTCGACTCAGAGATCCCTGATTCTTAACTGAAGATCAAGACAAGGTTCATTTAACGGATATCAATGTGGCATTAATATAACAGTAATAATATGATCATTATCAAATTTATTTTTATTTTGTTTTTTAATCATTTCAACACAAGCAAGTCAATAAAGCCACAAAGACGCAAAGGGTTGCTATGTGTGAGAAAATATGAGGAAAAAAAACATTATCGAGGTGCAAGAACAAGAAAAACGAATGAAACAGGCAGAAGATAACGGCTTACATTGCATTTAAATTTTTGAAGCAAGAATATGGCAGTATGGGTTACACTTAACATTCAGGATTCTACCACGGCAGATCCTGTTAAGCAGGTACTGGTCCCGAACAGACGTTATGAATCCAACAATTTTTATTATCGATCTAATAAAATAATCATTGCTAAGACAAGGGTGCTAGACTGGACAACTGAACTAGGCTATATTTGAAAGTTGAGCCCTTTTTACTTGGACTCTGTATATTCTCGCAATTTAACTCAGATTCAGAATATAAATGTGACAGTAATACCCATCATTAGAAGAATCTAAAAATGTTTTGGAAAAAAAATGTTTAGATCAAGTCAACAGCATTACAAAATCCCTCTTGAATGCTGGGTTGGGTTTTACTGTTACTTGATCTCCAATAACTTTTACTGTTGATGTGAAAAAAATTCAAATAATAATAATGTTTAACCAACAACATTATCTTTAACGTTTGCGAGTGCACTAGTGGAAAATATCTCTTCCCAAATCATTTCTTGACGACACTGACTTCTCCGTATTATCGAACTTTTGCAGGCTAGTTAAAGTTAGATAATATTTTAGATTGTAAGAATTTTGGGAGATAATAATGATTTACACATGAGAAGTAGATTCATGCCTTTCACAAGTGTATTTGAATACAACGAACCCGACTGGAATTGGAACACAGCGTTCTGATTTCAAATTCCGAGTAATTATCTTTTACACCACCCGCACATTCATCGTACGGGAACCGGTGTTTCAACTTGATATGGACGTAAGCCATCGCACACAGTGACTGTGCGGTTCTCTGTTATGTCTTATCAGTAAAATCCTTTATCTAATCTCACCATTTTCTGTCTATTTTTTTCCTTTGGGTAATAACCAAACAACCTTTTGCTCCATCTTTTGTCCTTACCGACTATTACTTTCACCCATTTTATCGCTAACTTTCTATTAGGTTGGTGCAAAAATAATATCGTTTTTTGACGTTACGTCAAAAAACGATATTATTTTTGCACCAACCTAATACTATGATAACACTGTGTTTTCGTTTCTGATTCATAACGACATCTTTCTATCTCTTAGGAGTCTTTCGGAACATTATCCTTTCCGTTGACCTTTGTGAAAAGCGCATTGAATCTATATTTTTAAAAATATGTAATAATATTTTCTAAAAGCCGCAAAGATATTTGACAGGAGTGAGATAAAGTAAACTTGTTGCCATTTGATCTTCATTGAGAACCAATTAATTCTACTGATGCCATTATACAGCATCATAAAGAAACCGTTATTATGTGTAAGTATAATAATCTTAGTAAAACCTTTATAAATTTTAATAATGATAATAATAATGTTAAAAAGAAAAAAGAAGAGAATATTTGTTATGATCGAACAAAGCTAAAAATAAAAGAAAATTACCAGGATCTTGCCCAAGAATTATAAGAGTATTTATATTATGCAGGTTATTAAATTATTATTAGCATTGTTTAATTTCTTTTTTACGGGTTATCGACTCTTTGTGGTTTATTTAGATATATTGTAAGAGATTGAAGTATATTTTTTTGTGTGAATATGGCATTAACAATTTTTAAAGGATAACACTGATTTTTTAAAAAGATATACGCCATACTATTTAACCCATACGTTGGAGGGATGGTTACCTAACTTCCCCAATGGTATAATACGCGTAAGTGAATGTAACTCACTCGACTGGAATTCAAACTCCGCTCTTCGATTACACATTCAGAACTTCTTCCCATTACCCCCCCCCCACACACACACACAAACACATTCATTATTTGTTTTTCTTACGGCTTATCACCCTTTGCAGGTTATTTTAGGCCAGAAAATAATTTTATTTTATAGGAAATATTTTGGGAGATGATAATGATTTATTGATACAATTCCTAATAGTTAACTCATAGCTGGGAGTATTTGCGCGTGTGAATATAACGAATCCTACTGAAAATGGAAGTCGGCTCCCCGTTTTCGAATATCCACTACACCACCCGCAGATTTAAGACTTAATGATAAATGCCAGGAGTTTGTCCAAGAACTAATGAACTTATGGATGACAGTTATAATCCATGCTTGGCCACTGGGAAGAAATAATTTACAGCCGAAATCTGAAGGTAGAACCTTAAAACCTCTAGTGTTTGAGTCGCGGAGACGACTGAAATGTGTACTTGATAATGTTTAAAAGACGCAAAGCGACTTGATTCCCTAACAACAGTCACCAGATATCTTTGGTGTAAACAGGCAAATGCAACAAGGATCATAATATTACTTTTCATAAAGCCTGTTCAATGATCCAGACGTTTGAGCTGACCTGATGTGTAATGCATACCGAAATGACATTGTTATTCTGTTTAAAAATGGGCCGCCCTCCAATCGTCATCTACGATAACCCATACCTCCCTAGGCCACTGTTTCCCCACCGGGAGCAGGGCGTATGTGTTCGCTCAGTAAACACTGCCACACTTTGCATATTGATTTTCCCTAACCGACATTCCATCCGCGCATAGCCAACCTGGCGCTGTTAGAGTCGCGCCATTTGAATGTCACCCTTCGTGATTACTTGACGTCCCCCAGGTTGTAAAAAAAATATTTTAGAAGCTAGTCGAGCGTAAATGGAGAACAATTGCAGTCTTACTTACTGCACTCAGGGATTTTCCCAGAGGGGAAAAGGTCAACGCATTTTCATTTTTACACAGTTGTTTAGACTTGAAAGGATATTTATTCAAAACATGAGTTTCCTTTTTAACCCGTAAACATCTAGGCTCGTAGGGGCACCACACTTGCTGCCGCAGCAGTAGCAGTGACGTTTCCTGAGTAAGATAGCCTGATATGGTCCAGCCACCTTCAGGCTTGTTTTGAATTATGTTCTTTTCCTTCTCTTAGAACAGTTGCCACTCACGGCTTATAGTTAGAGAAGAAATGCATCCATCAAGGGCACTAGCACATAAATGGAATTCGAATACGGCAGTACACTTCCTCATTCCGAGCCTCTATCCATCACTTCACCTCCATAAAATTCATTTATTCAAAACTAGCTTAAAAGGCGCCTTTTCGGGGCCATTTAAGTTAGCTCTTGCGGAGGACTCTTGACTGAGCCTTCATCACAATAGGTTGGAAAGGACTTAAAATGGATCGCTGTATTTAAGCACTGCATTAATATTTAAGCTTACCTTCTATTAGTAGATATCCCACAAAGAAGAAGAATCTAAATGAAATCGGTTAAATACCCACCGTACATCGTTTGTGCACATGTGTAGTTGCATCAACAGAACAAATTCATTCTGTTGAAGTCACAAGAGAATTTTTTCCACTTTGTCATAGAATTTCCACACAAACACGAATATAAAGTAATTTTGCTTCAGTATTAATCTGTTAAGAAAGTAATGACATTCTCCCAGAAATGTTATCAAAGCAATTGCAAGTTAAAGATACAGGATGCGATGGCTAAATTGTCGTCTGAATGACGCCAACATGAAAATAACAATGGCATCTCATTTTTACAGGTATAAAAGGAGCGATGGATAAATTGTCGTCTAAATGAAGCAAACATGAAAATAACACTGACATCTTATTTTAACAGACATACAGGGTGCGATGGATAAAATGTCGTCTAAATGACGCAAAAATGAAAATGCCACTGACATCTCATGTTAACCGACATACAGGGCGCGATGGATAAAATGTCGTCTAAATGACGCAAAAATGAAAATACCACTGACATCTCATTTTAACAGACATACATGGTGCGATGGATAAAATGTCGTCTAAATGACGCAAAAATGAAAATACCACTGACATCTCATTTTAACAGACATACAGGGCACGATGGATAAAATGTCGTCTAAATGACGCAAAAATGAAAATACCACTGACATCTCATTTTTACAGACATACAGGGCGCGATGGATAAAATGTCGTCTAAATGACGCAAAAATGAAAATACCACTGACATCTCATTTTAACAGACATACAGGGCGCGATGGGTAAAATGTCGTCTAAATGACGCAAAAATGAAAATACCACTGACATCTCATTTTAACAGACATACAGGGCGCGATGGATAAAATGTCGTCTAAATGACGCAAAAATGAAAATAACACTGACATCTCATTTTAATAGATATACAAGGCGCGATGGATAAAATGTCGTCTAAATGATGTCAAAAATGAAAATAATACTGACATCTTGTTTTAACAGGTGTATTTACCAAAATTACGCAAAAATATCTTGAAATACTAAAGATTAAATTTATTCAGTAAAATCACCATTGGCTTCAGCGATGATCTCCAGACTATTTCGGAATCTCCTGCATCTATTCTGGACAATCTCCTTGTCTAAGTTGGTGAATGCTGATGTTACAAGGAGTTTTGTTGATCTCTCACTCCCACATAATAACCAAAAGGGATGCAGTCTGGGAAGTTAGGTGGCCAAATTTAAGGGGGTGATGTAGTCGTAGAAATTATCTGACAGCCACGACTGTGTTCTCCTCCTTGTGCGGCATGGTGCAGACTTCTTTTGCCAAACATAGGGTCTTCCAGCAGTAATCCTCTTGATCCAGCAGCACTATCTCGTCAAGACACTTGATGTAGACCTTAGAGTTGAGTCTGGATCCCCTGTAAGAAGATGAATGGAAGCATAACGTCACCATCACTAGTCATCACTCCAATCACCTTCGTAATTACCATTAGACTCATCCAACTCTTTCTGCATCCTCTACACTGTCCTCAGATTGACACCCAAACACTGAAATGTCCGTATTGGAGCTTCCAAATTTCTGGCGGAGTGAATTGCGTCATGCTGATCTTTTTCTCACAGATGGTGCCTAACTGACTTCTACCATATTGTGCAGTCGGCAAAATCAAAAAAACAACGTCCATGCGCTAAATTGAAAAATAAAATTGCGACAATTTACCTCGAGCACGCTGCATATAAGTATTATTTACGAAAAATGTAATCACCGTTATTTTAAAAGACTGCATTTCGATGGTAAGGCACATTTTCCCCTTCCCGCTTAAAGTAATATGGACTTTTCTCTGAAAAGTTTCATACTTCTTTCCACTACTTTTTTGAAACGTTCTGCCATTCATAAATGATCATTGTTCTGGGTATGATGATAAACTATATCCGGTAGCAAAGCCTCTGATCGAGAGATTGAAGGTTTTCAGGAACATGGAACGACATCTTAATTGCAGTTGTTCCTAGGTCCATCCTGACCTTTATAGTGTCCCAGTTATGAGTTAATAGTCAATCCTCAAACTGGGATCAAAACACTATGAAAGTATAAAAATACATTTTTATAGTGAAAATACCAGCAATGGATTCTCATAGTAAAAAGAAAAAAATTACCAGCAATACATTTTTGTAAAGAAAATTGTTAATGCTACAGGGAAATTAAATTTTGGCATAAAATGAGCCATAAGGAGTTGATATAGCGCTAAAAACATACAAACAAACAAAAAAGTTGCTGGTAATAAACGTCTGCTGAAATTGTTCCTTCGATATTTCAATAGCTCGTAAAAGAACAGGACTTTCATATTTGAACTGACAACGAATTGTGTTAGTAATAATTAGCATCATTTTCTTATATTGTGATAATAACTGCGATTTTAGTTTTATGTTAATATGCAAAAGCCATTTTTCATCATCTATACCAACACATGAAAGGTTGATATTTCTGGTTAAAAGAATGCTGCCGATGATACAGCTTTGTGTTCAGTTCTCATTCCCATATTCATAATGAATTCACATTCCCTCTTTGAAAGACTTCCCAA
>OZ010580.1:63377361-63509861 GCA_963932145.1 Acanthosepion lycidas | reverse complement strand
TTTAAATTGTTTTTTTTCCTGAAGAAACTGATTTAGCTTGGAATACGATTAGTGCTGTTGTTGCCTGTCTGCAAAATAAATCATATATAATAGAATAGATTCATTCTTTTCTCGAATCAAAGAAAACCATTTAAAGAGGCAAGAATTATTCTTTGGCATCTTTAGTACTGCTGGCATTACTGGTCTCGAATTCTTTTGTAAGACTCTTTAAATACTTTATTTATTTTTAATATGAAGTGGTTATATGTATTTGCGTTCTGGATTGTCAACAAGATAAATTTGCTATAAATGTTATGCGCCATTATGTCTTATAAAGAACTAAGAATGCCATAGTTTGTGTGTGTGTGTATGTGTGTGTGTGTGCGTGTGTGTGGTAAGATTTATTGCTTTGATCGGCTTGAATAATCATTCTATTAAACACACACGCACGTCCCTTCAAAAATAAATATTTTTCGAAGTAAAAGTGGTGTCGACAGGCTCTTGTCTAACTGACAATTCTGGGAACAATTACCTTACTATTTTACACTAAAATTAACCAAATACAGGGCTCTAGAGCCATTCAGTGTAAAGATTTACTGTTAAAATGGTTATGATGATACGAATGAAAGAAGAGGCGTTTGATTATGAGGATATTGATTAGTTTTTCGTTTTTAAGGATTTGTTAGTTATTTAAAACCGAAACATTTTATTATGGGAATAATTAGTTTTTTGCTTAAATATTACATTAACATTTTTTAGAAAAAATACCAAGTCCCGGGAAGAGCTTCGGGAGTTAACCCTGAGGATAAATCCGGAGTTTGCATTTTAGGCAGTTCGTCGCTGATTTCTGCCTCGTTGTGGCAGCTCCTACGAAGGCGCTGGTGCCAAACTGTAATGGCCCTGCTGTTCCTTTAGATCCATCAGCATCAGAGTGGGAACATGCTGCATGGGTAACCTATTGTCATCCATAACATCCTGCCCAGGTTCGATTCTATACGCCTAATACTGAAGAGGTAGTTAACTCAGACATCAAACATTCCAGCTTCGTCATTGGCGTTGACACAAAACGAGAAGTAGCAGTCTATAGATTATAATGCATGGTTAAGTTAACGTAAGTTTGGCGCCAGGGGTTGGTCCCAACGGTGGGAGGGAGTCTTGAATCCTATTTGACAACCAGAAACATGCCGTTCGGCCACAGTCTGCTTTCTTTAGTTGATGCATGGGGAGTAGTAGAAATCTAACGGGCATGACTGAGAATTCTGCACCAAGCGAAAAGAAACAAAAAGAGACCCGCTCTAAAACTGGTAACTTGGAATGCCCTGATCATGATGACGGGCCTTACAGAGAACCTCAGAAACATTGACGATGCCAGGAAATACACCCACAAATACACCCATATATATATATATATATATATATATATATATATATATATATATATATATATATATATATATATATATATATATATATATATATATATATATATATATATATATATATATATATATATATATATATATATATATATATATATATATATATATATATATATATATATATATATATATATATATATATATATATATATATATATATATATATATATATATATATATATATATTATATATATATATATATATATATATATATATATTATATATATATATATATATATATATATATATTATATAATATATATATATATATATATATAATATATATATATATATATATATATATATATATATATATATCTATATATATATATATAATATATATATATATATTATATTTATATATATATATATCAGCTATGGGTAAATAGCAGGTCATGGCAACTGGTCTAGGAGAAGGACAACTCTGAATTCAAAACCTGCGGAGGGTCGTTTGGGCACCAGGTCTCTGTATTCGGCCCTTCAAAAAGTGTGGATGGTTCTACACGAAACCTTCCCCATAATCAAATATCATGTGCTGTTGTCGGGCAGTCGATTTCCTGGGAACTGATATGCTTGACCCTATACATCGAATTTGCCGGGAGAGTCGAGTATATATATATATATATATATATATATATATATATATATATATATATATATATATATATATATATAAGAGAGACAGATGAGATGGAGTAAAAATCCACAGTTCGTAGCATTTACTTTAAAAAGTGTTCAATACAAATTATAGCAAAATATTATAATATTTTTGTTATAATGACATGTCTGCAGCAAGTTCGGATTGACTGTGAACCTGAAAAAAAGACGAATGTCCTAGGACAGGATGTAAATGTCCCACCAATCATCACCATTGACGATACGAGCTGGAAGTTGTGAACTAGTTGAAGTACCTCGGGCCTACGATCAGCAGCGACTTCACCCTGGACACAGAAATAGACAAGAGGATTGGGGAAAGAAACAACCACAATCGCTCCCCTCACCAAGCCAGCGTGAGAGAGCTCTAAGCCAAAGATGGCAGTCTGCAACCTTGGAGAGTTAAGCTACTAAAAGGGGTATAACTGAAACTAAGATTTCTAGAAAAAGCATGGCACGTGGAACTAGAACAATCAACCCCGGGGGACGAAATACAGGGTTTGGTTCGAAATTCCAATACATCACCTGAAGAAAGCCGGAACGTACAACGGCCTAAAAATCGTGAATATGACAATAAAGATGAGGAAAACATTCCAAACAGTCTCTCTCTCTCTCTCTCGATATATATATATATATATATATATATATATATATATATATATATATATATATATATATATATCCTGAAAAATTTATTTCGGTTGAGCTCTCTGGGAGGTAAATCGAATCGACTTCTCTCAGTCACTGTGTGTTTATCTAAAATTAAATACGCTTAAATTCACCTTCATTACTGCCGTGCGCCAACGGCTTAGTGGTAGAATCTCCTACTGACGCCAATTCAACCGGGTTCGAACCTAGCTAGAGGCAACCCTACGTCTATCACACTGATGAGCTGTGATACAGCGAAACAGTCTGTCTGTGGATGACAATATATATATATACTCTTATTTCTGCATTAAGTCCTATGGTCAGATAATTGTTTCTTATCTAGTAGACAGCATGGTTCGCACAGAATAATTCCATCCCTCCTCCATCCATCAAACCGTCCATCCTAAAAAAATTACTACACGCATGCACAACCAAATTTCTATTCTATGACCATAATGGTAATATTTACACCCAAACTAATGGTGTTAGTATGGGAAATGGACTTGGTACATGTCCTACGTAGAAGATACTATATTTACACAGGTCTGAAAACCGAAAATCTAAGTTCACTACGTAGATGATATTTTTTATTTAGTTAATAACATTAAAGAAATAGAGACACTTAAGACCACATTTGAGAAAAACTCCTTAACTTTACTTATGAACTTCCAACAAACTTCCATTCTTAGAGGTCCTCGTTGAATACAGCAATAACACTTTCATTACATCATTATACAAAAAACCCACCAGCAAAAACTCGTGCCACCTTAACTTCAAAAGCGAATGTCCACTTAGGTACAAAATAGCAGTAATAAAAAACTTTCTAAATAGAGCACACCAGAATTGATCCTCTCGATCACTTTTCCTCAAAGAACTTAATAACGTCAAACAAACACTAATCAACAACGGCTTCATTAACCACCTTATAGACCACCAAATTAGACTATTTCTCCCCAAAGCAAGTAATAACGATAGCGAACACACAGCCAAAAATCACATACACATTTATTACAAAAAACAAATGCATATTAATTACGAATCTTTCTAAGGCATATTATAAAGAAATATACTACTCCAATTGATCCGAATAAAAAAATCAAATTTATTATCTATTATAAAAAAATTAAGACAGCCAACCTGATCCTCAAAAATAACAACACACCTACTAAGTCAAAGTTGTAAAGAAAGAAAATTATCTATGAGTTCAAATTCCCCTTAAGGAACTGTGTTCCTGATCAAACCGGACTCATAAATAATTACATCCGTTACACAACCACATGCTTATCCAGACGTCTTACGTTACACCTATCTGATCACAGCTCCATTAGAACCCATTTAAACACACACACAGATTTACCAGATTCCATTAGGAACATTAGTAGAAAACACAAATATATTAACTGCATCCAACTGCAAAAAAATACTAAAAATAATGAAAGCTTTAATAATAAAGAAGAAAAAGCCAACTCTTAACAATATTAACTACGAACAAAACCACAATGTTCTAACCGTATTCGGAAATTAAAACATCCCTACTACACACTAAGACATACACAGAACGAACTCAATTAAGCTGAAAATCGAATCATCCTTGATAATGTCTAAAGGTATAGCTGAAAACGCTCGGAAATATAAAACATTTGGACAGTTCTTACACACCCGTTGTCCAGAAAAGAAAGCTCTTGTTCGAACACAAGAAAAAAAAAGCTTAACCGTAGTACCTTGTTTGTCGTTTTTAATATATATATATATATATATATATATATATATATTAGGTTAGTGCAAAAATAATGACGTAATAATGTCGTTTTATGACGTATTTTTAACGTCAAAAAACGACATTATTACGTCATTATTTTTTCACCAACCTAATATATATATATATATATATATATGAGAGAGAGAGAAAGAAAGAGTGGAAGACAGATGAATTATAAAGTGTGTAATGAGCTTAATTATATAGATAAAGGTATCATATGAACTATATTTATACACACAAACACACACACATATATATAAGAAAGAGGGGGAAATAGTTGAATTAAAAAAATGTGTAATTAGCATAATTATGCAGATAGATGTATCATATGGACTTTACTGATACATACACACACATACATATATAAGATAAAGAAAGAAAGAGGGTGAGATAGATAAATTAAAAAAATGTGTAATATGCTCAATTATATAGATAGATGTCTCATATGAACTATATTGATATACACAAACAGAGACATATATATATATATATATATATATATATATATATATATATATATATATGCCCATATCCGGCTTATTGTGGCTCCTAATACTAACTTCGTGATATGTCTAGGTCTGTGACGCAAACAACGGAAACTGGGTGCCGGGTGTCCTATTGACTAGAACTATGGCGACTGGTTTGCAAGACTGCACCCCGCATCTCGTGACCTTTGCGTTAGTCAAACGGGTGCACAAAGGACACTTATGTTTCTGCATAGGAAGGGTGGGCGTAGGGGGAGAATTCGAAAGGCAGAGACGATTAAAAGTAAAGAGAACGGTAAGGTGAAAATCAGAAATAAAAAAAAGTAGATTTTGGTCGTAGTGAGAGTCGAGAAAGGAAAATACTTATCAAATAGGAAAGAGGAAGAAAGGGATTCAGAAAAATATAGGAAAAGAAACGTGTAAAAAAAAAGAGAATGAAATATTGAAGGATATGAGGTAAGTATTTATGCAATTTATAGAAAGAGAAAAAAACATTTGAGAGAACAGAAGCAAGAAAGAGACAGAAAGACTAAAGATAGATATGAACAGACTGAGATAGATAGATATGAAAACCATAGCTAGATAGATAGATTTAGATAGATAGTCTATTATGTGCAATGCATGATATACGATTAGGAGATCATGTATCTTTCGATACATAACAGATGAGGCAGATGTTTTTTTTTCCCGCAGTAGGCTGCCATTTCTTTCTGCGGCAGATTAGTTGCCATCCAAGGCTATAGAACCCGGTCTGCCCCACTATTTACTCATAGATGAGGATTCACACCTTTTCCATGGGTATTAGCACGTAAGTGAATATAATGGATTCGTGTGGAATTCCTCAATCCGAGCCGCTATCCATTACTCCGCCTTGCCTCCTCAGTGATAGAGCGGGAAATATATGAAATGTTAAAGGGTCCACCCCTTTTTCATACAAGTGGACTCGCCCAGTGTGTACTTGTACTGCTGCCGGTGAATACCCAGGAGTGACAATCAGAGAGTGATACAGTGACAGTGAGACAGTGAGGGGGTGAGACAGTGAGGTAACTGCTTTGTAGGAGTCACAGTTGCGAGCACGTAGACTCAGAAGGAAGTTATACTTCAATACTGAATTTCCCAGACTGTGTATATATAATTATTGCTACTAACCGCATTTCTGGATCTACTAACCGTATTACCAATTGTATTATTACGTCACTACATTTATTTGCTATATTTCATTCCTGCGTTTGTCCTTCATTTTGAGACTAGATCTCATCCCTGAATCCACAACATGAACAAACTGAGATAGATAGATAGATAGATAGATAGATAGATAGATAGATAGATAGATAGATAGATAGATATAGCTGGAGATAGAGAGAAAGAGAAATAAATTTGAATAGATAGATAATATGAAGAAAAGAAAAACAATGTGAAAAATCAATGAAAAGAAACAAACAAAGAGAGTGCTAAAGATGAAGGTGAGAACAGATAAAAGAAGAGAAAACTAAATGAAGCCCAACAGAAAAGAATACGAAAGAAAGAAAGAATAAGAAATTAAAAAAAGAAAGAAAAAAGAAAGAAAGAAATCCTTTAAAAAATCAGAATCATGAAAAGTAAGAATAAACGATAAGCCAGAATAGAGACCAAAATAATGAAAAGTGGCACAAGTGATTAATAAAAACATGAAGCGTAAAGGAAAGAATGAATAATAGAAAGCCGAAAAGAAATGAAAAGAAGGTGACAGAAAACACAAGAAAAAATAAAGAATGAAAGAAAAATCGAGCATCATTAGAAAACAAAGAAACCAAAGAAAAAGAGCGTAGAGCACAAAAGCGAAAGAAAGAAAGAAAAAGAAAGAAAGAATGAAAATATGATAGGCTTAAAGAAAGAAAGAAAGAAAGAAAGAAAGAAAGAAAGAAAATATGATAGGCTTAAAGAACGAAAGAGAGAAAGAAAGAAAGAAAGAAAGAAAGAAAGAAAGAATGAATGAAAATATGATAGGATTAAAGAAAGAAAGAAAGAAAGAATGAATGAATGAAAATATGATAGGCTTAAAGAATGAATGAAAATATGATAGGCTTAAAGAAAGAAAGAAAGAAAGAAAGAAAGAAAATATGATAGGCTTAAAGAAAGAAAGAAAGAAAATATGATAGGCTTAAAGAAAGAAAGAAAGAAAGAATGAATGAAAATATGATAGGCTTAAAGAAAGAAAGAAAGAATGAATGAAAATATGATAGGCTTAAAGAAAGAAAGAAGAAAGAAAGAATGAAAATATGATAGGCTTAAAGAAAGAAAGAAAGAAAGAAAGAATGAAAATATGATAGGCTTAAAGAAAGAAAGAATGAAAATATGATAGGCTTAAAGAAAGAAAGAATGAATGAATGAAAATATGATAGGCTTAAAGAAAGAAAGAAAGAAAGAAAAAAGAAAATATGATAGGCTTAAAGAAAGAAAGAAAGAATGAATGAAAATATGATAGGCTTAAAGAAAGAAAGAAAGAAGGAAAGAAAGAAAGAAAGAATGAATGAATGAAAATATGATAGGCTTAAAGAATGAATGAAAATATGATAGGCTTAAAGAAAGAAAGAAAGAAAGAAAGAAAGAACTAAAATATGATAGGCTTAAAGAAAGAAAGAAAGAATGAATGAAAATATGATAGGCTTAAAGAAAGAAAGAAAGAAAGAATGAATGAAAATATGATAGGCTTAAAGAAAGAAAGAATGAAAATATGATAGGCTTAAAGAAAGAAAGAATGAATGAATGAAAATATGATAGGCTTAAAGAAAGAAAGAAAGAAAGAATGAAAATATGATAGGCTTAAAGAATGAAAGAAAGAAAGAAAGAATGAAAATATGATAGGCTTAAAGAAAGAAAGAATGAATGAAAATATGATAGGCTTAAAGAAAGAAAGAATGAATGAAAATATGATAGGCTTAAAGAAAGAAAGAAAGAAAATATGATAGGCTTAAAGAAAGAAAGAAAGAAAGAAAGAAAGAATGAAAATATGATAGGCTTAAAGAAAGAAAGAAAGAAAGAAAGAATAAAAATATGATAGGCTTAAAGAAAGAAAGAAAGAATGAAAATATGATAGGCTTAAAGAAAGAAAGAAAGAAAGAAAGAAAGAATGAATGAAAATATGATAGGCTTAAAGAAAGAAAGAAAGAAAGAAAGAAAGAATGAATGAAAATATGATAGGCTTAAAGAAAGAAAGAAAGAATGAAAATATGATAGGCTTAAAGAAAGAAAGAAAGAAAGAATGAATGAATGAATGAAAATATGATAGGCTTAAAGAAAGAAAGAAAGAAAGAATGAAAATATGATAGGCTTAAAGAAAGAAAGAAAGAATGAAATTATGATAGGCTTAAAGAAAGAAAGAAAGAAAGAAAGAATGAATGAAAATATGATAGGCTTAAAGAAAGAAAGAAAGAATGAAAATATGATAGGCTTAAAGAAAGAAAGAAAGAAAGAAAATATGATAGGCTTAAAGAAAGAAAGAAAGAAAGAATGAAAATATGATAGGCTTAAAGAAAGAAAGAAAGAAAATATGATAGGCTTAAAGAAAGAAAGAAAGAAAGAAAGAAAGAAAGAAAGAATGAAAATATGATAGGCTTAAAGAAAGAAAGAATGAAAATATGATAGGCTTAAAGAAAGAAAGAATGAATGAATGAATGAAAATATGATAGGCTTAAAGAAAGAAAGAAAGAAAGAATGAAAATATGATAGGCTTAAAGAAAGAAAGAAAGAAAGAATGAAAATATGATAGGCTTAAAGAAAGAAAGAAAGAAAGAAAGAATGAAAATATGATAGGCTTAAAGAAAGAAAGAAAGAAAGAAAGAAAGAATGAATGAAAATATGATAGGCTTAAAGAAAGAAAGAAAGAATGAAAATATGATAGGCTTAAAGAAAGAAAGAAAGAATGAATGAATGAATGAAAATATGATAGGCTGAAAGAAAGAAAGAAAGAAAGAATGAAAATATGATGGGCGTAAAGATAAATAGAAAGAAATAATTAAAGTATGAAAATATGATGGGCTTAAAGAAAGAAAAATGGCAAGCAAAAGGAACAAAATGTAAACAAAAAGAATCTCCAATTAAATAATTGATTCTAAAGTAAATAAAAAAAAAGGGAAATAAAGAAGAAAAAAGAAGGAAAAGAAGAAAATGCGCTTAAAAGAAAAAAATGTATGAAACGAAGCAAAAAAAAGAAAAGAATGGGAAAAGTTGATAGCGAAGAGAATTCCAAGTTAAGAATGAAGAAAAAAAAAACGAAAACAGAAAAGAAAACGAAAGAAAACGAAAGAAACCAAAAGAAAGCGTGGAACTAAAAATAAATAAAAAAATAAATAAGGAAGACAAAAAGGGAGACAAAAGAAAGAAGAGGAAAAAAAAAACAAAGAAAGAGAGCCTAAAAGAAAGAATGAAGAAGAAAATAGAAGAAAGACAGTCTATGACTTGAACCCATACTTTATATTCCTTGAATATTTCACTCAACACACCTTAAGAATTTTAGCAACGGGTGCCTATTGCTACACAATGTATATTTCTCTTCTTTACCGAACCCCATATATATATATATATATATATATATATATATATATATATATATATATATATATATATATATATATATATATATATATATATATATATATATATATATATAAAAGATGAGGCATTATGATTACCTGCATTATTTACATTATTCTGACTGTTATCCTCATCTTCATTGCCATAAACAACGTTTCAGCCGTTGAACACTCCGGCCTCCAGGACACATGGCCCAGTGGATAAAGATGTTGATTAGATCCAGTGACTAGACTCAAAGAGCTGTGAGTTCAATACCAGGCCGCAGCAGTAGTGGACCAAAATCTTGGAGATTTGAGTTAAAGGGAAATAATTGAGAAATCCGGAAGAGGCATGACATCTGGTACTAGAACAATCAACCCAGGCAGACGAAATAAATGATTCGGTTCGAAATTCCAACCACCTGAAGAAGGCTGGAGCATACAACGGTCGAAATGCTGTCAATATGGTAGTGAAGATGAGGATAACAGTCCGAATAATGTAAATAATGCAAGTAGTGTTTATTGCTTTGTGAATAAGGATAGAAAATGCACTGAAGCAATGCAGCGGTGTTGAGGGAGGTTACCACACCTTGTATCAAAATTATCAAAGGAATCGTTGCACGTATCGTCGATAATTCTATTCGAAAGTGATTAAGCTAAAATACCTTAACGTAAAAATGTCAGATTTACGGATGTACGGCTGTTATAATGAATAACAGTTCGGAATGAGAAATTGGTTGAGCGGAGTTCGAATTCCTGTCGATTTCTTACATTTACTTCCTCAAATTCCCTTAGAAAATTTCTGAATCCTATCCTGTCCTCCAGATATGGATTAAATAGTAGGATTTGTATGTGAAAAAAATCATTATTTGCAAAAGATTGTTAATGTGCTATTCAGGTATTGAACTCACACTCTTTGGGTCCCTGTCACTAGATCTAAGCAGTGGAGAACTTGGATAACTGACAACTGACATCCATTAGACATGGCACGTGGAACTAGAACATTCTACCCCAGTAAGCGAAATAAAACGTTCAGTTCGACAGTCCAACCACCTGAAGAAGGCCGGAGCGTACAACGGTCGAAACGCTGTAATAAATATGGCGACAAAGATGAGAACAATAGTCCGAATAATGTAAATAGTGTACATAATGCCCCATCTCAGAAATATAGACAGATATAGAAGAAATAGATAAAAGAAAACGAAAGGGAAATGAAAACACTCTGAAAAAGAAGCTGAAAAAGCAGAGAGAAGGAAAAAAAAGAACTAATGAAAACAAAAAAGAAAAGTCGGAATGAAAACACTCAGGGGAAAGAAAGAATGATAAAACGCATGAAAACGAGAATAAGAAGGTTTAAATAAAAAGAAATACTATTTTTGAAATACAAAAACCTGTTTTAGAAATATGCAATGGATAGCTTTACACTGAAGAGCACGTTCGAAGTAGAAATAAATAAAAACGCAGAAAATAGAAGAAAAGAAAAAAAAAACGAAAAAAAATTACGCATTTAAGAAGGGAACTCGTATTAGCTTTTACATTATTTTTATTTTGTTCACTTTTTAATGCTAAATTAGAACGATAATGTCCCCCGTCGACACTTCAGTAAAACCATTTGTAATGTCTGGCCTTGAAAGATGTCTTGATCCGAAACCTATATGCCAAATGGAATAAAAAAAACGAGCAAAATGATTGTACACGTTGTAATTCACACTCAGATCACTCCCTCAGGTCATAGCTCATCATAACGTACTCATGTTTGACAAAGTCGAACTGGAGTAGATGGCTTATTGTCGTCCAAGCTATGGTAAGTGTGTTCAATAACTGTCAGAAAAATACAGAAAGTGTATTACTTTTGAATAAACATCAGAAATGTAGTTCTACAGAAGGATGATGAGGATACCATAGACAATGAGCTTCCGCATTCTTATCTAAAGCTTGATAGACTCTTTCAGCAATAAACCTTAACACATCAGAGGTTGACTTAGAGAAGCGAAAGCCATATTGCTTATCTGAAAAAAGACCCTGCGAGGTGACATGCTCACCCAATTCAGAGTTGATTAGAAAAGAAAATGAAAAGACAGTGTTTAACGGTATTTCGATATAATGTCTGTCATCAATTTTTCACCAGTATAAAAATATCTGTCTATATTTCTGAGATGAGGTATTATGTACACTATTTACATTATTCGAACTATTGTACTCATCTTTGTCGCCATATATATTACAACGTTTCGGCCGTTGTTCGCCACGGCCTTCCTTAGGTGGTTGCAAAATCGAACTGAACTCTTTATTTCGCTCACTGGGGTAGACTGTTAAACACGGCACGTGGAACTAGAACAGTCTATCCCAGCGAGCGAAATAAAGGGTCCAGTTCGACATTCCAAACACCTGAAGAAAGCAGGAGCGTACAAAGCATTTCTTTGATTTTTTTTCTTTTTCTTTCGCTTTCTAACTTTCTGTCCTTTTCTTTCTAACATGTTTTTGTTTCCATCTTTTTTCTTCCGCTTCTCGCTATCTTTCTCTTTCTAGAATTCTCTCATTCCCTTTTTCTTCCCCCTCTATCAGTATATATTTTTAGTTCTCCCTCTTTCTTTGTGTATATAATCTTCTTTCTTTCTTTCTTTACTAGAGTTCTCATGCCGTTAAGAATGTGTATATAATATTTCTTTCTTTCTTTCTTTCTTTCTTTCTTTCTTTCTTTCTTTACTAGAGTTCTCATGCCGTTAAAAATGACAGCAATTATTAGAAAGTTTTAATACGGAGATATTATGTAATGAAACAAAAGTTTTGAAACAATGTATTGAAATCTAATTCAGTAAAGAGGAGAACGACAAAATCAGTGACGAAAAAGCCTATCTCAAGACCAAGTTGAAAAACGATCACTTAGTAGACATATGTATTTGAATGCCTCACAGGAAAGTCTTGCAGAAATAAGGCTCCCGTCCCCCCAAAAAATAAAAAATAAAAACAACAAAAACAAAACAAAATAAAACAAAAACAAAAACGTAATAATAAGCGCATGGATTAATTAAAATTAAACGGTACATTTTGCTGGGGAATTAATTTCATGTAAATAACGATAAATATTTCATTTGTATAGATTATTAAAATGACAAAGTGAAGTTACTACTCATATATTTACTACATTAAGTTTTTTTTTCTTTTATACAACGCTTCCATTTATAATGCTTGACACGAAAGATACAAATAAATAAATCAATGAATGCACAACGGTAATTATTATATAATCAGTTTATTTCTATTTTGTCAGCCATATTCTTTCTTTTTTTCTCTTTCTCTCTCTCTCTTTCTTTCTCTTTGCATACACCTTTATTTTCTCATCATAACATTCTTTTTTTCATTTTATATTACTATATCAAATCTCAACATATTTTAATTTCATTTTCATACATTTCGTATGTAGAAATTTCATCAATTTGTTTATGGACATTTATTTTTAAATTTTAATAACCGTTTTAAGTTGCAGGGTTGCTATTGTAACGAATTTTTACTTAGGTTTTTCAGTTGCTTTGCAAATGCTTGTACAGAGGGAAAAGTTAACAAGAAATGTCTTAAACCTGCAGCGCATATGGAAGGAAGAAAATCCTTGCATTTTAACTGAAAAATTCTCATTATTTTATGCTTAAATATTAAAAAAAAAGACATTTAGAGAACAAAGAAAACCTTTATTGGAATTCAATTATTAAGAAGCTAATTTTGGGTCGAATTCTAAGATGCTTCGACAGCCATAACGTCATCGTCATTTGTTCAATTAAAATTTGACAATATTTCTTCTATAATTAGTATCTATAAAGTGTGACATTCAGCCCCAAAGACGCAGGGAAATTTTATAAGATTTGTTTGGAAAAATCTTTTTACGCAGTAAAATTCTCTGTAAAACAAGACAAAAGATTAATACAAATATAAAAAATGTGTCACTTAGGAGACTGATGTAATATTTAGCATTAATATTGGTGATCGAACGATCGCACTAAGTTTCGCCAACGAAATTCTGGATTATTGGTGCTAAATAGACTGGAGAATGTTATATTTGTATTAATGCTCAATCTCTGATATAGAGAACCTTATTGCAAAGACTGGAATGACTTAAATGGCCATTCTTTCAGATCCCACTGAGTGACACCATTTTTGACACTACATCGCTAAAGTTGTCGCTAAATCAAGACTTATATAATTTGGGAGCGAATTCAACATACAAACCTGAAGAGGTGCTTTACAATAAAATATTACATATTTATTTCGGATTTTCTTTGAAAATTATTACTTGGAAAAATAATTTCACCGGGGTATCATGTTATTTTGCGTAATTTTAAAAAGCTCACTTTACTAGCCGGCCTTATGATAATCTTCTAAATCCGCCATAGATTGGTTAGCACTTTCGTTGACGTGAAATCAACAATAACCCTGTTGAATAACTGCCCACGCGCCCGGCGTCCTTCTGTTTATGTCGCATTTTATTAGTCCGTTTTTTTTTTTAACTCATTGGCAAGTTCATTCAGTACGTAATAACAACAAAAGATTATTTGTCACATTCTGAGAACATTTACGACACGTCTGTCCCTTTTTTTTTTTTTTTTTTTTTTTGTGGTCATGGCTCTCAAGTTATAATTTAGTTTCTTTGAAAACATTGAAAACTCGCGGAAATCCGTTTTGCAGTCATTTAATCAGACAATTATTGTAAAATTGACACTCAAATTACAGTATTATGTTACAATGCGAAAATTAGCTGCAGCAATTTTATTTTGAATAGCCTTGATGACCTAATATTTTCCCATTTTCTTTTCTTCTTATTTCAACAGTAAACTTTGAATACATTAGAAATTTCCAGGAATAGGATTTTCTGGCAAACTCCATAACCAAATCTAATCAAGAAAGGGAGAGAGAGAGAGAGAGAGCGAGAGAGAGAGAGCGAGAGAGCGAGAGAGCGAGAGAGAGGACGTTTGCTCGTGACTGGTCATCAAAAACGTTCATCATCTTCACAGGATATTCTACCAGACTAGAAACGTCCAATCTACTCACAAACCTGTACTTCATCTAAAAGAATGCTTACCAAAAATCTAGTGAAGCATTTTGAGGCTCAAGGTAGATTGTGCGGGCTTACATTGTGCGAATTGGTGAGACCATCATGAACACAACTTTAAGTTCGCAGAAAAATTTAATACGAGTCGATAGGATCAAACTTTTTATATTGACTGGCATATCTTTCCCTTCCCCCATCAGTTAAGTAGCAGAGTAGACTAGAGTTTATAGCCTTGGGTGGTAACAGGTCTAGAAGAAGGATGACTCTGAATTAAAAACTAGTGGATGGTCCTGTGAGGACTTTGCGACAAACTATGTCCACTAGTTTTATGTATTCCAAACTTTAAAATAGTATGATTAGATCTAAGGCTATAGGACCCACTCGGGTATTTTCTGGGTCTGGGGAGAAGAGATATGTTTATACTTTTCCCAAGAGTAGTTGTACGTAAGTGAATGTAACTAATTGTCCTGGGTAAGACGATAAGCTACATCCGCGTCCTGGGTAAGACGATAAACTACATCCGCGTCCTAGGTAAGACGATAAATTACATCCGCGTCCTGCGTAAGACAATAAACAACATCCGCGTCTTGGGTAAGAAAATAAACTACATCCGCGTCCTGGGTGTAACGATAAACTACATCCGCATCCTGGGAAAGACGATAAACTACATCCGCCTCCGAGGTAAGACGATAAACTATATCTAAGAGCAAGGCCTCTGATCAGGAGGTTTTGAGGAGCGTGGAACAGTCTCTTAAATACTGGTGTGCCCAGGTCCACCCTGACTCTGGGCGTAGAACTTGTTAGGGCCCTAGATATGGGCAAATATTTAATCCCAAAACTGGAGTCAAAACACTATAAAAATATAAAAATAATCTTTAATACCAGCAATAATTTTGGCGAAAAATATTACCAGCAATACATTATCAGAATTATATTTTTGGAATAAATATTACCAGCAATATATTTTGGGAAAAAAAATATTACCAACAATACTTTTTTCAAATCTTGTCGGCATTAAATAACTAATTTAGGTTGATATGCTGTAAAAAAAACAAACAAACCAATGTTACTAATTATGACTGTAATTCGAACTCGGCTCTCCGTGTCGTGATCTATTATTATTATTACTACTACTACTACTACTAGTACACACACAAGTATATATATATGCGAAATGTGGCTTAATCTGGCTGGAAGTTATATGAGGGACCACTCAAGATAATTGAACTGATGAGACGGTCGCATTAGTTTCCGACGGCTGTTCAACATTTCTCTGTGATTCACAATTTTGTGTATACGTAGCTGTCTTTAGGGCATCTGTCAACGTGTGGGTTTATATTTTCCCAATCTGTGACATTATTGGAGTGTGGATATGGGTGGCCGTGTCGCTGTAGATGAGTTCACATATTATGACTGATGAGTCAGTTGATATATTGCTTAGTGTTACCAATTTGATACTTGATTAACCACGCGAAACAAAACTCGATGCTGGAAACTGGTGCTGACTTCCACACACACATATATATATATATATATATATATATATATATATATATATAAATTACAAAAATTACACTACCCACCAATTTCTAATCCCATTTTTTTTCTCATTTCGTTGTTGGAAGATTTACCTGATGATCCTGAATCCTTAAAAAAGGATTTAGGTGAAATAAATTATCGTAATGGTACATTAAAGTGATTTGTTTTTCATTACATATATATATATATATATATATATATATATATATATATATATATATATATATATATATATATATATGAATTGAATTTATTTTAACCACTTTGTAAAATTTCTCGAATATTTATTCATTGGTGATTTCTCGTGCAAGTGTAGCACGTTATTTTTAATCGTGGTTCACGATCGATGGAGTGTTCTCTTCTTCAAGAAGTGAATGTTGCACTTAAATTAAGTTAAAATTTTATATTTCAGTTTCAAACTCCCCGTCCATACTCTCTCTGACTTCTATGCATCTCCTGTATCCATCTATACTAATCTGTATGGGAGGGTGTAATGAATAAACAAGCATTTCCGGCTACCCTCTCATCCCCATACCTCTTTTATCCCTCTATCTTATGAGCGTGCTATATATACATAACTCGCGCCGAGGCGTCCGTGGCTCTTAACTTGGCTTTCCAGTTGAGTTTTCTGAGTAAAACTCGCTCGTTCAAATAATTTCTCTGGATGCCAAGCCTGTTGCTGATTGTTTTTGTTTATTTGTTTTTAATAGGACGATATAGACTTTCCTATCACCCGGTCATAGTTCTCCTTTCTCTTGAACAGGACTAGAGGCTCATCCCTTGTTTCCTGTTCAGAAAGGGGTTCCCGGATCCTTTCCTTTTCCCTCCCCTTAGTACTGGTGCTGTCGTGAATCTCGTGATGCGTACGTTTTGTGTCAACGTCACTTCATTTTGAGGGTACCGGGTTGACCGTTTTCTGCTTGCTGTTCCCAACTGGTAGTTAGGAGCCCGAACTCTTGTGTAGCGTCTTGGGAGGTTGCTCTAATCAATCGTTGTATAAAATCGGTTTTTTTTTCAGTGCCATGTCGTGCATAGAAGCGTGTCCCTGCATGCATCTCCGGTGTGAAACCCTGAGGCTACATTATGTTGCATTCTGCGCCAGTTCTTTTCTGCCCCTGTCACATTTGATGAACGACTGCTGTTATTATATTAGTTCTTTTCTTTGCTAACTTCCCAACATTAACATAAACAACCAAAAATATAAACCTAAACCAGCTAAAAACACCTAAACCCTTTATCATTTCCTTCTCCGTCTATCTCTCGTTAATTCAGCAAGCTATCAGTACCGTCCTCCTTTCATTCAAGTGCAATCGATAGCATTTCCGATAATATAAACAAGGCTATCTCTCTACATTCGTGTTTGATGATTTTAACGACCACCATACGGTGTTAAACACTGTAACTGACCTCACTGGCATCCAAACCCTTAACTTTTCAATCACTCAATCTATTACGTATGCGAATGACTTTATTACGCATTTCCACAGTAACCTTGATGGTAACGCTTTCCTTCTTGATCTCTGTTTTACTTCCATCCTTGACTCTTGTCTCGCTACGCAGATCTGCCCTCTTGGCAACTCTGATCCTGCAGTAGTCTGTTAATATCTCCTTCCCCTAACACTCAAGCCATGAACTTCCTACCAACCAGAATATATTTCTGTTATCAATGCGCAGACTGGGACTCGTTCCGTGATTTTTATCGCGACGTCACTTGGATTTTGGTTTTTAATCATCCCGTTAAAAAATGTGCGTCCGAGATTTCTTAAAACCCGGCATCGAGATTTTCATAACAGCCAAAAAGTAACAAAGTTAAATCAAACTCATATCTTTGGTTCTCACCTGCTTGTTCAGCCGCTTAGGAATTATTCTTTACGTCTGTACCGGAGGGACATGTCTGATTGCTACAAACGTCTTTCTGTCTTTACTCATAATGATATGATACAAGAGCATCCTCAATAATGCAAAGTTACTGTTTGCTGATAGAATGAAACAAAATTTTGCATCTCAAAAGTTTGGTTCAAAAGATTATTAGCAACTCTGCAAAAATGTGATGAACAACCGCAAATCCTTCTCTATTCAATAAATTAGCCCTAACATTCACAGCTGATAAAGCTGAATTCTTTGCTCGGAAATTCTCCTCCAGTTCAACATTTGACTCGTCCGGAGTACCCACACTTGACTCCCTCCTAGAACTGAGGCTCTACTGAGTAAGATGTGCATAAACCAGTCGATGGTATAGGACATCCTCTCTAAATTAAATTATCATAAAGCAAATGGTGGTGACAAGTTACCAGCCGTAGTCCTGAATAAATGCGTTGCTGTGTTGGCTCCAGTTCTATACAACTATTGCCCTGCAATATTCTTGCTTTCTATCCTGTTGGAAATCCTCCTCTGTCGTCCCTGTGTTCAAGAATTCTGGAAACCCTTAAGACCCATCTAACTATTAGGTTGGTGCAAAAATAATGACGTAATAACGTCTTTTTTGACGTATTTTTGACGTCAAAAAACGACAGTATTACGTCATTATTTTTGCACCAACCTAATACTATCCTATCAGTCTCCTACCACTTTTCGTCAAAGTCTTTGAGGCTTTAATTAATGCCTAAGTGGTTAAGCATCTTACCTCCCACGATTTACTCTCTGACAAACTCTATGATTTCCGCTTTGCCCGGCTGCCGCTCATGTGCCTAAAGTCATAACTGAATATGTATACCAAGCTCTTGATAATAACGGCGAAGCTCGAGCTGTAGATAAATATCTCAAAGGCGTTTGGCAAGGTTTGGCATGTGGGCCTTATACGTAAGCTTCAGGGATACGAAATTTCAGGGCGATTATTTAATTTAATCCAACCATTCCTATCAAACCGTGAAATGAAGGTCGACCTGAACGTGTTCTCTTCTAGTTCTTTTCATATGAGCTCTGGTGTTCCCCAAGGCTCTATTCTTGGTCATACATTATTTCAGATCTTCATCAGTGATCTTCTTGTAGTAGGTACTACTACTTACTCCTGAGGTAAAACAACTACATTCCGTTAATATTTGCATCTACCGCAAGGAAAGTTGATTCTCTGTGTCGCGCTAGGTTTTTCACGCCTGAGTCCAGCCTTCACATCTACAAATTTACCCTTCGATCATGCGTGAATACTGTTGTCATGTATGGTTTGGTGCCATCACGAGGTTCTCGACAAAATCCCAAAACAGATATGCAATGTGATAGGTGAATCTAACCATAGTAAGCAAAGATGGTATAAATCAGTTGATACGTAATTTACAAACACACAGTGGTTGCTTTCAACCATTAACCTAATGCAAATTATATATATATATATATATATATATATATATATATATATATATATATATATATATAAATATGTGTGTGTGTGTGTGTGTGTGTGTGTCTAATACTGGTGACTATGTACAAGTCCAAGGGGCCTCTCGAGATAATGTGTTAAATAGTAAGATGTAACAAGTACTATTTTTAGTGAAATATGGGACAGATATCGGCTAACACTTGAGTTAAACAGTGAAGATTGTAATAATAAGGAAGCTTTGAAATAAGTTTCAAAGATTGTAATAATAAGGAAGTTTTGGAACCGATTCTTGGGAGTCGGTTCCAAAACTCGTGGTTCGGAGGAGAAGCTTTTCCAGTGTAATGTACATCTCCCCGAAGGATTATGGAGAGTATATGAAGGGAATTAAACACTCGAGGTCTTGGTTTGTGCTCATAAATATGCGTACACGTGTATGTGTATGTGTATGTGCAGACTCTTGCATTGTGGTAGAAAGTTGACAGTCTTTTCTGGTATGTTGTCGAGTCTATTTGTCCCCGTTTTGAAGCTTGGGTGTTAACTAGACGAACCATTTATGTTTAATCTCATCTTGTTACAAATAAGCCGATAACAAGACATCCCTTTGTTCATAGCAACCATCGTGTGTTCGTAAATTACGTGTCAACTGATTCATACTATCTTTGCTTACTACGGTTAGATTCAGATACATTTAATACCGAAAAATATTATGAACTCAAGGAGTGCAATTTTGAAGGTTTTGCCAAAAATTATATTTTACTTATAAGTCATTTCCTTTTCAAAGATCATTCATGAATAAAGTCTACATATATATATATATATATATATATATATATATATATATATATATATATATATATATATATATATATATCGGAGTTTTGGAATTATCGAAAGTTATAGCGTACATTAAGAAGTTCGTGATAAAAATCATATTATAAATAAACTATGTATTCTTTTTATATTTCTTTGCTGTAAATTAAATTTGGAATTACCTGGTGTAAGCAGATTTGACCACATATTGTAACAGCAAAATTATCCATCCGACATAATGCTTAATATCCCCCCCCCAAAAAAAACCTACATTAATTGAGTTTCTTTTTTTTCAGGTTTTCAGATTAGACGTTTAGCCATCTTGACACTATTTCTCATAAGAATCACGGGAAAATTCTTGTGTGTAAATTACTCTCTTGAGTAGTTTGTAACACGTCATTTATCATCTCTCAGTTACGTCTCTTTCTTTGGGCAGAGTGCGCTCAGGGGCGTCTCCGTCAAAGAACAGTCGCAAATGAGGAAAATTATACCAGAGAGAGGGATCGGTGATCGCATCGAGGCCAGCGCAAACGACGGTTGCAGGGGATCGGGCAATGTTTATTCCTAGCCTGGGTGTACGCACTCGGGCTCCTCACATTAAAACGACCTCGCGTCACAACCTGATCTTATGGGGTGGCTTTGAGCAAATACAAACCCTTTGAGTTATTCAGCTAGAAAGAGAGCAGGTTAAAATTGTTTTGCGTCAGACCAACTTTCTTCTCAAATGAGCAATGGTGAAGGAAAAAGATCATTCAGGCCTTCAGTAATGGTAACAATATTCCTACTCTGGCTTACATCTTCAAAGTCCATTCAAGAATCACCAAGAGAACGGTGAATAAGTTTAAAAAAGAGGGAACAGCAGAGAGGAAAACTGGATCAGGAGGTCACAACAAAAACAGGGATTATCCTTTCAGCTTAGAGCTAAAGAGCTCAAATTAGAAAAGATCCATCTCAATTCATAAGATGTTTGGCATGTGAGAAAGGATGTTAACTTATGACAGTTCAAAGAGCAGTAAAAAAACACTTGTAAATGAAATATTACGCGAAACCTGTGAGGCTCCGTGTTACTCCAGGACAGAAAGTTAGAGTGATCGAAGACCATCTTGAATAAATTGGAAAACGATCCTGGCACAATAAGTATATATTTGAACTTTATTTCAATACTTCATGACCTTTCGATCGCTAGCTATGACTAATTAATGATGAACATGTCATTTTCGTTTATGATAGATTTCATCAAGATTCTTCTGTTAAGCATACAGAGTAATTATACATTCTTATTGCTACAGAGCCCAATTGTTTTCTAAAAAGCTCGGAGAATTCCAGTAAGATATCTTTAATCATTTCTAAGATACAACGGTTCAGAGCTTAATCTAACAATTGAACATTTTTGCTACTAGACGATTTGGACATTTTTACTTTTACACCTAGTATGTGTTACGACCTGCATGAACTGGAAGTAGTTTAAGGGAAGTGATTTAAGTTTACTTCTGTTTTAAAAAAGTGAACTTTAAATCAGCCGGAGCCATGAGAAAATATACGGTAAAACTTGATTGGGGGACTGCGGACATTATCTGTACTTTGAGAAAAGTTTATGAAGACAATTACCTAAAAGAGATTGCCAAATGGATTACTCATTTCAAAGCGAGACGGAAGTGATGATGGCGAATGGGATTAATGGATTAGTAGAGTTTTGAGGAAGAAATCAATGTTGTTCGAGATTTATTCGAGAACGAACGACGATCATGAGCAGAAATAATGGCTGACAGCCGCACATCAACGTTCAACCCATACGATTTAGTTTGGAATTAACTAGGTATCAAAACCATGTATCAGACAGGATCAGAGCCTTAATGACAATCTTAAAGAAGCACAAAGTCCGGAAGGATTTCGGAGACGAATTGTAGTTAATGTAATGATTACCCAAAGCTAGAATTGATCCAATCAAAGTAAAAAGGAGCCGTCAATGACGTTAGGTTATGTCCATGGTTTTCTGGCATGCAGAGGTAACTTAGGTAGTTGATTTTTTTAGAAAGTGTAGTGATGTGTAAATGAAGCAATTAACATACCCGGAGTGCCCAGGCTATATAATTAACTTTAATTAGGATGTGGAGGGACTGTGCATGAACATTGAGTAATACGAAAGACTCAGGATTTCACAACATAAACGCAAAAGATGGTAATATATGCTCATTAGGAAAGTGTTTTGAGAAAATTAAAAATTTACAAAAAAGAAGAATCGTTTTAAACTTCATCAAACAATTCCATTTCCACATGACCATGTCTATGCCCACCCACCCCCTCATCATTCAAAGCAAAAACTGCGAGAATTTTAATGGGAAAACATTAGACATTCACCATACCATCCTGATTGAACACCTGACCTTAAAAATAACATTTTATTCACAAACCACCTGCCTAAGTTTACTTCATTCCATTAAAATCCTTTAAACACCCTAATTTTGAGATCGTTACTAATGTAAGGATCGTTGCTAATGTAAGGATCGTTGCTAATGTAAGGATCGTTGCTAATCTAAAGGAGGCCTGATAGAGTAATGGATAGCGGTTCGGTTTGAGGAATCATTGCACTCAATTACGTGCTTAGAAATGCGAAATGTACGAATACATCTCTCCCCCGCCCAGCCATAGCCTTTGTTGGCAACTAGCCTAGGAGAAAGAAAAAAACTCTGTATTCAAACCAGATTCTACCTTGTTGGTCTTGCTTCTTTAAAACCTGAGAGTAGGGACGGGGCAACCTTAGGATTGTTGCTTATGTAAGGATCGTTGCTAATCTAAAGGAGGCCTGATCGAGTAATGGAAAGCGCTCGGTTTAAGGAATCATTGCATTTAATTACGTGCTTAGAAATGTGAAATGTACAAATACATCTCTCCCCCGCCCAGATATAGCCTTCGTTTGGCAACCAGTCTAGGAGAAAGAAAAAACTTTGTATTCAAACCAGATTCTACTCTGTTGGTCTTGCCTCTTTAACTTCTGAGTAGTGACGGGGTAACCTTAACACACTATGTCCAGAAGGAACCGGCAAGCCACTGCGTTATTCTCCTTTTAATGTCACCATGGGCCATAATTGTGAGATGGAGGAGAGTGGTCACCACACCGGTGCAAAATGCAGTAAATGAATAAATGTTGATGAATGATGCCAAAGAATGTCATTTTCGAGATCAACTGCGAGTTTGACTTCATCGAATCCCATCTACAAAATATTATTCCGGATGGATATTTTACCGTGTTATAAGGCCCAAGTTTGTCCGAATTGATTTGAGAAGCATTTTAGAGATTTCATGACGAATGCTGCATCCCAGGGCGTTTCTCATCCAGAACTATTTCCCCACCCCAGAATTTTTTTTAAGCATTTCACCCCAAGCAAAAACGGGAGGGCCACTTGCACGCAAGGGGTTACAGAGAGTGAGAGCAAGAGTAAAGAGGGGGGTATCTAAGGAAAGGATATAGAGAGAGACCGGGATCAGGATCAAAGCATGAGATGATGTCGATTGACATTACATTTGAATATTTGAAAATTATAGCCATCAAGGAAGCAAGTAGGAGGAAGGGAGTTTCCATCTCTGTCCCATAATGATTGTTCCATTTACGTACACATTTCATAGACTAAATGGAACAATCATTATGGAACAGAGGTAGAATAATATAGAAGAATGGCTACTTTAATAATCAGATTTTTTAAGTATTTCACCCCAAGCAAGGCAGGAGTGCCGCTAGCACGTAAGGGATTATAGAGAACGAGAGCAAGATTAAGGAAGGGTGTTTGAGGAAAGGATATAGGGAATGATGAGGATCAGGATCAGGACACCAGAAGATGTTGATTGATATTATATTTGAAGATTTGAAGATTATAGCTATCAGGGAAGCAAGTAAGTGAAAGTGAGTTCCACTGGCGGGAAGTGTGAGAGAAACTATTGGAGTAGAAGAAACGGCTACATTTAACCATTTCCACAGTTAAAGGTTGGGACCTAGATGCCAACCTAGTAGCACGTTTAAATTCACGAAGTCCTGGTACCAGTGAAAGTAGCTCGTCAGATTAGTTACTATGAAAATATTTTTAGAAAAGACACAGGGACGCCATACATTACATCATTAAAATCTACATAAATACCCTGACCTTTTATCGAACATTTTGTTTATTGAATTATAGTACCGTGGCATTTTATTGAACGATTGTTTATTGTAGTAATTTTATAGTTGTTTTTTTTTTTTAGTCTATTTATTTAATAATTTATGAATTAAACCATATTACTGTACACGTCTTCAAGTTTTAAAACCCATCAACATTTTGTATGTTTTCTATATATTCCAATTATTTGGAATGCACCTTTTGGGTCGGGCAATCTAGAAAAAACGGTGAATTAAATTCTGACGTATAGTGAAAAGGATGCATTGTGCAAAAAAGGTTGGGAACCACAGGTGTAACTATTACTTCCTTATCTCATGATCCCGATCGAGCATTTATGGGACGTCGTGGAGAGTCCCATTCGCACGCCATATACTCTATGTAAAAATATCAGTGGGCTGTAAACAAATATGCAGGCAGAACCGTTAAGCATTTCTCCATTCTCCTGTGGTTCCCATCATCTCGTTGGGCGTGATGCATTTTCACTGAGCTAGAGCAGAACCGACTCGTTACTAGGATCCAACCCCTTGATTTTGACAGCTTAGTGTATAACTGATTAGAAAATAAATGTTTTGTAATAATAAAAAAAACAAAAAAACAATTCGTATTTCCCTAAAATAAAACCGCCATTAATTTACAGTTGCCCTAATACAATCAACACGAGATATGAGGATACATTTTATCCGCCTGGCAGGTGTTGGCCTTCTGTTCCAGGTTTATGCATAATGTTTCTTCTGGTGTTTGCTCTTGTTGTTGTTTTTGTTGTTGCCGCTGTTGTTGTTGTTTTTGTTGTTGCTGCTGCTGTTGTTGTTGTTATATCGCTACTCGACACGATAATATTGTTTCCACACCTGGCAGCATTTTATCTTGTATTACAACTTCGTTTATGTTTATTCTTTGGAGATACACGCGCCTGTGTTGTATGTTACTGTAGCAATCACTACCGCTATATAGAAAGGTGCATGTAATTCGTTTAAGGTAAACATAAAAAAATGAAATATGTACAAAAGAAACAGATAAACTGTTAGAATAGAATTTGGGGGAGAACCATAGAGAGCACATATATATTTTACGCCATAGAGAACATATATACATATATTATTCAAACCCGGTGTACAGATACTGTACACCGGAGTTAAACAAAACTGACGTAGTTTTCGTCGGTTGAAATAGATATATCCTCTTACATGGGGTGATTTTCTGATTTTGTCGTTTAATACTATTTATTAGCTCTGTTATATACATATATACTGTTATATATATATATATATATATATATATATATATATATATATATATATTTATATATATATATACTGTTAAATACATTGAACTCTTTTTTTTGTGAATCAGTTTTAATATTTTATATTACCAGGAAACACTTGGATTATATGCCAGCGTATTTATTACCTGTACTATATATATATATATATATATATATATATATATATATTCAATTACAGAATTAAATTAAACTCCCTAGTTCTGTTTAATTTTTTAGCGATAATATATATATATATATATATATATATAGTACAGGTAATAAATATATATATATATATAAATATATATATATATATTGTTACATTGAAACATGAAATTATCACGATAGAAATGCATATTTGTTTCGATATCTAATTTAGACATCTCATCAGGTGGTAATAAACGATTTTATTTAAAAGCACAACTTATGAAACATCACTTCTTTTTACATATTTATACGAAGGATGAGATGGAAGGCGTATTTTATTCGAAGGATGAGCTGGAAGGTGTATTTTTTCATTAAAATACAGGGGAGTTCCCAAAACAAAGGATGCGTATGGATTTAAAAAAACTGAATACTGCACCTCTCATTGACAAGCTATACAACTTTGAGAGATTTATTTGATATTATCAACAATATCACTTTTCATAACCGTAAAAATAAATTACAAAAACACTTGGACATGTTGCTTGAGGATATAAATGAATCAAATCTGATTTTTGTAAAATCAGATAAAACTTCAAATTTCTATAATCTGGATCCTAAGAAGTACAAAACTTTGATAAAGAAAAATTTAATGAAAAATATAAAGAAAAAAGTTAACATTGACAATTCTAATTGTGTTAATACTATCAACTCTTCATCTAAACAAATCACTGACAAGTTGAAAATCAGTGATAGGGTTTATCAAATTCACTACTAAGGAGGCTTATGTGTTATAAAAAGATCACAAACTTGAATTTCAATATAAATTGCCCACTACAAATAAAAAGATCAACTTGATCTTGTACAATGGACTGGTAATTCTAATGTGATTGATTGGTTCAAGAACATTGAAGACAAAAGGAAATGTACTTTCATCCAATTCAACATCGTGGATTTTCATCCCTTTATCTCTAAAGAAATTTTCCAATTAGCAATGGAATTTGCTGAAGTTTATTCAGACATTTCGTAAGATGAAATTAACCTTATTTTAAATTGTAGAAGATCAGTCTTAATCCATGATAACGAACAGCGGATTAAAAATTCGGCTGATAATTTGGTACATACAGTTCTTGGCCATGATCTTTTCCGTATTAGGTTTTACCCAGCAAAGATTTCTGCGTTGATCTGAGCTGCCTCTTAACATTGCCCAGATGTTGTATGGACTGTAGATCTCTTGACTCTTTTCTGATAACCCCTTGATGTGCTGTGTGGTTTAATATATAACGGCTCCGCATGATAAATCAGGGAGCCGATTTCGAATTACAATCAGGTTTGTTACTTATGCGCAAATACCCTTGGGAAAGGTATGAAGATCCATCTCTTCTCCTCCTCCTAGATATGGGTTAAATAGCATGACAGATATAACCTTGATTTTCACCTGTCCACTGCATAAAGAAACGGTAATCTAATGCGGGAAAAACTTAATCAGTCACGAATCAAAATTGACTTATAGCAATTAACTGGCTGACCATGATATAAGACAGATAGCCCGTGACTATTATATGGTGTTCCACTTTGACCTTCAACAACAAAAAAAGGAAATAGTTTGTATATAAACAGTATGAAAACGATAAATCCTTACCACTGATATTAAGACAGAAAGGACATACTTAAAATCAGAAAGAGTTGAAACTTCATGAACACATAATAAGGAAAGAGGGCTTGGTGACTTTGATACTCAGAGAATATTGAAGACAAGTGGAACAGAGGATAATATCGATTAACTACTTATCCCTGACATTAAGACACTAAGGATATACTTAATATCAGAAAGAGATAGTTGAAATTTTATGAACACATGAGGAAAGAGGGCTTAGAGAATTTGATAGTGACAGAATATATTAAATACGAGAACATCAATTAACTCCTCCTCCTTGGCATTAAGACAGAAAGGACATACTTAAAATCTGGAAGAAACCGTTAAAATTTCATGAACACATAATAAGGAAAGAAGGTTTTGTGAAATTTGATACTCACAAAATATATATTGAATACAAGTGGGGCAAAAGATAACATCAATTAAGTCTTTATCCCTGAGATTAAAACAGAAAGGATATACTTAAAATCAGAAACAGATAGTTGAAATTTCATGAACACATAATAAGGAAAGAAGGTTTTGTGAAATTTGATACTCACAAAATATATATTGAATACAAGTGGGGCAAAAGATAACATCAATTAAGTCTTTATCCCTGAGATTAAAACAGAAAGGATATACTTAAAATCAGAAACAGATAGTTGAAATTTCATGAACACATAATAAGGAAAGAAGGTTTTGTGAAATTTGATACTCACAAAATATATATTGAATACAAGTGGGGCAAAAGATAACATCAATTAAGTCTTTATCCCTGAGATTAAAACAGAAAGGATATACTTAAAATCAGAAACAGGTAGTTGAAATTTCATGAACACATAATAAGGAAAGGTTTTATGAAATTTGATACGCACAGAATATATTGAAGACAAGAGGCACAGATGATAACATCGATTAACTAATCTAATGTGTTTGTGTAAATCCCAAGCGGAACAGAGATTAGAATTGATTGTTAGGAGACAAACATTGCTACAAAGAATAGAAAGTTCTGGTCAAGTTAACACTTTTTAGCACCTCATATGATAGTAGAACTGGGAACAACAGCAATTGAGGTGTGTCTTCTCAATTCCTCTAATCTCTTGATGTTTCAAAGACCCAAATTTTTGTGAGTTCAATACTTTGCTAAGGCAGAGATGAACGAAACACTTGGAGAATTGTTTTAAAGGGAGATAACTGGAGTATTTGGAAAATGTATGGCATGTGGAACTAGAAAAAAATCTATCCCAGTGGACGAAATAAAGCGTTCACTTCGAAATTTCAATCTACTGAAGAAGGCCGGAGCGTACAACGTAAGTATGGCAACGAAGATGAAGACAACATTCTAATCAATGTAAACAGTGTAAATAATTATATTACCTCATCTTAGAAATTTTACATGTTTGTTACGCACTTACAATGAGATAGAAATCGTTTGTCAGATTTTTAAAAATGCCTGATGTGGCCCTCAGGATGACCCTATAATCCCCTTGATGCCTCAATTGATTTTCAAGTGCATTTTGTAGCAGTATTCCCCAATTTCAACGATAATTTCAGTACATATTGAGATTATATCGAGTAACTGAAGTAGTCACTTGGAATTCATTAAAAATCAACACTGGGATCCCCACGAGTTAGGGGACCAGCAGGGAACCCTGAAATTTTTCAATTAAGTCTACAGCCTTAGCCATAAAGTCGATTAAATAGAAAACTTAAAAAAGATGTGCTTTATTATTTCAATTACTATTAGTATTAAACCTGTCCTTTGGCTTGAAATTTGGGACCACTAGGGTGAACCAAAGGGACCCCCAAATTTTCAAATTGCTTCGATTTCGACGGAAATTTACATGTATGTTACAATCTTAAAATGAATCAAAAACGATTATCAGATTTTAAAAATTACATAAGCGGCCCCCGAGATGACCCATGTACACCTTGCTGCACCATTAGTCTTTCAGTTGTAGTGGTTAGCAGCATTCCGATAAAAATTTGCACATAATTTTTATTTAGCTCAATCAACTCAAAATCAAAACTGACGCCACATCTGTCATAAATACATTATAAAAAATATCAGTTTTTCCCATGGATTTCCCGTTTTCGTACTGAAATAGTTTAGTTTGCATTAACTTGACGGCAAAAATTATATCCTTCCTTAAGAAAAAAAAAGAATAAGTTCCAACGAAAGTGTGCACCGATGAGAGAAGCGCACGTAGGTATAAGACGCGTGTGCGAGATCGATCGAGATGTGTAGTGTGTACAATTGATTTTGCTCCATGTGCAATGATCGATCGAGTTATGTAGTGCGAACTATCGATTTTATTTCACATGTAGTGTTCAATTAGAGCTATGTGATGAAATAAATGCAAAAAATCTCATTCGCATTAAAGTTGTCATCCAATAAAAAGGTAGGCTGCCTTCCTGCATGTATATTTTGAATTTTTGATAATTTAAATTTAAATTTGTGAAAATCATATTAAAAAAGTTTAAGCGGAAATGCCAATTTTAATTATGTATTTATCATCTTCTAATCAGCGTTTAAATAATACTTACTAACTCATATATTTGGAAACTTTAGCCCTAAAATGTTGACAGTTTTATTCTGAAAAATGCACTTATAATAATGTAAAGACCCTGTTTCAATTCATTTATAATTATGCTAAACTTAGCGTGTACGTTTTAGCGTTCATAGTGAGTAGGTTTCTAGCTGCACGTTAATTTTTATTTTTATCACTAGAAGGTTTTTTTCGTAAACTATTTTTAGATAAATCCTAACTTTACGAGTTTGTTTATAATTGTTTACCACATTCCCGTAGTCTCTCTTATAAACTTGCATTTAATTTATTATGGCTATATTTCCATTAATGTGTATAATATTCTTTCTTTTTAATTGATTCCTTCATTGTTATTCAAAAACCTTAGCCAAACCGCTCCAACTACAACCTGGCAGTAATGCCATGAAAGCGAAATCCTTCACTTGGACGTGCTACTACTACAGCCAAATGCATGAAAGCACGGAGAAGAAACGCTTCACAACAAGAAACTCAAATTAGACTGACACAAAATGCTATTCGTACAGCTAATGCAAGGTCAGCAGAAACTAATGAGCGACGGTTAACTAGACGAGGAAGGAACGCTGCCAGAATCACTGCTACTCGAGCTGTCGAAACTGAGGGGCAAATAACAATTCTATACATTCTTTGTGAGCGTTGGTTTTAAGCCTTGGCACGGCTGCTAGGAAAAGTCTTTGTTGAATTTCTTCTCCTTCCAATGCCTGTTGTTCATTCGATGTAGTTTGAGCAAAAGCTGTCAACAAAGCATTTCTCCTCAACAATTTTCGAAGATCGATTGCGATTAATGTACTCTTCATTTGCTGACAATTTTTTTGTATCTTCTGTGCTTCTGTAAAAAACAAATTTCTCCAGTTATAAATGTTTTCACACTTCATGTCATTATAATTTTTCGTCATATAGATAAGAGGCACTAAAGAAAAATCTTCTTTATTTTATCTTTACAGATTGGATGAGGTTCGTGATCTTTTTTGAACGCCGGATAATGCTGCTAATATATATATATATATATATATATATATATATATATATATATGTATAGTTATCTTTCCGGCCCCGAATTTCGTAGAACTGACGAGCGACTATCAGTTATTAAAAGATAATTCTTAGCACATTTTCTTTACTATATTTATCTATATTTATTTAAACACACACACACGCACACACACAGATATATATATATATATATATATATATATATATATATATATATATATATAGATATATATATATATAGATAGATAGATAGATAGATGGTATCGTATGTGCGTGTTAGGCGTGTACAGACATTCATATATATATTGTCATAATATGTAGTAAGTTTATCAGTTAAACAAAAGCCAACCCTGGTCGAAACGTACTTGATGTTTACTTGAAGCTTTCGTACTTCAGACAGATTTGACGAATAACCTCGATCATCTAAGACAGGAAGAAGCTTGGGATGTGAGCTGAACGAAAGAAATAACAGTAATCAGCGTTTTCATCACAATTCTAAGTAATTTTCTTTGTTTTATTTTCAGAACAGTGTATAAATTCAATTATTTTCTTTCGCGAAAATTTTAAGGTGTGTCCACACATAAAAACCCCTGTCTCTCTCCCTTTACATACACCCGCTCCCATAGTCTTACTCACATAAACAATACATATATATATATATATATATATATATATATATATATATATATATATATATATATATAGGGGGCTGTATACGAAGTTACAAATCATTCTGATTAGCACAAAGTCAAAAGTCATCGTGATCGAGGAATTGATTGCACTGGCCTTTTTCAGATTGTTGATCACGCTAGAAAACACGATTTTCTCCCGGAAACTGTAACTAAGTCCCTCCCAGCATAATTTCAGTATAAACCTTATGTGGATTCTGTGGGTGCTGAACAAACTGAAAATGCGTCAGAGCAAGCGTCTGCAGTAGGGATTAGCTAACCACCCTAGTAGACCGGTATCCTCGAATACGAGTGACCAGCCATTAACGATATATATATATATATATATATATATATATATATATATATATATATATATATATATATATATATAGAGAGAGAGAGAGAGAGAGATAGATAGATAGATAGATAGATAGATAGATAGATAGATATGTGTATGTGTATGTGTATGTTGCGTTTATTTAGGCAGCATGTTTTCATTAAGACATCTCTCATTAAATAATATAGACAAGTTTTGTCTACGTTTTGTTAATATGATCCCCCTCCTAATTACGGACAAGTTACTTAGTATCCTTATTAAAGGAAGAAACAGAATTACTATGTTCTAATTACAACGACTCCCATAACGCTGAGTACGCACTTGAACCTTTGCCAAGTGTGGGGACGACATTGCGACGAACAAAACTGGCCTCGAGAACAAAGTGCGTTTAGGCAAATACGTTCTGACTGCCAGGAAACGGCATTGATTCTCGCCAGAATGCACAGACACACTCAGATCCTGGCTGGATATTCGCAAATAAACCCGACATTTTTTTTAACCATGCTAGACTACAGATTGTTTTCTCCTCGTTCTGAAGCACGTCTCACTCATTCAACCTTCGTTTCATTGTTTATTTAGATTAAATTTATCTCTAAGATAACTTTGACAGAGAAACAAGCACAGATATGAGTTTTTATCTTTGAAATTTAAATCAACATAAATAAACGAAATGATAAACTGTAATTTCGATTTAAATAAAAAAGACCCCGCAAATAAAATATTTATTTATCGCACATCTAGTAGGATATATCATTAATCATTTTTCTCCAAGAAAGGCAGTAAAGACACTAAGACAAGGGTTACTGAGTTTGAAAGTATATGCGAGAAAGAAAAGCTTTATACGGAGATAGAACAATAAAAGTAAGAATTAAGAAATCAGAAGATAATGATTAATATTGCACTTAGATTTTTGAAGATCACAGTTGACTGGAAAGCAAGATGTCAGAAAAAGGATCCACAAGAGAAAAATGCAAGGCTATACTATTAGCATAGAATTTACAGTTATATTTAGGCCTTTCCACTGTAAAATTATGAGACGGAACTGCCAATCTGGTACTGCGTTTGAATTCACAGAGTCTAAGTATCAATGAGGACAACCAATCAGAACAATTACTGTGGAAATATTTAGAAAAAATGCAAAGGGAAAACGACGTCACAGCAGTGGAGGACGTGAATGAAGTCGAGATGCCAATTTAGGACCGACAACATAGCAGATTCCTCTTTAGAGTTTATCAAGAATCTCTAAATACAGAGCATAAGCACCAGATAAGATAACTTCAATATTCACTGCATGGATGGATGGTAGATTTATAAATTTTTAAGATAGATTCTGTCGAGAAAAATCCCTAGCATGACCCAGTGAATCAACTTTCGTATCTTATAATTATAATCTAACCACCCTAGGTACCGTAATAATATGGTTAGGCATTGACCGATGCAAGGTTTCGCAATTGCGTACATCTACACGCAGAAGCGCCAGCCAGTAAGGGTGTCAACTGCGGAGCATGCAAATAGGTAAATTTCCTGCCTCTCGACCAACAGGATATTTGCCCGTTGTTTCATTTTGTACTAATTAAAGACGTGCAGATAGAGCAGTTGTTAGGGACACAAAATGGAAAAAAAAATGACGAGTCGACGTTATTAAGTTTACCATCTCAAAAATACTCTTGGGATAGGTTCGTCCTGTGTAAGACGATAAACTACATCTGCGTCCTGTGTAAGACTATAAACTATTAGGTTGGTGCAAAAATAATGACGTAATAATGGCGTAATAACGACGTAATAATGTCGTTTTTTGACGTTAAAAAATACGTCAAAAAACGACATTATTACGTCACTATTTTTGCACCAACCTAATACTTCCGCGTCCTGGGCAAGACGATAAATTACGTACAACAGCGAAGGTTCTGACCAGAAGGAGCATGGAGCCACCTCTTGATTGCCAGCGATACATATTTGGAAAAAAATATTACCAGAAATAGATTTTTGAAGGAAAAAATATTACCAGCAATACATTTTTGACAAAAATAAAAATTTCGTCAGCATTAAATATCCCAATTGATGGTTGATATGCCGTAACACAAGCCAAACCAAACCAAACTCTTGGAATAGGTATAAATTCATGTCTTCCTTTCCCGGTTGATTTTATAGTTATTGTTGACAACCAGTCTAGGTCAACTCCGAATTAAAATCCTGCAGGAATACGTAGTATATATCAATGAAGAGGTTACGGAGTTCATGGTAACGCTGATCTCAATTTTGATCGATGACATAATAAAATAAAATGGGACCGTAAAATTGTTTCATATAATTCAAACTTTACAGTCTTATATTCAGTAGTGGTCACCATGTGGCACCATTTAACGAGGCAGAAAGGGAAAAGAAAGAAAAGAGAAAAGGAGAGGCTAAGGACCGAATCGAGGGTGATAAGCAAGAACACACACACGGCTAAGAGACAATGGATAAAAGGATATTTTGATAAGTAACAAATGGCGAAAGAGTGTCATTACAATAACAGGGAAATTCTGATTAAAAAGAAAGGGAAAGAAAGAAAGAATCAGATATGTTTTGGCATCGGCTGTGTTATCTAAGGATATGAAAACAAACTATTGGTACGGGAAGGCATCTTATTATCAACTACAGACCGGCTGGCCAAAGAAAAAAAAATTCAAATGAAAATGTTATTTCGATAAGTGACGAAAAACAGGCAACTAAAGGGACTTTGGACAGATATGAAAAATTAAGGACCACCTACGAGTGTCCGTTGACCGATTTTTCTTTCGACGGAACATCCTTGGCCTGCGATAATAAAATTATGTTATCAGAAATATGTACCGAAGGAAAATGAATGGGAACCTAGAAGTGTTTTTTTTTCTTTCTTCGAGGCGACAGACTGACTGAAACTTTGGAGATGTTTCTTTTTGAGACCGTGTTTGGAAGACCACCCATTCTGATAATTAGCGATAAAATACCTGACGTAAACCACGTGTAGAACAAGAGTTATGACCGCCATTGTCATATTGTCCCGTTCGCGGCCAGAGAAATGATAACGGCGATTAAGAGGAAGAAAAGGGAAAGAGAAGAGATACTTTTTTTTTAGTTAAGCAAGATATTTTTTTTTTCTTCCTGAAACAAAACCGCGGATTCGTCCACGCCCGATTGAGACATCATTGGTCGAGTGGTGATCACGTGACGCACGAGGGAGGCTGTTGCAGCCCATCTGGAGGATGAGTAAGAGAGGTTGCTACGAAGATGTGGGGAGGACAGTTCACGCCCCTCTGAAGTATGATGAGAAGGTGGGAGTGAGGAAAGGTTCCCAAAAATGGAAAAAGGTGGGAATTCCTAACCAGAGAGGTGGATATGTATTTAGAATTATCGAGGAACCCCCCGGCGCCGACAAACTCGCCCCGGTTTTGGTCGGCGCCCATATAAACGAAGCCACAACGAGCAGAGTTGAGTTGAGTTCCAGCAGTTTCCAGAGTCAGTCTTCAGTTGAAGCAAGCCTCGCAGATAGCTGACCAAGATTCACGCACATTCCGGACCCCTCTTCAACCCAAGAACAATTATTTTGAAGAGCGACATAGATCCAGATCATCGAAATAAGTTTTTTTTTTACTTTCGTCCAAAGACCCACCGAAACACCAATTTCTTAGAAAGCAGAGAACTTGAAGTGTTAAAACTTGCCTAGCGGAAAACGACGTGTCACAATCCATAGAACGGGTCGAGAGATAGATGCAGTCCTATGTATCGAACAACTAGACATAAAGTTTGTTACCTTTTTCTTTGATACTTTGAACTTTTGAGTTTTCATTTTATTGTCTTTTATGCATATTTGTGTGGTATCACCCCCGTTGAATCGGTTTGCAGTACGGCCCCAACCACTGTTTGATCTCGTCTGCCTAAGATCAATTCACAACGTGGGTAGGCGGACTGGGGGATCAGTGCAGTTACCTTGGTAACAAGGCGTTGGAAGCGAGTTGGGAACGACGAGGCTGATATCAAATCTAACCAGATTACCACCCGAATCACCAAAAGGTTAGAACGTCACATTTGGAGCAGCGACACCCGAACGGAGCAGCGAGGAGCGAACGGCTGGCGCCGCGGCGAGGACATCACAATTGGTGCTGTTTAGGGACGTCACAGTTGGTGCCGTGGTAGACTAGGATAGAACATCACGGTTGGCGCTGCGACCAGGGGACGACGTCACAACCAGTAAGTTACTTAAACTTGTGCTTTGTTGCCTTGTAAGAGTAACAATGAATGACCAAGCCTATCAGTGAGAGAAAAATAAACGGACATAAAAGTGAGAGTAAGATAAGTAAGTAAATAAGATTTGCGAATGGTATATTGGCCCGTAAACACATATTAAATGACTGAAGACAACAATGAGAAAAACGAAAATTTGAGTCTATCTATCTATCTATCTAAGTTTATTTTTGTAAAATTAAATACATTAACAAAAGTAATATTACAGTGAACTAGCCAAAACATAACTTTGCAAGCTCATGTAGAAGGTGAGAATAGCGTTAACCTGAGATGGGCAGTTTCGTTGTTGCTGGAGAGCGTTGTCTTGAGAAGGACAGTTTCCTGGTCGCTGGAGAAGGTTGTCATGAGAAGCACAGTTTCCTGGTCACTGGACAGCGATGCTCTGAGAAAGACAGTTTCGAAGTCGCTTGAGAGCGTTGACCTGAGAAGGAAAGTTTTGCGGTCGCTTGAGAGCGTTGTCCTGAGAAGGACAGATTCCTGGTTGCAGGACAGTTTAGAAGTCGCTGGACAGCGTTACACTGAGAAAGACAGTTTCCTGGTCGCTTGAGAGCATTGTCCTGAGAAAGACAGTTTCCTGGTCGCTGGACAGCATTACTCTGGGGACAGTTTTGAAGTCGCTTGAGAGCATTGACCTGAGAAGGACAATTTTGTGGTCGCTTGAGAGCGTTCTTCTGAAAGGGACGGTTTCCTGTTCGCTGGAGAGCGTTGCTCTGAGAAGAACAGTTTCGAAGTCGATTGAAAAGGACAGTTTCCTGGTAACTGGAGAGAATTCTTCTGAGACGAACAGATTCATGATCGCTGGAGAGCGTTGTCGTGAGAAGGACAGGTTCGTAGTCACTGGAAAGCGTTGTCCTGAGGACAGTTTTGTGGTCGTTGGAGAGTGTTGTGGTGGGAAGAATAGTTTCGAGGTCGCTGGAGAGCAATGTGTTGAGAAGGACAGATTCATGGTCACCGAAGAGCGTTGTCCTCAGAAGGATTGTTCTGTGGTCGCTAGAGAGTGTCAACCAAAGAAGGACAGTTTCGTGGTCGCTCGGGACGGTTGTCTTGAAAAGGACTGTTTCGTGGTCGCTGGAGCGCCTTGATCTGAAGACAGTTTCGAGAGGAAGCTGGAGAGCGTTTTTCTGAGAAGGACAGTTTGCTAGAGACCGTTGAGCTGCGAAGGACTGGTTCGTGTTCGATTGAAAGCGTTGTGCTGAGATGGACAGTTACATGGTTGCTGGAGGGCGTTGTCCTGAGAAGCACAGTTTCGTGGTAGCTGGAGAGCTTTGTCCTAATGACAGTTTTGAGGACGCCGGAGAGCGTTCTACTGAGAAGATCAGTTTCGTGGTTGCTGGAGAGCATTGTCCTGAGAAAGTCCGTTTCGTGGTCACTGTAGAGCGTCGTGCTGGACAGTTTCATGATCATTGGAGATCATTGTCCGAGAAGGACAGTTTCGTTTTCACTGGAGAGCGTTGTCGCGGGAAGGATATTTACGTGGTTGCTGTAGATCGTTGCTCCGAGAAGGATAGTTCCGTGATCGCTATAAAGCGTTGTCTTGAGAAGGACAATTTCGTTGCCGATTGAGAGCGTTGGCCTGAGAAGGACAGTTTCATGATCAATGGTGATTTGTTTCCTGTGAAGGACAGTTTCGTTGTCACTTGTGAACGTTGTCCTAAGAAGGATAGTTATGAGACCGTTATAGAGCGTTGTCCTGAGAAGGACCGTTTCGTGTTGCTGGAGAGCGTTGTCCTGTGAAGGACAGTTTCGTAGTCGCTAGAGAGCGTCCACACAAAAACGACGATTTGATGGTCACTGGAGTGCTTTGTCCTTAGAAGGATACTTACATGGTCGCTATAGAGTGTTGTCTCGAGAAGGACAGTTTCGTTGTCGCTGGAGATCGTTGTCTTGAGGACAGTTTTTTTAGTAGCTGCAGACCGTCTTTCTGAGAAGGACAGTTTTGTGTTCGTTGGAGAGAGTTGTCTTAAGAAGTAAAGCTTCGCTGGAGAGCCTTCTGCTGAGAAGCGCAGTTTCATGTTCGCCGGAGAGGACAGTTTCGTAGACGCTGGAGATCATTTTCCGAGAATTTTTTCTTGGTCGATGGAGAGCGTTGGCCTGAGAAGGATAGTTACGTGGTCGCTGGAGAGAAGTCCTGAGAAGAACATTTTTTCTGTTCGCTTAAAAGCGTTGACTTGTGAATGGTATTTTCATGGTCACTGGACTGTGTTGTCTTGAGAAGGATAGTTTTGTGGCAGTTTGAGAGCGTCGTCCTGTGAACGACACCTCCGTGTTCGCTTGAGACCGTTGCCCTGAGCATGACAATTTCTTGTTCGCTTAAGAGCGTTGTCCTAAGAAGGTCATTTCCGTGTTCGCTGGAGAGCGTTGTCCTGTCAATGACAATTTTGTGCTCGCTAGATGGCGTTGTCATAAAAAAGACACTTTACTGCATATCGTTGTCAAGGATGACTGGAGCGTGAAGTTTCTTAGATCTGGCTGGAGCGTCAGGCGTTGGAAGTCTACTGGAGATAGGTCTAGCGACAGTCCGAATAATGTAAATAATATAAGTTATTACAATGCCTCACTCCGAAATACAGACAGATATAAGAAATAACCTTGGTGATAAATCTCATTGATCTGGTAAAGTGGTTGTATACAGCTGACAGTTTAGACGTCCATTTTAATGTCTCGAGTTGACGTGACGAGGTTTCAGGTTAATCGTAAGATTGGAGGTGCAAAATTCGGTTACGCCAATTTCCACAGTGACTGCGTTCCGGGAAGATCATGATTTAAAATTCCAGCCTTGAACATCGACCTATTCAGAGGAATGAAATACGCAATGCTTGCAGCCATATAACAGAGCTTAAAACTCATGTTTATTATAGATATTTTCCTTAAATGTATTATTAATATTATTAGTATCATTATTTTCTTTTTGATCTTTGTTATATACACATGCCCGGGCCCCAACCAGACACCTAAAATCCGAAAAATGTTCATAACATCTTCCACTGATATAAAACAAAACAAAAAAATAATACTAAAATCATGTAAGCTGTGATTTTGAGTAGAATCTTCTTTTAACATGGGCTACCAGGAATCCCTTCAGTATGTTTATTGGAACCTTTCCCAATCGATCTGAGTGCTCCAACTACAACTGGAATTATTAATATCCACATGTATCATATTCTTGAGATTTCCTCTTCAAGATCCTAGTATTTTCGATAGTTTTTTGAAAGTCTTCAGATACATTACAATTTGCAGGGATTGCCATGTCAATACGTAAGCACATTTAATTATTATTATTATTAATAAGAATTTCATTAATATGATTTCAATAAATCTGTACTGGTAGTACTCCTACCACCACTACCACTACTACTACTACTACAAATTAACACTGATATATTTTTGCTCTTTAATAGAGCTGTAAATAACTAAGCATAAATCATTCGTTATCTTCCTTTTTCTTATCTCAGCCAATTAGTTTTCATTCATTCCCTAATTACCTCCCTTTGTTTCTTCTACACGCATCAATATCATATCGAGGCAGAGACGAACTCTTTATCGATTAGATATATTAAACGAGATTCCATACTTACTTATGCTACATTCCTTTCATATCGAGTGTCAGTCAGCTTGTTGACCGTTACAGTTTAGACAGGAATTTAAGAAAGAAACACAAATATATAACGGCAAATGAGCGTAAAAACAAACAAACATAAAATTGTTTTATTACTACAATAATTTCACACTTGTGTCTCGAAGCAACGAAATTTCAGATTTAATACTGAAAGGAAAACAGAATTAATAAAAATCTCAAAAAAAAAAAAAAAAATCAATGTATTTTAATGATTATTTATTTTACCAATAATTAGATATTTAAAAAAAAAAGTTCAAATCATTATTAGTTATTTGTTTAGTGATTTGTATGTTGCCTTCCCTCCCCTCCCCGGCCCCTTGTAAATGTAATTCCAGAGGCTGGATGAAGTGAACGTGATTTAACACTGTAGGCTCAGTACTATATTCAGGAACCGATCTAATTAATGATTATTTACTATGCTATCGTTGATGATGATTATGCTTTTTTTTTCCTCTTCCTCTTTTAGCATTTAACTATTTTCTCAATTTAGTTCTTTCTTTTTTTTCTGGTAGTCTTTCACCTGATTCCAAAGTTCTCGTCCAAAATTCTTCTTCTTCTTCTTCTTCGTCGTCGTCGTCGTTGTTCAATTTTTTTCATCTACTTCCAGTTTCTTCAATTTTCCTATTATTATCATTACAATTTTTTCTTCTTTTTCTTGAAAATCTCCTCTTCTTCTTCTTCTTCTTCTTCTTCTTCTTCCAATTTTCTTCTCCTTCTCCTTACATTTTTCCTCCTTTTCTTTTTTCTTTCTTCTTCGAGTTTCTTTTTTTTTTTCAAAATTTCTCATTATTCTTCCAATATTTTTCTTTCTCTTCTAATTTTCTTCTTAATATTCAAATTTTCTTCTTACACTTTTCCTCATTTTCTTTTTTCTCTTTCTTCATTCACTTTCCTATTCTTCTTCTTTAGATTTTCTTCTTCAAATTTTTTCCTTCTTTTTCTAATTTTCTCCTTCTTCTCGTACGTTTTTCCTTTCCTTTTTCTCTTTCTTCATTCAGTTTCCTCCTCTTCAAATTTTCTCCCTCTTCTTCCACTTTTCTCCTTCTTCGTGCTATTTTCCTCCTTTTCTTTTTTTCTCTTTCTTCATCCAGTTTCCTCTTCTTCCTCAATTTTTCCTACTTTTTATTTTCCTCTTATTTTTCTTCCAATTTTCCTCGTCTTCTTTCTACACATATAAGGATTTTTCAAAAATAATAATTATTATTAAATATTCTTTTTGATTTGTGTTAATGAAGGAACTTTACGACAATAACGTTAATTAATTAATATTAAACAATTAATGCAGATGATTAACAGTAAAATGTTGTTTTCGCTGGCATTTTTTTAAATATCCCTCGAGTTGAACCGGGAAATATGCAGAAAATCTTAATGTGCCATTTTTATACATGCACACGCACACTGTTAATTATATGCAATCTCATAAAAACTCAAACGGCAACAAAAACGCATCATTAGAATGTTGTTTGGGATAATTTGGGAGAGCTGACAAGCGATACCTATCTTGTCTCTGAGGGACATGTGACAAATTGTAGTGGGTTACAGGGGACCAGCATCAGGGCGTATTCGCCGTCTCTGTTAAAGAGCGAGAGGTGAATTCCAAGTGTCAGGTGAAATCATTTTCTTGGTTCGAAGTGAAACTATTTTCCTATATTATTCGTTTGATCAACGTTTGGAACCATCGATCCTTTCATAGGTTCCTTGATCCGTAATCACGTACAAAAATATCAATAATAACTTTCTTTTTTAAATTAAGGGTAGAAATTTACCCTTTTCCTTTGTTTCTCGATCAGATTCATTTTAGCTATCCGTTTGTTATTTCTTTTTCCTCTTCCTATACAAAATGCATTTCGATCAAAGACATCGGCCATTTTGTTCTTTCTTATTTAGGTGTGGTAGACTGAAACATCATCCACAGACACTGACATTGGTACGGTTTGGTTTGGTTTGTTTTACGGCATATCAATATCAATGAGTTCTTTTAGGGAGGCACGGTGGAGTAATGGATAGCGACTTGGATTGAGGAAACGGAGAGGCGAGTTCGAGATTCCAGTCGAATCCATTACATCCACTTACGTGCTAATACCGTTGGAAAAGGTATTAATCCTCTTCTTCTGTCCCCAGCTATGGGTAAATAGCAGGACACACCGGGTTCGGTAGCCTTGGGAGGCAACTGGTCTACCGCTGAAAGAAATGGCAGCCTAATGCGGGGAACAAAAGTCTGCCTCGTCATTCATGTATCGAAAGATACATGATCGCCTAAGCGTGTATCACGGATGACACATGACAAAATGCCGACAAGATTTTTATTGCTGGTAATATTTTTTCCAAAAAGTATTACTGGTAATAATGTATTGCTGGTATTATAACCTATTTTTACACGTTTTTACCCCAGTTTGGGGTTAACTATTTGCCCATAGCTGGGACCCTAACAGGTGCTACCACGCCGGGTCAGGTTGGACCTGGAAACACCAGCAATTAAGAGGTGGTACCACGCTCCTCAAAACCTCCTGATCAGAGCCCTTACTGTCAGATGTCAAACCCAGTACACCGTTGGAACGTATCCAAAACATATGAAGGGAGCTGGGCACGTGCTCAACTTCGTAGGGTACCTTACAACCACATCTGGTCATAGGAGTGATGATGATGATGATGATGATGATGAGTGCTACTTTTTCCTTGTGATATCAGTACTTGCATATTTCTTCTGAACAAGTGTTTCCCGAGCTGATGAAAGCATTGAAGTCACGGCCACAAGATGATGGGAACACACATTTAACCAACCTGAGGACCTCGGTGGTTTCTTTTCGAAGCCTTTATATTCAGCACCGGATAGATTTGACGTCTAGTTGTCATAGCAGGTACCGTACCCTTTTGTAAATTATTATCAGCTTGGATAAAATCTTTGATAATAATCAAGATGATGATGTTTCGAACAAATAAATAAATATATATATATAAGTAATTCATCGAGTCTAGAAGAAACCTCAACAGAATGCAGAAGGCACTGGACGGCCGTTTCATCCTATATTTGGGACTCATCAGCAGTGCGCATCCAAAAAAACGAAACCCGGACAGTTACATTGACAGGGAAACGTCATACCAACTGTAATAACGGGCCTCGGTGGCAAAGAGGTAGCGAATTAGACTCGATATTGCGCCGCTCGTTCACATTGAAATGCTAACTTAAACGACAGCATTGTTGAACAGTATATATTTTTTAATGTGGAGATTAGACTGAATAATTCATGGCGTAAAGTAAATAGATCATTTTAAGACCTGAAATCAACTCGAGATAGGATAGGATATTAGTGAAAACGTTAATTAACATTAGGACAGCTATCCACGTCTGAATAATTCATAAAAATATTGTCTATGCTTAATCTCGGAATTTTTTCATCTGAGAAAGATCGGTGCGTACTGGCCGGGATGTCACGGTCGAGAATGCAATGAGAAAAATCTAATATGAATAATTATGGAAGTAAGGAAAATATTAGGTTGGTGCAAAAATAATGATGTAATAATGTCGTTTTTTGACGTTAAAAACGTCAAAAACGACATTATTACGTCATTATTTTTTAACCAACCTAATATATTTCAGGACGTCAAAAAATAGCTAGGAAGGCCGCAGAACTTACTACCGAAAAAAGCATTAAAAAAAACAAAAAAGATGCAAATATTTGTTTGACTGATTAGTTTGAAATACAATCGGTAATCTTATATTAAACTGATCTCCTAAAACCGGGAAATGTACTTGTCGAAACCTTGTATCAAAAACAAAAAAGATACGGATATTAAACTAAATAATAGTTTGCGATGAAGAGAACAGTTACTACACATTGATCCCAGGATGATAGCTATGGAACGAAGAAAAGAGTAACTCGAATGTCACTGGCTGCTTGGCCAATGAATGCCGTATGGTTCCTCATAAGTAGCCGGCTAATATTATCATTACTATTTGAGAGGAAGAGAACAGTTACTACACTTTGATCCCAGGATGTTGTCTATAGAGTGAAGAAAAGAGTAACTCGTATTATAACTGGATGCTCGATCAATGCATGACTAATGTTTCTTCATAAATATACGGTTAATATTATCATTACCATTTCAGCTGAGGAGTTACTACAATTGTTATTTCCTCCCCACTCGACGTGATATGGCACATAGCTGGTATAAATTGAAGAGCTCAAAGAAATACACATGGGCTAAGGCCAATAATTACCCAATCCCGGCAACTAACAATGCGCTGGTTTCAAAATTCTACCTCTTTGGTGCCATGAGGTGCCACAGTGTTCGAATCACACCGGTTCCAGGCATCCTTCAATTATTTTTTGATTGTGTTCTGTCCGAATACAGTTTTTCAGCCAGTGGACAGATCCTACACTTTGATCCCACTTTGATCCCACTTTGATGACTATGGAATGAAGGAAGAAGTAACTCGAATAGCAGTGGCTTCTCGGTTAATATATGCCGAATAACTACTGAAAAAAATAATCAGCTAATATTGGTATTGCCATTTGAGTCAAGAAGAACAGATACCACTTGGAAATGTGTTGGTCGAAACGTCGTTGTGCAAAACAATACAGATGCGGTTGTTAGTCTCAATTCATTTCAGGAAATAAGGACACTATTCTTAATATATCAGAACAAGCCTCGAAACCAGGGAAATGTGTTTCTCAAGATATCTTGGTAAAAAAACAACAAAGATAGGGATACTAATACAAATAAATCCTGAATCATCTACATTTCATTTGCAAAACCTTTGTGGCATATAAAAATGTTTTGTTTAATAAAAACTCGACTGATAGGATGTCTTTCAAGTTAAGCCATTTCTGCGTATTTAGTAACAAAAACAAAACTGTGATCAGTTACAGTATTTATCTTAAAAAAAGGGAGGAAATGGTTTAAGTTTCCCTTCTGCAACCGCTGCTCTCTCCATTTTTAGGTCGGACGTGACATCTTTGATTATCCAACTATATTTCTAGAATCCCAGAACCGAGATAGATATATTTTTGGTTTCTTTTAAATGCTTTTTATCGACAAATAAAACTAACCCTTTGTAGTCACGCAACGTAATCAGAACCACATGGAAGAATTACTGTGCCTTTCGACAGCTCCACTCACAGAATTGTTGATTCATCAAAGATAATGGTGAACAACAATTATCGCTTTTAACGCCAGAAGCATCTAAAATTCAACGATTGACGACAGCAGTTCCTGGAAGAGTTGTTAGAAAGAAAACAAAGTTTCATTTTGTATGCCTAACTCTTTCGTTACTTGAGCTGGACTTCAAGGGACGTTCTCCCATGTCGATGTGGTTTTGGGGTGTGATGTCTGTAAGCTGTCAAGATAGTCTCAGTAAAAAATAGTGTGGCTGGTAGAATTTAATCTGTTAAATTGGCATTTAGTTGCAAGATAAACTCTTTTAAGTAACAATGAAATGAAGTTGACAGATTCCGTGTTGCCTTCTGAGAAATATGTTTTAAAATGGGACTATTTGAACCGTTTCAAGAGTTTTACTCACGTAAAAATAAAAATTTGACAGCCAACAAGAGAGAATGAAGAACATACGCGAGGTAGTGATCATCGTAGTAAGAACGTGGAAATACGCCTCAAGAGTTTGCTTTTTTTTGTTTTGTTTTTGGTGTGAATTCTCTTTTTATTCGGAATATTGGTTGGAAATGGAATGAGAGTCCGAGCGACGAAAAAGTTGCATCATTTTAACACAAACCAATTACATCTAATTTATTATTATTTCAAATCAACCAATTAGTTTTAATGAATTAATATTTCAACTCAATCGATCACATCTAATCAACTATTTCAAATCAACCAATCACATCTAATCAATTATTATTTTAAATCAACCAATCACATATAATCAATTATTATTTAAAATCAACCAATCACATATAATCAATTATTATTTAAAATCAACCAATCATTTCTAATCACTCATTCGGGTAGCAGAAATCAAAATTTTGGATAATATATGAAATATCCGAATGAAGCATCTAAAATGAAATATATTAAAAGCAATTGGATGTTTGTTTTTATTCTGTTGCCAACGTTTCGTTCAATATTAACATTGTCAGAACTATAAAGTGTTAATATTCGTTAATGAAAATTTCTTCCTAAGATTTTATGTGTGTATGTGTTTTCGACTTTCATAAACTATTATAAAAGATTTTTTGTAGGTACCCACATGGGATCGCTAGAAAATGAGCATAGCGGGATAATAACGTAACGGTCTTAAATTTGAGGAAAACAAAATTTTATCGTCAAAATGTTTATGCTTTTATTAAGAGGAAAGAACAAAGTAATTTTTAATTATTTTTCAAAATTTTTGTTTTTATTAGAGCATTCTAACGTTTGATTGAAAAACTCGTTTCTCATCATCAGCGAGTGTCCTACTAAATAACATGACAGATTTTGAGTATTTTTTTTTTAATGGAAGTCATTAATTTGAAAATCTTGCAAAATTAAAAATAATTGTCGGATTTTAATGAAGCTTTCAGAAACTATTCATAAATGATGGACATTATTATAAATATGTTTATTTCTTTTTAAAAGTCATGGTAATTTTTTTAAATATTTATTATCTCCCACCCATAATTAATTTTATGAAAACTCATGAAATTCTAATTTGTACAGTTTTAGTGATTAATTAGTTAAAAGCACAAGGCTTTGAGGAAAGCAAATCATTTTTTATTTTTGTTTTAGTTGACACCCTTTTACCTTAAAATCAGCTCTGAATTGTAACGTACGTTACAAAAACTCAATAAAACAAAGATATTATTTAATTTCAATAGATTTTAGTTGCTTTTACTTGTTTGTATGAATATGGATAATATTTTCTGAATGCAAAAAACGTTTTCGATGAAAAATAAATTTTTACAATTTCTTATTTCTTAAATTATTTTATTTTTTTGCATTAAAGTTGTTAAATATTCTAAAATTAATGAAAATATTGTACAGTTTTATCAACGGTGTTATTAAGTAGATAAATATCATTTACAGATTATAAAATAAAGATGGTTACAATCAGCAAGTTGCCAATAGCTAAAAATCTAATATTCATTTTTTTTCTGTTCAAAAATAGCTTAAATTCAAATATACGGAAGACCGGAAGCATCATGAAAACAATAGTCCGTCACGTGGTTTCCGTTGATAGTAACATAAACATTTTGACGATAAAATTCTGCTTTTGTCAAGTTTAAGGCCGTTTTTATCATGCCATGCCTACTTAAAAATAACGAGGTAAATATGTTGTTCACATAAAGCTAAACTGTCACTTGTGACATTCCGTACTATAACTTTTCCTCCCGTAAGATGAAATCACGCACATGTCACTTTGTCAATCAACACCTCTGTTAAGACCGGCTTTCTATCATTTGAAAGTACATTTTTTCATCGCAGAAAGTAAGTAATGTTTGTTTCAAAACACATTAAATAAACTTTATAATTTCTAATTTTTTTAAACGAATTTTAAACGGAGACTTTCACTTTTACAAACAAATTAAAAAAATGGCTGACGATCGATTTTCTGTCAATATTGCTGATAAAAAAAATACAAGATTTTTAAAGAAAATTTTGGACGTGCTAGAAATTATTTAAAAAAATGTAAAAAAAAAAAATCAAAAAATACTTTGATCTTTTCTCTTGATAATAACATAAACATTTAGACAATAAAAAATTATTTTCATCAAGTTTAAGGCCGTTATTATCTTGTCATGCTCATTTTCCAGCGATCTCATGTAGGTACCTAATTTTTTGTTTGTACTATGTCGGTTTCAATCATATTTCTATTATCGTGTCTTCACGCGTTAGTTTGTGCTATCGTGTTGATTTTAACTCACAGTATTAATATTCTTTCATCAAGGTGTTTTCCAACCATCTTACACCACCTTTCAACTAAACGATCGTAACAGTGCATTTCTCAGTTAAATCTTAAAATAAATTTAAACTTTGTAGACAGTGATTTGTTTTTTTTTACAGCCTATTAAGCCTTGTTTTTGTACAGTTTATAATCTCTTTCAGTCAGTCTTATTTATGAAAATATATTTAGTATGTTTTGTTCTTAAAGTTGATTATAAACAATACGATAATAATGATAATAGATACAACCAACATCCCACAAACAAAAACGCTTTATGAAAACCAAAAACACTAGCACATTTACATTATTCGGATTTCCTCAATTTTGTCGCCATATTTATGACAACGTTTCGGGCGATGTACGGTTGGAATGTCGAACTTATTTCGCTCACTCGGGTAGACTAGAACAGCTCTATGTGCAATGTCTAATGGATGTTAGTTATCAGTTATCTCCTGTTAATCCCCATCTCCAAGTTCACCACAGCCTTAATCATGCATTGAACTCACATTCTTTTGGGTCCTGTCACTGAATCTAATGTATCCTTGAGGTGTATGAATTTCTGGTTATTATAAACCTAATGTCTACATTTTCAATTTTTTTACCAGTGCTCATATTGCAATTTTTTGCTGTTATCAAACCATGTTTTTTACCAGAGCTGATATTGCAATTTTTGTTGTTATTATTGTTTTTCTCTGATACTTCTTATAGACAGATACAAGCACATTTATATGCGAATTTTCTCTTGAAACCAATAAAATAGCCCGACATATCGAAAAAATAAGAAAAAAATATCATTAACAAAGATTACATTAATTTAAATGTAATCAATCACCTAAAAATATCTTTATTACTGATGCTTGCAAAGTTAATTTCTATAGTTATTTTCAAAAAAGTAAAAGGTATAACGAAAAAATTATAAAAAGAAAAATAATGTAAAAAATAAAAAAAAAGAATAATTGCAGATTGAAATATCCTCTTACAAATTTCTTCAGCGCCGTCACGTGTTTAACAAAATAATTTAGAAATTTTGCTGTTGACCTTCAAAAATAGGAAAAGATAACTTAAAAGTAAATAAAAATGAAATATAATATCTATATATAAAATCATTAAATAATTCAAATTCAAATACAGTAGATAATGTAGCTTTCAGAATATTGATATTACGACAAATATAAACATATATATATATATATATATATATATATATGTGTGTGTGTGTGTGTCTATATATATATATATATATATATATATATATATATATATATATATATATATATTGTCATCCACAGACAGAAGGTTATCTCACTATGTGGTTTGTGCACATCAATATTTTTATAAATATATAGGGTAATTAAATACAGTAATAATTTTAGTATAAATAGGTTAGATAAACAGGCTTGAGGAAAACCAAAAAAACAAAAAAATAAAATGAACTGAAAATAGGATATATATATATATATATATATATATATATATATATATATATTAATCGCATTAATATTGCTGATTGATTCTATGTATTATTTCTTTATATATAAAATATATGCTGCCTAATATTATATATTTATAAAAAAAACAATTGATCCCGCAGTACGAAATTCATGAGAAAAAAAAAAATTCTAAAACATATCACTATATTAATTGAACTATATACTTGGTTCATGTCATGTTAACTGAAAAACACTTGGGAAAAAAGAATTCGTGGATTTACCATATTACAAAATTCAGATAAAAATTATCACTCGAAATTTTGAACTTTAGCGTTGCGACTCGCACATTCCGAGATTGTACAAGCGTCAATAAATAGCACATTCTTAAAAAAAACAAAAACATCTTTCGGTCTACAAACAATTATTTCTTCTTCAAGTTTTAACTTTAAAAGAAAAAAATTACAGCCTGAGGATGATGGATCTTCGAAAGTACTTGCTTAACTTAAAAAAAATATACACTAGAAACATCTGACAACAGTTTTATAAATGAGGATCACATCATTCAATGGATGAACAGTATTTTAATGCATACATTATGTTCTACTAGCGAAGTGATTTCGCCATTAATCGCATTAATATCGCTGATTGATTCTATGTATGATTATTTCTTTATATATATATATATATATATATATATATATATATATTAGGTTGGTGCAAAAATAATGACGTAATAATGTCGTTTTATGATGTTACGTCAAAAAACGACATTATTACGTCATTATTTTTGCACCAACCTAATATATATATATATATATATATATATATATATATTACGAAATGGACAAAGTCCGACAATTTATTTATTAAAGACATTTTTATGTTTAACGTTCTTTTTATAGATACAAGTATTTAAGTAAATGATCTGTTTATAATAAACAGTATCAAATAACATTTACCGGCCTGAATGTCCGTCATTTGTTTACATTTGATACGCCATGAGCAGTTATGAATATTCGAGATTCATGGAAGATTGAGTTTATAAGCAGTAAATGTCTTTAATAAATATATATATACAAGTATTCGAAAAAATAACTAATCTAATGAGCTTAAATATGATCGATGTCTTCTTAATTTTGTAAATGTCAGCGAATATGGTGCATTAAAAATAACGTATATTTTTAATGCTTGAATTTTGAAATTAAACAGTCAATCGTTGTTATGTACCTAACGAACTCCAACGTTGGACGTAATTAAGATTTGGAATTGTATATCTACGAGCTGCTTTAGTTTCTGTAGAGTATCAATATGACATCTAGTTTCATTAGTTTTATCACATCTGTGCCCGATCAGCGGTTTATGCGAAACTCTGGAGTCGGTCAGTGAGATAAATTCATCGAATTATACTTTTATTTATTTAGTGAATATATATATATGTGTGTGTGTGTGTGTGTGTTAAGAGAGAAAAAGTGGGACAGAAATACGTCCAAATATACCATTCAGACCCACACACATTATCCTGGGTGTGACGATAATACTACATCCTGCAGTAAGGTCTCTGATCGGTTATGGCTTTTAGGAGCTTGGAACCACCTCTTCATTGCTGTTGTCCCCAGGTCCACGTTGACCCGGGGTGGTAGCACCTTTTAGGGTACCAGCTATGGGCATATAGTGAATCCTTAAACTCTGTTCAGAACATGAAAATATTAAAAATACATTCGGCAAAATTATCAACAATACATTTTCAAAGGAAAAATTTTAAAACATACCAGCAATACATTACCAAAGCTCAAAAGAGAATACTATTTTGGCATTGAATGACCCATAAGGAGTTGATATGCCGTTAAACAAGCCAACCAAACAAAACCATAATGGTAGGAAATTAACTAGCTGAAAACATCATGGCCACTAATTTCTTACCATTAAACGATTTTCAGACATATCTTTTGATATACCCCGGAAAGGGATATATTTGATCGAAGTAGCTAAGTGTTTTTGGCTACCGGTAGCAGTAATCGACTGGTACGCGTCGTAGTCGCAGGTAATAGGTTTAGACCAATAGGGTAGCCAATTGCGTAGTCCAATGGGCGTCATCAGACACTTAAACTCTGTCGCACCTACACGTCCGTCTGTATTTATGACGGATACCAGCCAATCATATTCCAGTGAGGGGAACACAGGTGTATGCATATTCCAATATATCATCTTTATATGGACTTTTATCCTTGTGTTGTATGGAACCCGCCTCTCAAAGTCTGTAAAAGTATTTTAGATAAACTACACACACACACACATATAGATAGATAGAGAGAGACAATTGGGGAAGCTGATCATTATTCAAACATATATTGATAAAAATAACAGACAACAAATGTCTATTATGTTTGATCATGAGCCGTTCTAAACTTTGTATAATTGCTTTAATTTCGGGAGAAAATAAAGACAAAACTTGTCCAACATTTAGATAAAAAATTATCCAGATGTTGGACAAGTTTTGTCTTTATTTTCTTATGCAGTTCCTTGATCTAATTTTCGGCTCATATTAGCAATCTTCAGAGTGGCTATGTGGACATTTATAACAACAGACAGTACTCAACAGTCGTAGAAGTTGAGTCTGACTAAACTCATCTGCTGGGCAAATTGGTTGGTAGTCTATATAACAACCTGGGGGATTCCATTCTGTTAGTTTATTCTGTAAATTTTGATTGTCTGATGATTCCCGTGTGGATATTGTGCCCCATGAATATCCAGCATACTGTGATTTATTCAACAGATCGTATTCAACAGAGGGACATATATTGAGTTACGACCCTGTTTATCTTGTCAGCCAACTGGACACTAGTTAGAAACCTCCTTGCGAAGGTGTCGTACACACTTGATTGCTCAGAAAACTATATTCTCCATCAAATATGATATTCCGTTATGTTGACACAGAAGATTGACATGCGACGATATATATATATATATATATATATATATATATATATATATATATATATATATGTATATATATATATATATGTGTGTGTGTGTGTGTGTATATATATATATATATATATATATTGTCATCCACAGACAGAATGTTTCACTTTTTCACAGCTCATTAATGTTGCTAAAACGATTGCTTCTAGCCGGGATATATATATATATATATATATATATATATATATATATATATATATATATATATATTATGTTTTCTTATTTTTAACATTATCTGTTGGTACTCCTGAATAACCTTCCGTGTATTGCAATTAAATGATGTGAGAAATTTGGTATAACTATGTAAATCGCTTTTATTTTCCAAGTACTTTCGATCTTCATCCGCGATCATCTTCAGGGTTACGAGTAGTAATACAAAACCTGTGTGCTGCTATCCATTACTGTATTTTTTTCTTTTTCCTTTTAAATGCAACGGTTGACAGTCATGCTTAGAATTCATTAGAACGTGAAAAATATATACTATGAAATGTTTTCTACTATGTTTTAATGTCATAGTCATGTGCGCATTAAAGTGTGAAAACAGTTCTTTTTATAAGTATTTTAGAACATTATTATTATTTTCGTAGCTGATTCTATTCAGTGTTGGCTTTAATTTTTTTATTGTAGATTGCTTCGAGGATCTGTAATTTGTCTTATTTATCAGTATTTTTTATATGAAAAGGAATGTTAGTTTAGATGTCTCGCAATGAACGAAGGATCAGATATGTGCAGTGTTAACCGTCTTGTTAATGTAGTTGTCACATATATATTACAAAATAAGAGTTTGATATATTTAGGGTACTTTGTGGAAGTACCATATTTTATTTGACGTGTGTTGAGGTTTTTTATATATCGTCTTATTTGTTCATCTACAATATGGTTTGGGAAGTCATTATTAATGAGAGTCTGCTTAATATATTTAGTTCTGTGTAAAAAATCTTTTCTGTGGATGAATTAAATTGTGTCCGGTTAATTCTGTATAAGTGTTAGTTTGTAGTAATTGAAAGACATTCACTCTTATAGTTGAGAGAGCAAGAGTTTTGTCGGTTTGTTTTTCATATGGGAAGGAGAGTAAATGTGTTAATATTTGTGTACATTAAAATATCAAGGAAATGGATTTTGTAATCTTTGCAAAGTTTGTACGTGAATTTGAGGAAAGAAGAGTTTTTTTTTTTTAATTCAATTATTTCTTCTATGTTTTTAACTAAATTAAGGATATCATCTACATATGTTAGATTGATGGAGGTTTTTTTTTATTTTTGGTTGTGCTAAATATATTATTTTCTAGCTTGGCCATGTAGAAGTTGCTGAAGGTTGGACCTAGAACTGAATGCATTGAAAAGCTATCACGTTACACACACACACACACACATATATATATATATGCCCCCATAGAAAATTAAACCTAAAATACTGAGAAAATTAGCTTTAGCCTGTACCACTGTAGTCCCATTTTATGATCACAGAAATAACGTATATGTGCAACAACATGGCGTTACAATACTTTCAGTTCTGGGTGCAAAATTCTATATGGCTAACCTAGAAAATAATATACACTATTGACATTATTCCAACTACTGTCCTCATCTTTGTCGCCATATTTATCAGAGCGTATATATATATATATTGAACAATAAAAAAAATATTAAAATCTTCAGACACACTGGGTTCTTTCGTTTTTTATTATTATTATTTCATTTAGATTCCTCATATATATATATATTGAACAATAAAAAAATATTAAAAAATAAAATTAAAATCTTCAAACACACTCGGTTGAGAGATTAATATTCTTTCTTTTTTTTATTATTATTTCACTTAGATTCCTCATATATATATATATATATATATATATATATATATATATATATATATATATATATATATATATATATATTAGGGTAAGGTTCCACTCAAGGTAGAGGATTAAACTTTGGAATAGTCTATATGGATGAGAGAGGAATATAATGGTTAAGGCCCCTAAAAGCTTACTAATGATACTGAGGAGACTAATGTGTCTATACTGGGAGGAAGAGGATCGGTTGCCTGCATCCTTAGGGACCAGGCTTGCGCTTGTCACCTTCCACATTGCTTGGTAAATATTTCTCTTTCAAACAGCGCTTAAATAACTTCGTTAGAATGGAGAATAATTCTGTATTGATGTTCTTATGGACGACCAGTGGAATTTTGTCTATGCTTGTGGTTTCTTGAGGATCAAGGCTTTTCATAAGTCTAGTGTCTTCTCTTGCTGAAATGAATATATTACCGAGATTTTGCTCAGTAAGACGTGGGAGGATAGAAGAGGGGATGGCCTTAGTCATCTAACGTAGAACTTGAGGCAAAGATCAAGGAGAAGAGCTTAAACATGTCTGAAAACCTTCAAAATTAATTTCAGTTATTATTTATTTCGTGAATATCTATATATTCATTTCGTTAGAACGAAACATTTTACTAAGTCCATTTACTAAAAGATTTTGGTCTGAAGAGATGAAGATACACAGATTTACGAAATAAATTATAACCGAAATAAATCTTTATGGTTTTCTTTTGTATTATTATTATTATTATTATTATATATGTATATTTATATATATATATATATATATATATATATATATATATATATATATATATATATATGTGTGTGTGCGTGTGTGTGTGTGTGTGTGAATGTATGTGTGTGTGTGTAAAAATGATTGAAATATTGTGTACAAAAACTGGTTGTCTAGACTAAAATGAGAATTGGAGAAAGCACCTCATATTTAATACAGTAATATTTATTTATAATATATGAATGTTGAGAAGTTGAAAAGAATTAAAATTAAAAAATTCTTATTTAGAACTGAATTTTCAGTGTTTTTTTTTTCTTAGAAAAATAATTTCTTGTTATTTCTTTTTTTTATTTTTTTTATTTTTGATTTGGATTTTTTCATTTTTTTCAACTATAAGCATCAACACGTGGAAATAGAAACGATTAAACACTTTTTGATAAGCTAAGCGAAAACGGTTATATGCAATTAAATTAATTCTGATCGAAGTCGTCCCTTCAAACGACTGGTAAACGGGTAAGCCTTCTTCTAACGGTTAAATATTCAAGTCACCTTTCGAAAACGACTGAACTTCTAGGTTTTATTTTTCAATTTAGTTATTATTTGTATTTAAATTTATTACTTGTCGCAAATGATAATATAGATTCACTAAACTCGTTTAAAGCAAAAGAAAAAGTAAATATAAAATTTTTTGTTGCATTTTATTTTAAAAAGACAACCAGGAGAATATTTTTTTCCAAAGATATTTTCTTAAAATATTTCTGTCCTAAATCTAAATTTGATAAACAAAACATAACATTTAAAAAAAACACTTTTAAAATATATAAATAATATCATAATTATATTTTCGAAAGCAACATCACTCGTTTGCTTTGTCTTGCTTTAGAAAATCATCTTTCAACACACACACACACACACATATATATATATATATATATATATATATATATATATATATATATATATATATTACGTTAATTTCATTATTTTCCTATATTCATTCTTGGCGTTTGTTATTTATTGGTACCGGATTTCAACCCGGAATCCACAACAACTTGGCGACAAGGATATCGAACTTACACGGGAAGAACAATAAGACAAAATTCTCCCTCGTCAACTTGGCGACGAGGACTTCGAATTCACACGGAAAAAAATTCTCTCTCATCGACCACAACAACTTTGGCGACGAGGAAATTCGAACTCACACAGATCATTAGATGAAATGAATTAAATCTGACGAATATTTTAATATATATTTCTGTTCATATGTTATTTTTATGGATACAACTTATTTGCATAAATGCTCTATTTTAATCAAGCTGTATTAATTACAATTACCAGTCAGAATGTTCGAGAAATTTTGAAGAAAACATGCGCTCTCCGACAGAAATCGAACTTGTATCCTATACGGAAACTGTCATATAGCCTGATGTGCTGTTAACCATTAAGCCACAGAGAACTTCCCGGCTAGCAAAGTTCAAATTACTGCTTATAAGCACACATCTTTGAAGATCTCTCTCCATAATTCATTTCTGCTCCGAAATGTAACCAAACGTAAACAATGAAAACATATTAAATGAAATGGATTAAATTCGACAAATATTTTAATATATTTTCTTTTTATCCATTATTTTTATTGATAAAACTCATTTGAATAAATGATCTCTTTTAATTGAATTTTAACAATATTAATGCCCATTTACTGGCCTGAATGTTCGAGAAATGTGGCTGGATGCTTAACAACACGTCAAGCTATACGATAGTTTCCGAATTTGCTGCCTAAACGCACACACAGTCACACACACACACACACATATATATATATATATATATATATATATATATATACTGTTAAATATTAAAGACAAGTAATGACTATTATGTTTGATCATGAGCCGTTCTAAACTTCATATGGCTGCTTTAATTTTGTGTGAAAATAAATACAAAAATTGCTCAACATTTGGATATTTTTATTAAGCTGTTCTTTGATCGAATTTTTCGGCTCACATGAACCATCTTCAGTGTGGTTATATGGGCATTTAAACATCTTTCACCATCAAAGATGATATTCTGTTTTGTTGACATAGAAGATTGCTATGCGACGATAACGGTCGCGGAATAGCAGACGCAGGTCGTAAATTCATGATGCGATTCTATGACGCCATAACACGTGAAAGAACGAAATATTAACAATAGAACCATATGTCTAGATGCAGTATAATCTGTTGTAACTAATCTGAAATGTAACTTCAAATATTGGACAATTTTTGTCTTTATTTTCACCCAAAATTAAAGCAACTATACGAATTTGTTGCCTAAATGCACACACGCACATAAATATATGCAAGCATATATTGTTAAATATAACAGAAAATGAATGTTTATTATGTCTAATTATGAGCCGTTCTAAACTTTGTATGGTTGCTTTAATTTTGGGTGAAAATAAAGACAAAATTTGGTTATTTTTTATTAAGCTGTTCTTTCATCGAAGTTTTCAGTTCATACGAACCATCTTCAGAGTGGTCATACGGATATTTAATCAAATATATTCACTATAATTCGTAATCTTCCCTGCCATCTGTCTGATTTTAGTTCTATTAAACATCATTTCTTAGAAATAACATAGCCATGTACATAATATTTGATAAATATTAGTTGATAACAAAATAATACTCACACAAATACACATCAAAAAGAACCTTTAGATATTGGAGGCCATCTACATTAAAATAAAAGCAATCCACACTCATTACATTTCAAACTAGTCACAACATATTATATTATATCATGTATAAATGCCCATATGAAGACTCGGAAGATAACTCATGTGAACCGAAATCTTAGATCAAGGAACAGCATAATAAAAGAAGCGTCAATCAGTTATGTGCCATGTGTGATACACGCTTAGGCGATCATGTATCTTTCGATACATGACTGACCAGGCGGACTTTTTTCCCGCAGTAGGTTGCCATTTCTTTCTGCGGTAGACCAGTTGCCATCCAAGGCTACATCACCCCGTCTATCGTGCTATTTACCCATAGCTGGGGGAGGGAGGAAGAACAGGATTAATATCTTTGCCAAGGGTATTAGCACGCAAGTGAATTTAATGGATTTGACTGAAATTCGAACACTGCTCTCCGATTCCTCAAACCGAGCCACTATCTATTATTTAACCGTGCCACCTCAAAGAAGTGTACGAAAATTGTAACGCTGCACGAACCCACGGGCAAGCTCTTACCAGTGAGCAAATCAATGTTTTAGACTGGACCGGAAACTCTCCTGATTTAAATCCAATCGAGAATCTGTGGTCAATCTGCAAGGAACGACCTCGTGGAATGGACATACGAAGTATTAAAATGTGCATTGGGTCATTTTTCGTTGGAAAAATACGAAAAAATAAATAAAAACGGAATTATTCATTTTTGTTTCAATTAAGTTTCACAAGGGTGTAGACTCAATAAATTTATTTAAATATGTGATACTATTTGTCGTTGCTGCGGTAAAACGGAAGAAAGTGTTATGTGCTGAGAGACATTGAAACAAGAAGGGTTAATACCAAAAACTCGTGAGAAGAATTGAGGATTTAATTCACACATAAACGACTTGAATTTTATGTCGACGAGTTTGAACAATGGAAAAGTGAACCAGACTTAGGGAGCAATGTTCATTGACACACAACTGCAAATGTGGGCTGGAAAGGGAAAAAGTAGATTTTTAAACAACTGAATTTGGAACAGAGTTTTTCTAGGAGGTGGGGAAATGGTCGAGGTAGGAGATAAGATATCGAAGAGGATGGAAGAACTAGTCACACTGACGAGGTCGGTAAAACAAGATAATAAAAGAGAGGGCACAGAGAGGGAATTGCCCAAAGTTATGATGTAAGCCGGGGAGGATTCAACGAAATGCTTCTACCTCGCAATACCTCCTCCGTGCCAGCTTAGACGAATCTCCATAAATACGAATGCGCGAAGCGAATTAGACAGAAGAGACGCCGAAAAGACGGAGATGAGACCAGAGACAGGAGAGTCGCGCGTGATTATCTGTCGGCGAAAGCCTCTGACTTCAGCCTTGTGCCAAACCTTACCAAAGCAAGAAACTAAACTTCACCAAGCCAACAACAATAATATCACTTCCGATTTAGACGCAGGTCGTGCTGACAGTTATTGCATGTGAACTCTGGTATACCCAGTTATTGTACGAAAGACTGATATAAACAGCATTTACTTTTTGTGCAATTTATTCGAGTGTTATTTTTTTCTCTGTACGTCATCGTCCTACTTGAACCCGCGACGACTCGATCTTGGCCTCTTTATGATCAAACATAAATCACAACTTGGGATAGGGCAGGTCTGAGATCGAAGCGATCTTTATCGATCAGCCACTGTGTTAGAAGACTTAAACGACGAGGCAGATTTTTTTTTCAGCAGTAGGTTCTTTCTGCGGTAGACTAGTTGCCATCCAAGACTACAGAACCCGGTCGGCTCTGCTATTTACACATAGCTAGCGGGAGAAGAAGAGGATTCGTGCCTACCCCAAGGTTATTAGCACGTAATTAATATTAGCGCGTAAGTAATGGATTCGACTGGAATTCGAACTCGGCTCTCTGATTCCTCAATCCGAGTCGCTATCCATTACTTTGCTGTTGGTGTTGTATGATTCTGAATATATTTTAAATATTAAATGCATTTTCTTCTCATTGATTCTTTTCTCTGCTGTTTAGACTGGTATTAATTAATTAATATATATATATATATATATATATATATATATATATATATATATATATATATATATATATATATATATATATATATATATATATATATATATATATATATATATCAATGTGATAACGTCACCATGTTGCAAGGGGCCACTGGAAGTGAAAGAGAAGGAAAAAATTTAAGAAACCCAATCCTAATCAGAAAGCAAGGGATAAACCTCTGCTTTTCAAAAGACTGAGAAGGAATGTGGACCGTATCATAGGCGAAGCTATCTACTGTTAATGTATATATAGATGGGATTGAAAATTAACACCCCATTTTTAAAACACTTATAATTTATTTATTAACGATAATTTTGAAAAGAAGTGGATATGAGAGGAAAGCGTTTAGCATACGGTTTTATTTAAAATTCGATATGGGCAACAGATTTCACTACCAGCTTCTCGAGCTGCCCAGGAATCGTATCAACTGATTTCACCAGGAACTCTTCTGGTATGGAAGACATAACCTTTTGTATTTGCCCTTCAAGTTCTTCCAAAGTTTTAATTTGGTATAGTAGATTCGCTTCTTTAACCAACCCCAAAGAAAAAAAATCACAGGGTGTTAAGTGAGGACTCCTGTCTGGCCACTTATACATAAAATCACTCTGTATATATTCCCTAGAAAATAAATTTTCTTCATCATCACTTGATTTGCAACTACAATGACACGTGTTCAAGTCAAATAGTCTTTAGCCAATGATTTTTTGCCATTCGTCTAAGCTGAAGTAACTTTTCGTTGTTCGTTTTTATTTCTTCACTTGAATGATTGTCAACTGTCTTGTAGTACGAATAAAAAAAAAACACTCCTGACATCGAATATCTCGTCTGTTCTCCTATATGGCATTAGATTCGAGGCTGTTTACTTATAAATGAAAAAAAAAAAAAAAACTTTAAACGAACGGTATGCAGGTCTATCGACCGTTTGTGTGAAAACCAAGCAGGGAGATTTGTAAAAACAAGGAAGTTTAAATAATGGAACCTATAAAGAAAATGTTGCCAAGAAAGATAAACAGGTATCTTTCAGACACAACGAAGAAAGAAAATTTGACACCTGAAAAGAAGCAAAAGAAAATGATTCTTTTTGTTTTAGCGTTAAGTCTCAGTTTGAGAATCTATAATCTTTAATCTTGCTGGCGGTGATAGTTTGGAACCGCATTAAAATACTAAAGAAATAAATAAGTAGCAGATTATATATTAAATATTGAAATTACAGGGTGCGGAAGAAAAGCTTCCGACATTTCAAAGGTTGACATTTCAAAGGTTGACATTTTAATGGCTGACATTTTAAAGGCTGACATTTTAAAGGCTGACATTTCAAAGGCTGACATTTTAAGGGTTGATGGTAACTATTGTTTAAACAAATAGGTACAGTTTTTATTTCTTTGGTTTTAAATATGACATTCTCAAAATGATGGTCTTTATTTTCCATGTACGGTTTTAAACGAAGTTTTCCATCACTAGGAAGGTCGAGTGATTCGGCGTCACTTTTCTTAGACCGGTGGACCAGTGTCCGTGAAATCTTCAACCCAGTATAGATTTTCTGTCCAGCACAGTTGCATTTCGATGCAACAAGAAAATAGCACGAAAAGCTGCCTATATCCCTGAGATGAGATATTATTACTTGCATTATTTACATTATTCGGGCTTTTTTTCCTCAAGAGATGAGGTATTATGATTATAGACAGCCATTATATCACTAGAAGCTAATCAATGGATCTAACCAACGTCTTTATCCACTGTCTCATGTGTCCTTGTGAATATGGCAATGAAGATTAGGATAACAGTCCGAATAATGTAAATAATCATAATACCTCATCTCAGAGATATAGACAGCCATTATATCACTAGAAGCTAGTCACTGGATCTAACCAACGTCTTTATCCACTGGGCCATGTGTCCTTGTGAATATGGCAATGAAGATGACGATAACAGTCCAAATAATTTAAATACTGTAAGTAAAACTGTCTTTGTTGTCATTTCAGAGTCACCAGTCTTTAAAAAAAGTTTCAACAGCAAAAGCACGGTATACACTGCTCAGGGCCATGATGGTTACTGATGGTAAGATATTAGATATCAAGAGACTATTAGTACTCGAGTAAGTTTAGTTGCATCATTTAAAATGTTCGAAGTATTTCTGCCGCCTCCTGTCTGATGAATTCTGAAAAAAAAGACAATAGTTCGAAGCTAAAGATACTAAGAAATATGGTCGACTCGTTCTGCCATCATTATCTTTATGAAGTACTTTCCAACCAATCGTCATACACGGTTTTATTTCCTTTTCATAGTCTCTCTTTAATGTTATTACTTTTCCGAAGTAGATATAGGCTTTGTCTACTGTTCATACCGTCTTTTTCGGAACATTACAATTGAACATTACTTTTATTTTTATGCCTGTTCAATTTAAGCGTCTTGGGACTGGCCCTGTTCAGGTCATTTAGTATTTCTTGCAGTTCATCCGATGTTTCCGATAATAGTTAAAAGTCGTCTGCAAATTGTAACTGGTTTAAATGCTCTCCGTTTATGTTTAATTCTATTAATTCCTCATTTATTTTTCCGAAATATACTTTCAAGGCCTGCTGTAATCAGTTTAGGCGAAATCTTATCTTCGAATGTTTATTTTGTTTTTGTACGGACATATTATTGTTGTAGGTCTATCGTGTATATTTTCAATGGATTTTATATAAATTTTGTTAATATTCTCCTCTTGTAACGTGGTAAAGACTGCTGATTATTCCTTGAGTCAAGTGATTTTTCATAATCAACAAAAAGAGAAAAGAATTGTTGGGTATATTTTATTTTCATATTTTGATCAGTTGGTATATTGTTGTTTTGTTGTGGAGTATCCGAATTCTCTCTTTGCACCTGCTTGTCTTCCGTGTGTTTCTAAGTCTTTTTGCAAGTACTCTTGAAAATAATTTAGATATTTTCGATCGTAATGAGATTTGACAATATTTGCCAAGCAAATTATTAGCCCTCTTTTTTTTTTATAATGAATAATTTATCTGGTTGTTTAGAAAATAATGTGCGATTTTAGAATAAATTGTGTTCTGATATATTATAAGTGTTGCACAAAAATATACTACTCATTCTTAATAATTAAAATGTTCGTTTTCATAATTTTAGATAAATCTCAGTATTTAATTTAACACATTATATCGTCCTCATCATGAACACAGAGAAAGATTTCAAGCTTGATCATAATTCGTCTTACTCTGTTGCAATAATACAATATCATGGATTAAGGATCCACGTGCAATGTTGGTTTCTGTAGTTCTATATAGGAGATACGAGGCTTGATTATCAGGTAGTAAAGGACGTTAATCTGCAACTGTGAATCAAGATTTGAAAATACTAGTCGAAAAAAACCAACATGTCAGATAAATGTCACAAAAATGCGCGTTATCATTTCAGCAAAATCGTAGAATGTCAAGAAAATTGGCAAGGTGAAGAACCTTGATAAATGGTTTCGTTTGTTTTACGGCATATCAACCTCAATGGGTTATTTAATGCCGACAACATTTTTTTTCCTGGTAAATGTTTTTGTTTCGCCAAACATCAATTTCCGGTAATATTTTTTTTCTCAAAATTGTATTGCTAGTAATATTTTTTCAAAAAAGTATTGCTAGGTAATATTTTTTCAAAAAAGTATTGCTGGTAATATTTTTTTTTCTTCAAAAATTTATTTCTGGTAATAATTTTTTGCAAAATATTTCTGCTATTTTTACACTTTCATAATTTTTTTTTTTTTTACCTCAGTTTAAGGGTTTACTATTTACCCATATCTGGGACCCTAAGAGGTGCTACCAACCGGGTCAGAGTGAACCTGGGAACACCAGCAATGAAGAGGTGCTTTCATGCTCTTCAAAACCTCCTGATCAGAGGCCTTGCTGTTGGACGTAGTCTATCGTCTTAGCCAGGACGCGGATGTAGTTTATCGTCATACCCAGCACGGTTGATAAATGGGTTCCACATGAATTCGGTGAACGTCAAAGACTTCGACGTTTTGATGTGTGCTCGGCGCTGCATCAGCGAAATTTGAATTTCTTGATCGAATAGTGGACGTGTGATGAGAAATGGTTCCTTTATGACAATCGTAATTAGTCGGCTGAATGGTTTTATCATAACGAAGAACGCAATCATTTTCCAAAATCGAAATTGCATCAACAGAATGGTGACGGTCTGATGGTCTGCCATTGGTGCTTTACAGCTTACCGGAATCTAATCAGATCATCACTGCCAAAGTTCACTGCTAGCAACTGTACGAAATGTACATTAAGTTATGCAAAACACGACCGACTGACACTGGTTAATTGACTATGTCCATTTCTGCTTTATGATAATGTTTCGGCAAATGTTGCCAGGATGTCACCGCAGAAGCTCCCCTTGGGATACGAGAATTTGCACCATTCCCCATATTCCACTGATCTCCCACCAACTGACTACCATTTTTTTCAAGTATCTTGCCAGTTTTTTTTTTTTTTTTTGGGGGGGGGGTTCAGCCAAATGACATACATTTGAAAAATAAGATGCAGTAACTACGTTCAAAGTAGTTTTTCTTCTAAACCCTCGAAGTTTTATCTGAAAAGGCTAGATAACCTTGTAACTCGTTGGTAGCAATGTTCAGACGTTCATGTTTTCTATTTTAACTGATTAAACACTGTTTGAAAACATTAATTGATGAGTAGATTCTAAAATTGGGCATTAATTTCGGACAACCTAATGCTAGAGGAAATAGAGGTTAGCCACAAATGGCAAATCCTACCGTAGAGGTTAGAATTTTGTCGACACGAACTTTGTGTGGGTGTATAGAAACCGTGATTCTCGTCTGAGTTTTGCCCTTCCAGATGACTTTGCGTGCAGTGCTTCAACAGCTTATATGAATTCTGGGGCGAAACAGGTCACAACTAATTGCTATCCCTAAACTTACACTCTTGTGCAAATTAATTGAAATAATCGCTTTACTTTCTTTTCTGGGATCATATGATGAGTTTTAGAAATACGGGAGTGATAGGGTCAACGAATTCTGTTTATTCCTCAGATTAGCTCATCTGCAGTGATGTATAGTAATATTAATCTATTTTCAGGATATATGATGAAATTTGTGTGACCTTGAAAAGTATAGCGTCCTCCGTGAGTGCATCATATTTTTATTACGCACAGACACTATTGTCTCGACTTTCAGTTAGTTGTCCTACAGCCATTGTATGAGTTGGACGTTACTCCAAGGAAAAAGTTACAGGTTCTTAGAACGTAAGTGTATGAAATGGATTTACTGAGATTCGAACTCGGCTCTCTGATTCCTCAATCCGAGCCACTATCCATTATTTCACCGTGTCACCACAAAGAAACGTACGAAAACTGTAACACTGCACGAACACTCTGGTAAGCCTTACCAGTGAGAAAAATTCGGAAGCTCACCTGATTTAAATCCAATCGAGAATCTATTGTCAATCTGCAAGGAATGGCCATACGAACGTGTGCACTGAGTTATGTTTCATTGGAAAAATAAGAATATTTCCTCTATACTTTGGATAAATAACTGTACCAATTATTGGTGCAATTGTTAAAAAACAATCATATCCTTGAACCGATTTTGGTCCCAATTTTCATCAACAACCTTTCTGATGTCATGAACTCTCATGTATATATTTATGCTGATGACAGAACTTTATTCTTGTCTTAATGGTCAATCGAACCGTTTCGATAACATTAACATGAGAGATGATCTTAAAAATAACCTACAATATGTTGCTAACTGATTGCAGTAAGAAATTCCATTCTTTTTTTCGCCCTCCATCAACATGGCTGATGCTAACTTCCAGATGAGTGTCTAATTGCGCCTTCTCGGGCTAACGTTTTCCGCTGACATGAAGTGGAAAGATTATATTCAATCAAATGCTAGGTCTGTTGCTGAAAAGGTTGATTCACTGTATTCATGTTAGACATTTTTTGTCGTCAGAATCTGTCTTACATATATGTAGTGGACTGTCATGTAGAAGCAAGCAAACCAGCGTGGCTTGCATCTGGTACAAAGGAAAATAAGAGTCTTACATCAACGTGCCGCAAGTGGCATCGGCAGTTTTGCTCCTTGAAAATAGTATTACTCTCCAGTCTACCTATTCCAGCAGTATGTGTGGTAACGAGGGTTTTTTTTTGTACAGTTTGGTATGCTTCGACCAATAGCAAGTCGTGTGCTGATTGGTCGGACTGGAGGAGGCTATTTGCCTGGGTAACCGAGAATAAAAGCGAAGAACGCTGATTGGTTGGTCGGCCACGATGTTGACCTAATAAAAGAGGGCTGAAGTAATGAGAAGAGGGAACGGGTTTACGTTTTGAAGTCTGTGGAAAGCAAAGAACGGCAGATTGAACCAGCGGTATCTTGAATTGTACGAACGACGTCCGAGTAATGGAGAATCATTTAAACTACAAATCTGTTATTTGTCCATGCATTGAACATTTTCGTCACATCTTGTCTGGTATTTCTGCGGTGTATTTTCTAACTATTTTTTTTCTTTTTCTCATATTCTTGCACAGATAGTAACCTATTGCATCTTAGTAGCTTTATTGCCTTGCTTGGAGCGAAATGGTTAAAAACAAATTCTCAGTTTGAAATTCATTTAACTAAATAACAAGTGATGCTATTTATCGGAAATCGTAAAACTGCTATATTCTTCTTCCATGTATCTTGACCCTTTGGAGCTCAGGTGATCATAGCTCTCCACAGTTTCTTGTTCTATGTAACTTTTAATAACCTTTGACTGTTTGCCATCTCTCCCAATCCCTGCTCTGTCATCCATTTCTTATGCTATCCCGTGCGATGCTTCTGTCTAGCCCTCTTATCATTAATCTATCCTGTGAGTGCGGTCCATAAATTTAAGCTGTCTCTTCCTGATGGTGAGAACCAATGTACTTTTTGTTATCATTGTCTCTAGAACTTAGTCGTTGTTCACATATTCGGTTCCTGATATTCTCACCAGCCTTCTGTAGAACCACATTTTTGTTGCTTCAAGTCTTATCTTCATCTGTGGAGAGATTGTCCAGTATTCACTGCCATATAGAACGATAAATATCACGCAAAAGTTCCATACTCTTTTATTGTGTCTGTTGCTTCAAGTATCTTCTTCATCTGTGAGGAGATTATCCAGTATTCGCTGCCATATAGGAGGACTGATAGTACTTAAGAGTTCAGTACTCTCTTTTATATATTAGCCTTCTGTGTTACTTTGAAAGAAGCAACATTTCTTGCTCTATTGCTCGATTCACAATCTCTGTGTCTGCATAGATCCCATTTTAATTATTTTGCCATTTTTTAGTCACTTCTTGTATTACGTTTCTGGTATTGTCTGTACCCCAAATCTTCTGTTACAAAAGAGTGGGAGAGTGTTGAACTGTATAACAATACAGTGAGGTACTCGGTGAAGATCTAATTCACAATTAATATATTGTGACAATTGCTTGTTGCAAGAAGTTACCCAATCCAAGGCCGTCTCGCGACATTTTTGTCAAAAGCATAAGTGCGTATATAAGATGTTAGTTTTTTTGGGTTTTTTTTTTTGCTTGTTTCCTTAGCAATACGTGGCCTTGTAAAATTTAAAATAACCCACCATGAATATGGCGAATCACGTCAACTATTCACAAGGAAGACATCTATGTGGGCGTTACACAAATACTTTGCCGCCTCTGCATCCCCATCTTTTTGTCAAACCAGTTCTTAAAAGAAGTAGCAGGGTTAAATCAAATAATAGATTGTCAAAACGTAGAAACAAGAAGAATAAGTGTGTTGTCTGGAATTGGAGACAAAAATCAATAGTGAAATCGCCAAATTATTTTTACGACATTGTTTGCGACTATCGAATTCAATTTTATATTTCAATTCTCTGCACATTCTTAAGTATTTAAATGTTGTATATATATAAATAAAAAATTGTAACCTTCAGACAATTTAAAGCTATCGAGAACAAATGTGATTCCGAAGAACATTTCTATTGTAAACCAATATTTATGTAACGCACACTATTTGTAGTATTAATCTACCGCACGGAAACAGCTGCATAGCTAATTAAATATAAAATATCAAACAAAAGTGATTCCGAAGAACATATCTAACGTAAAGCAATATTTATTTAACGCACACTACTCGTAGCATTGATATGCTGCACGACAGCTGCATAGCTAATTAAATATAAAATATCGAACAAAAGTGATTCCGAAGAACATAATTATGCTAATGAAATATATTTTTAACAGACAATATTTATAATGAGTATTTATATAATGCTGTTTTATACTAAAATGTGATTCCAATGAATATCTTCTTTTATGTGTTGTATCTTTTCGGGACGTTGGCGATCATGGCTCTCCAAATCTTCCTATATTTTGTAGTTGTTAATAAAGTTTGTCTTTTCATTAGCCCTCTCAGTTTCTGCTATATCATCTATATGTACAAACTTGTTTCGTATGCTTTTCGTTGTTTCCTTCTCTTGCATTCAGTACGTCCTATCAGTGTCAAATTTTCCAAGGCCCCTTTCTTCATTATATGGTTTTACAAATTTCAGTTGTCGCTTTCTGATTCTAAAAGTGTCCTTTTGGTTTTCGTTTTAGCTGGTTGGACTGGTTTTGTTAAGCTTTGTCCGGACTGCTGTCCTCGACTTTATTGTCACATTCACGACCGTTTCGGTCGTTGTACGCTCCAGCTTTCTTCAGGTGACTGAAATTTCGAACTGAACCCTTTATTTTATTCACCCAGGTAAATTGTTCTAGTTTCACGTGCCATCCGTCTTCCAATGACTTTTCCTTCTTCCAAATCGTCTTCGTATTTCAGTGTTACATTAGCCGTCTTATATTAAAATACATTCCCGTCCTCGGTATGACCATAAACTACATCTGGAAGCAAGGGCTCTGATTGGAAAATTGGAAGTATTGAACCGAAATATTATGGCTTCAACTAAATATACTTTGAACGCAATTATATGCGTTTAACTACAGATAAAATATATTGTGGGTCATTTTGCAATAAATGTATTGTCAGCCATTCTACTATAAAAATTGTTTTGCTGGTCATTTTACTATAAAGATTTATTGTTGGTATCTTTCTATATCCCTGAGATGAAGTATTATGAGTATTTATATTATTTACATTATTCAGACTGCTATCCTCATCTTCATTGCAATATTCACAAGGACACATGGCCCAGTGGATAAAGACGTTGGTTAGATCCAGTGATTTGCTTCTAGTGATATAATGGCTGTCTATATCTCTGAGATGAGGTATTATGATTATTTAATTATTTACATTATTCGGACTGTTATCCTCATCTTCATTGTCATATTCACAAAGACACATGGCCCAGTGGATAAAGACGTTGGTTAGATCCAGTGACTAGCTTCTAGTGGTATAATGGCTGTCTATATCTCTGAGATGAGGTATTATGATTATTTACATTATTTATATTATTCGGACTGTTATCCTCATCTTCATTGCCATATTCACAAGGACACATGGCCCAGTGGATAAAGACGTTGGTTAGATCCAGTGACTAGCTTCTAGTGATATAATGGCTGTCTATATCTCTGAAATGAGGTATTATGATTATTAAAATTATTTACATTGTTGGGAGTGTTGTCCTCATCTTTATTGTCACATTCACGACTGTTTCGGCCGTTTTACGCTCCGGCTTTCTTCAGGTGACTGCAAATTCGAACTGAACCCTTTATTTTATTCACCGGGGTAAATTATTCTAGTCTCACGTGCCATGATTTAACTCAACTTTCCAATTTTTTTTTTTTTTTTGTTCACCAGTGCAGTAGCCAGGTATTGAACTCACAACTCTATAGGTCAAGTCACTGGATCCAATCAACGCTGTTATCCATTGGCAGTAAAGATGTGGTCAATAGTCCGAACAATATAAATAGTGTAAATAAATATATATTTAACTATCGAATATAGCATGGCGAGAACCTAGCTGTAAATGTTGATCTGGTCGATGTAAAAGATACGAGGTTGGGTTGAAAAGTTTATAGGCTGAATATGAAGGATTGATGCTAGAATTATGAAATCATGCATGCATTAATTTCAACACTTCTTATTAAGAACTGCGTTTTTTTTCAGGTAAACTGACATCTGACTGTTCAAAGAAAACTTCAAAGGAAACCAGTAGCGACTTCTCTTAAAAATGGACAATTCGCAGCCAAGGCTTTCATGCTCAAAGACTTTTTTTCTTCTCACGTCCTCTTTTCCCAAATTTTTCATCATTCAAGTCCTAGGGTGACGAGGTGGAGTTAACGTGGGCATGCTCTGTCTAAGCTGGAAGCCTTTAGTCCCCAAATTGTATGCAGGCAGCAGGCGTGTGATAAGCGCCTTCTGGAGAAATGACGCCGACACTGACTTGAGGTCCTGCATCTGGGCAGGTTTATTTTTGGAATGTTGACAATGCATCCCGACCAAGAAAGACCATATTAAAAGTAAACTAAATATTGGACGGCATCAACTTCACCTGGCTGGAAAACGACACCAAGTGGATGCCCATTTTATGCGGTCGACCAAAATCTTTCATTTATCTCATCTACCCCTCCCGGACACTTGACGCATGGGACATTAAAACGGTCCTCGATCTTCAAGATGACACAAGGCTTAGACAGAGGTCTTCTCTCGTCTAAAAGGAGCTTGCGCGCTTCAACGTCAATGTAGCAGCCGTCATTAAAACCAGAGTATTAGACGAAGGAAGAATTGACAAAGCCGGATTAGGATATTCCATTCGGAAAGAGAAATCAGCTCCAGAACGCTGCATTTTGTTTTCGGTCAGAACATCCTCAGTGCATGCCTACAATCTCCTACCCAAAGCCATCAACGAGCATCTGATGTCCCTCCGTATTCCACTAACTTACGACAACTTTATAACACTTATATCAGTCTACGATCCAACCGTTGACTCTGAGGAACCTGTGAAAGACAAAATCAGCTGAATTAATTCATCTCCGTTACACCAAGGGACAAACTAATCCTCCTCGGTGACGTCAATGCCTGTATGGGTAATAGTGCTGCGACCTGGTCTAGTGGCCGGAAACAGAGGACATAAGACCTGCAATGACAACGGGCTTTGCCATAACGGCATATTTGATCTGCACAAGCTTCTCATAACCAGCATCATTTTCTAACTCTCAGTAGGAGAAAAGACCACCTGGAAGCATCCTGGATCCAATAATTGTACACTCTGGATTGCTGCATCACCCGACAGAGATGCCGCAGAGATGTCATCATCACACGCCCCATCACCGACGTCTGATGGACGGGCCATCGGTTGCTTATGTCCAAATTCAACATCCAAACAGTCAGACGTCCATGCGTCAAACACCCAGTGATACAGAAATTCTACCCTCAAGAACTGACTGATCCAAATGTGGCCAGGGAAAAGACACCGGCAGACGAACGTCATCTTCCAATGCCAACCTCTGCTCAACAAATCACAAAAGTGTGGACATCCTTTGCAAAAGAAACTATGGAATACACGAAAGTACGCCAGCAAGAATTATTCGACCAGAACGATACTGACATCGCCCAACTAAATGAAGAAAACTCGAAAGCCAAAATTTAATATGAATCTCAAAGACTAAAAAATCATATTCCTCCATCTCAAGACTCACTGCCAAAGTGAGCTCTGTAGCATCTAAAACCGCCGACAGCCGAAATATGAAAGAATTCTTCTAAAAATTTAAGGCGGTATTCGGTACGTTCAGGAAGTCTAAATCTATCCTGAAAGCAGTTGACAACATCACCAAACTCTACGAGACTCAAGATATTCTAGCGAGATGGAAGAACACTTCTCTAACCGTTTCAATCGACTCCATTGCTACATCAGACTTCTTCAGACTTGGACACAGCACCCGATGCGTCAATGGATACCTGCCAACCCTACCTAGATGTTTTCGAAGCTGCGCTCGTCCATCTGATCCTTTAGAGTGCCGGGGCCTGATAAAATTCCCCCTGGAGTTGACCAAGCATGGTGAACAACCTCTTGAAAAAAGCCCCCCCCCCACCAGTCTCTTACAGATCTGGCAAAAGGAAGATGTCCCATCAGATTCGAAGGACGCGGATATTGTCACCATCTTCCACAAAAGAGATTGAAGCGTTTGGGGAAACTGCCGTGGAATCTCTCATTTGTCCAATACAGAGAAGATCGTTCTTAATCGCGTCCTGACCTTTTCAGAGGACATCTTCCCTAAAAGTCAATGTGGTGTCAGAAACAGTAAAGGAAACATCGATATGATTTTCTCCGTGAGAGAAATCTAGGAAAAGTGTAGAGAGCTGCAAAACCTCTGAGAATGATTTTCTACGATCATAAAAAAGTGTTTGACAATGTTCCATGACCACCCATGTGGCAGGTCCTCAGACTCTATGGATACCCCGAGAAGTTCATGGCATTCATCCAAGATCTACACGAGGGAATGATGGGTCGTGTCCAAAATAAAACCTTACCCATCACAGGGAGCTTGCAACCTATGGTACGTAAAAACTGCTACCCCTACTAGGCGGCAATGCTTTAGGAGATTCCGGACGACAACCCTGGAATCAACCTTTAGTGCCGGACTGATAGCTCGCCTCCGGTTCAGGACTGAAACAACAAACGCAGAATTTGCAATAAGCCGATGACAATAGCACCAAGTTCCATGACCTCGAAGACCTCAGCAGACAGATTCTCCAGAGTGTGCATGAATCAAGTCCCCTACCTATATACGCACACGCAGCATTTGGGAAGCAATTCGAAAGAGTCTTTGGTAATAATGGGAGAACAGAAGCTGTTGTAATCTGGATTCTCTTGTACGCCAGTGATATCTGGATACTCTACCAAACAGACATGCGCAAACTTGAAAGATTCCATTAAATGAAACTTCGTCAGTTCATGCGGAAAACCTTCCACCGATTTTCATGGACTTACAAACAAATCTTTGTGACCACGTTGAGATTCACGCTGTCAATTCAACGAACTGCCCCCCCCCTACAAAAAAGTCCTTTCTGAGGACAAAAATCAATCTGGTCAATTGGGATAACCACTTAGAGAAAAACAACATCCTTCAAGAACACCAGAAGTATTAGGTTGGTGCAAAAATAATGACGTAATAATGTCGTTTTTTGACGTTAAAAAATACGTCAAAAAACGACATTATTACGTCATTATTTTTGCACCAACCTAATAGATGAGGCGAAGAGAGCTCAAAGAAAAGTCAGAGCTCTCCAATTCCTGAAATCTCTTACCCTACCGTGCGATGACTGCGGACTTCATTTCAGATCCAACAGAGGTCTCCTTTCGCACAGAAGAAAATTTCAATGAGCGTACCAAAACTCGGCAACGAGTTCATCCAACGACACACACACACACACACACACACCATATATATATATATATATATATATATATATATATATATATATATATATATATATATATATTTGAAAGCAAAAAGAAAAATTACAGTAATGGATATCAAAAAACAGTTTGGATTACTGCTTGCACCCGTGAACAATTTGTAATTACTATGTACACCCCTGAAGATGATCTCGGAAGATGATCGAAAGCACTTGGGAAATGGAAAATAAAAACGATTTTCATAGTTATAGCACATTTCTCACATCATTTAATTGCAATACACGGATGGTTATTCGTGAGTATGAAAGGATTTTGTTAAAAAATAAGCAGTCATAATGTTTTTGTAATTTATTTAATCAGACATGCCTAAAAGAGAATTTGCTACCTAAATACACACACACATACACACACGCATATATATATATATATATATATATATTACGAAATGGACAGAGTCCCACAATTTATTTATTAAAGACATTTTTATGTTTAACGTTCTTTTTATAGATACAAGTATTTAAGTAAATATTTTCTATGAAAATTTCTCGGACATTCAGGCCGGTAAATGTTATTTAATACTGTTTATTATAAACAGAGCATTTACTTAAATACTTGTATCTATAAAAAGAACGTTAAACATAAAAATGTCTTTAATAAATATATATATATATATATATATATATATATATATATATATATATATATATATATATATATATATATATATACATATATATTGGTGCCGACTCTGGGCATCGGGCTTGTCAGGCTCAGCACGATCGAGTCGACATTCAATCATTTCTATTTCAAAGAAACAAAAATCTTTCGTAATGCGTCGTTTTCATTTTTTTAACTCCGCGTCTCAAATTATTGACCGAAATACATTTTCGTTGCTTTTGTTCATAATAAAGAAGAAAAAAAGAAAAACGAATAAATGACTTGTTAATGACTTGTATGCCCTGTTTTTAAATATCTTTTTATTTCAACTTATTGTTTTCAAATGTCCATTTTAAATAATTTATTCCGTACAGCATAATTTTTTTAGCGGAATCCATCAATTGAAAACGGCAAATTAAATTTAACCCGACTTAATGTTGGCGAAAACCAAAAAAGTGGCAACCTTAACTCGCCGAAGGGAGGGTAGAGAGTGATGAGTGTGACTATATATCAGTCAAGTATTCCTATCAGTACTATCAATGACTTGGTAACCAGGCTATAAAACTATAAACAATAGAAAAGGGACAATAAACAGACAAACATATCATTCATTTTGCTTAGGTGTCTCGAATTTTTAAAATAAATCTTAATTTTTATAGAATTATATTATAGAATTATTACACTTAATAATAAAATACCCAAATATAGATAGAGAGATAGAAAGAAAGAAAGAAAGAAAGAAAGAAAGAAAGAAAGAAAGAGAAAGAGAAAGAGGGAGAGATCAAGGGTAACAACTGAACCTGGAAGTTTCTATATAAAAGAAATTATATGACGGGGAAAAATCTCGCAACGTAGACGCCCACCGTATCTGGAGTAATAGTAATGGTGCTTTGACCTCGGATCGAACTCTGATCCCAGGATCCTCTTAAGGCATAACATCTTTGTTGACAGCAAAATGTGTCTGACATCTTTCTAACTCTACTCTTGACTCATCAAGAGTATCTTTTTCTTCCAACTTCATTTTCAACTCATCAGAAATATCTTTTCCTGATTTCCCTCTAGAACGGAACATCTACTGAGTGATATGCACATAACAACGTCCATGGTTTCTGCTATCATTTTCAAACACGATTCCAAAAATGCAGGCGACAAATTTCCTAAGGTAATGTTCTCACCAAACTCTATCACAAATGCCTTGTTGCTTTTTGTTTTTCAGACTGCTTTTTTACTGGTCAAACTAGACAAGAATTGGCTTGTAAATTTTAACGCTTCCAAAATGATGTTGCTATCTTTTAACCACCATAGAGAAGCATTTATACCCTATAAAAGCATGGTTGATGCTAGCCTCCAGGGAAACCACTCATTGCACCTTCTTAGTCTCACGATTTTCACGGATATAAACTCGAGTAATTATATTGAATCTGTTACTAGGTCATTTGCTAGGAAGTTTAGTTTACTGTGTCTTAACGAATTTAATCCTTCCAAAGCAAAGTATTAAGAAATAGAATAATATCGTTAGAAGCAAATAAATAATTAATGAACTGTTACGTAATACTAGTTCTCTTATACGGCAGTGAATTCTGAACAATCTCCTCACAGACGAGGACGAGACCTGAAGCAACAGAAACAAAGAAAATAGTATTGTACTGTTGTGTAATATCAGCCCCCCTATATGGTAGTGAATGCTGGACAATCTCCTCACAGATGAAGAGATTTGAAACAAATGAAATTTGCTTATACAGAGGATACTGGGAATACCATGGACCGAACATGTGATCAATGATGAAGTTCTAGAGACAAGGACAAAAAAAAGGACAGGGAGAGACAGCTGCTATTTTTGAGGTACATAATGAGGAAATGAGAACTTGGAAAATTTGATACTCACAGGACAGATTGAAGGTAAGAGAGGAAAATCAAAGCATGGCCTACCTGTTGAACTTGAAGGAATGGATGGCAGAGAACGGTTCGGTCTCATGAGGTCGATCTGTTTTTGAAGATACCTTTTTCAAGCCTTTGTCTAAAGAGGAAGGACCTACAAGGCAGCAAGTGGTTTTAAATTCAGAGTCTCCTTCATCTAGACTGGTTGCCACCCAAGGCTATAGGACCTGGATGCGTTCTGCTATTTTACCCATAGCTGGTTGAAGAAATGATTTATACCTTTCCAAACGGAATTAGCATATATATATATATATATATATATATATATATATATATATTAGTCATTTCTAATTTGTTTAAATTACCTTCGACCAACAATAATAACATTTTTAAAATCCAACTTGTCAATATTGTACGCTGTAGAAAAAATTCCTTCATTTATTCAGTTAGCGTATTTTGCGCCACTGTGGTCACCGTTCCCCTCTATTTCACAGATTCATGGTCATATTCAAGGCCGACTAGTGCAATCGATTGCTGGTTCTTTTTTGCACCAGGCATATTGAGGTTACCCTGTCCCTCCTTTCAGAAGTTAAAGAGGCAAAGATCTACAAAGCAGCAGGTGGTTTAAATTCAGTTTCCCTTCTCTGAGACTGGCAATGTCAATGGTACATAAGAAGGGCCTGTTCTTCCCTGACTACTAAGAAGGTCCAAAGGAATACAGGACATGACATTTATGGATGGCTTGACAGCAGCTATTATTTGAAAGTCATTTCTCACTTAATGATTTACTTGTTTATAATACCTTGGACCAACAACAATAAAAATGTTAAACTTGTCAGTATTGCATGCTGTACAAAAAGTTCCTTCATTTATTCAGTTATCGCATTTTGCGCCACTGTGGTCACTATTCCCCTACATTTCACAGTTGTGATTCATGGTCATATTCAAGGCAGACTAGTGCAAACGATTGCCGGTTCTTTTTGCACCGGGGATGTTACCCTGTCCCTCTTCTTGCAAGGTGGATTTGCTTTTGAAGTTACCTTTTTCTACCCTTTGCCTAAAGAGGCAACACCTAAAAGGCAGCAGGCGGTTTGAATTCAAAATTTTACTTCGACGTACATCGTTTCATTCATTATATTAAGTTAGCACATCTTGGACCAACAATAATTTTTTTTAAAAGACAACCACCTTGTATTGCATGCTGTAGAAAAAAATCCTTCGCTTATTTATTTAGGGCATTTTTATTTGTGAAGATATTTTCTAGCCTTTGGGCAGGACTTACAAGGCAGCAGGCAGTTTGTAGTCAGAGTTTCCTTCCCCTAGTCAGGTTGCCACCGAAGGCTATAGGACCTGATATGTGCTGTTATTTTACCCATAGCTGAAGGGAGAAGAAATGGATTTATACCTTTCCAAATGGTATTAGCACGTAAGTGAATGTAATGAACTTGATTGGAATTCGAACACGTCTCTCCGATTTCTCAGTTCATATTACTCTGCCGTGTTTCTAGTAAAGTCAAGCGAATAGAAAAACTACCCCCAATTTCAAGAAGACAGAATATATGTCTGTCAACAAGTGGAACAGTCTAAGATGCGAAATACAAGATTGGGATATCAAAATCAAGCAAATACGAAGATTTAAATATCTAGGAAGTGTAAGAAAGAAAATGTAAGAGAAAACCCTTTAGAAATGGAGAAGAGTATGATCAGCTGTTATAAAATATATTTTATATGCCTATATGGCAGAGAAGGCGGCACAATCTCTTCACAGACAGAGAAAGCTGGAAGCGGCTGAAAAATCGCTCAAGAGAAGGTTGATGAGAATACTATATATTTCACCTGTGAGTGAAGAAATTTAAAGAAAAATTTCAACAAAAAGGACGCTTACACTTAATATCAGAAAGAGATGAAATTTCTAGAAAAGATGGCTTGGAGAATTTAACACTCACAAGACTTACGAAAAGCAAGCTGAACTGAGAAAAACATCGAGGAACCTATCTAAATGGATTATATATATATATATTTGACAAACGGATTGGAATAGATATCGAAAGGACAAGCTAAACTACGAGCTACAGACGATGGGAAATAGTGGAGAGCCATGGTCGATGACGTCCTGAATGAACACGGCACGTAGATAGGAAAAGAAGATGAAGTTAAGGTTTGAAAGCGCTGTGTACGGGCGTCTGCCTATTTTTTGCGAGAAATATACGACATGGTGCGTGTGCGGGTGCGATGAGAGGCGGGGCGAATTTATTCACTGACGTCATTGTTAATAACATTCGAAAAATGTCAGCATGACCGAGCGAGGTAGGTTTTGACACGGCGTGTGTTCGTCTGGGAAACTAGGCGTCGGGGGGTCGTAGAAATCATGCATCGATCACGAAGAGGACGACTCGACATTAGCCTTCGCTGCAATGATCAACAACTTAACCAGACAGCCGGACCATGTGTACAAGCAGGCCTACCACCGACGAAAGAAGCTGAAAGATAAGAAATTATGAAAATTACACATACAAAAACTGGCTGTCAAGAGGTAAGTCTACAGTTGTTGGTGGAGAAGTGTGTGTAGAATGTTTCCAGGGCACATTCGCCATACTGTATGCGCGTGTGTGCGGGTGTGCTTGTATGTGGTGAGCATGCATGGCTGTGTGTGTGTGTTTGTGTGTGTGTGCGCAAGCGCGCGTACCCGAGTATTTGTCTATCTCTACGTGTGCTTAAAATTACAGATATTTTAATATTCATATATGTGATCAGGAAACACTGTGGATTGAACTAACTTCAACTGATTTCAACCGTAAACAGAAACACGCCCGACATACATCTCTCTCTCTCTCACACTCTCTCTCTCTCTCTCTGACTTTATATATATATATATATATATAGTTTCTTGACACCGATGTAAGTTCTGTTATTTACGCATTAGTTACTTTCAGAAATATATATATATATATATATATATATATACACACACACGCACACACATAAACATATTTATACTAACGAATAGTAAATATATGCATATGTGTGTGTGCACGCGCGGTGTATGTGTTAGGAATATTCTTGTATTATTTAATATATATATATATATATATATATATATATATATATATATATATATTTAAAAATACGTTAAAGAGAGAGAGGGGGGGAGAAAAAGATAGACATTCTGTAAAATATATATATATATATATATATATATATATATATATATATATATATATATATATATATATATTATGCCAGTTTCACTGTAGTTTTATCCAACCATCATCGTTTTTCGATATATATATACAGGGTGCATCGAAAATAGTTTTACAAACTTTGCAAACGGATTCCTGACACCAAAACAACATAAAATGGCCATATAAATATATGTATAAAAGAACATCGTTGTACAGCAACTCATAAAAAATATTCCAACGGTCCTCTACTTGCTTCTACACCGTCGGATCATTGACTTGCGAACCATTTCATATACTCTCGCACGGTGTCGAATCGTTACACATGCCCCCATGACATGTTAATGAAGCGTCTATGCATTACTAATGTCTGCTGCATAAACTAATTGTTTTAGGTTGCCCCACAGATACAAATCCAAAAGATTGAAATCACGGGAACTTTCAGACCATGGAACCCGTCCTCACTTACTTACTCATGTCTAATGGTAGATGTCAGCCAGTGCATCGCGAGCAATATGACTAAAGTGTGCTGGATCCCAGTAATGCATGAACCACATGCATGTTCGTATTAGCAGGAGTACATCCTCTAGCAGGTTTGGCAGTGTGTTCGAAATAAAGTCCCTGTAAATAGCTTCTGTAAGACGGGCTGGGAAACATGGATGTACCGGACAGTCACCTACAATTCAAGCGCATAAATTAATCGTAAACTGATGCTGGGATCTAGCTTGTATTTTACCAAGGGGATTCCGATCAGCCCACAAATGTTGTTTGTGTAAACTTATAATTCCATCTCTTTCAAATATTGCCTCATCCGTAAACAAGATTGAAGCGACAAGAGTAGTTTGTGAAATAAACCATCGGCATCATGGTAAGTGGTGAGAGGGTAAAAACTCTATAACCGTTGCAAATGACACGGATACAGGAGCTGCTCTTAAAATACTCTCTATTCAGTACTATGAGATGAACGACATGCTAGGGCCACTTGACTAGTACATATAGCTGGATCGTCTTCGACAACCTGTAGACTTTCTTTTTCCATGATTAGGCATACGGGCATTCAGTCTTCCTAGATCCATAGTTTGTGGTACCATGGATCTTGTCTCAGTAAAGATTGGATGACTCGGCTGCCTCCGACCTGGAAACGCAATCTGGTACAGTAGTGCAGCCTCGAGCCCATTACCATTTGCGTAGACGTATGTAAAATTAATATCTGCCTGGTCACAATATGAATATATTGCCATTGTCAAATGAAACACTTCTCGGTTAACTCAATATTACACATGTAAACACTGAATACAGACTAACCACAAATATACACGAATGACAAAATCGAATATATTTATAACATATTAAACTTTATTATATGGCTTATCAGATGCTTACAGATATATGTCTACATAGGATGGAATTTAACATTTTTGAATAGTATAGGTAGATATAATCCTACATAAACTGATACTTTCTTGAATTTATTGACCAATACAAAGATCGAATTTGTCACTTAGCTGACATATAAGAAGAATAACATATAAACGTTTTTTGTCTGACACTCTTTTATACATACATATATATATATATATATATATATATGTGTGTGTGTGTGTGTGTGTGTGTGTGTGTGTGTGTGTGTGTGGTGAAAATTTAAATTCAGTTCAATTTAAACATATGCAACTCGTTGTCTTCGGCGTTTTATCGTCAGTCTTATTCAACTCCGGTGTATAGACAGAGTTAGTCTCTGAATTCGAAATTTAACTGCGGCACCCGTTGAAAAATTGATACAGTATTTATCCATTTTAATGTTTCAGTCAGGCGAAACCCACGAGACTGTGGTCAGGTTTAGGTGGAATTTATTAGCCTAAAAGGAAAGAGGTTTTATAGAATTAAACCCAGATATTAACCTTATGACATTAAATTTGATTTATATGAAGAATGATAGAATGATGTGTTAATTTCAAGCTAAAAGTGGAACAAAAATGAGTTTTATAATATATATATATATATATATATATATATATATATATATATATATATATATATATGGTTAGCTTCCTACTTTAAGATATTCCTCCGAAGATAAATTATACTTAGAAAATAAGATATATTTTAAAAATTATGTCATATTTATATCAAAGTAAAAAATACTTTTAAAAAATTAATATTAAAGAATAAAATTTGTTTCTGTTAATATATTTGTTTAACTTAATCCCTCTATTTGTGTCTTTATTTCTGGCCCTTATATATATATATATATATATATATATATATATATATATATAGTTTGAATATTTTATATAAATAAGATTTAGGGTAATTTTTCTTGAATATTCTAGTATTTTCTTAAATTTTGAAAATGTGAGTGTATTCGATTTTTTATTTATTTCTTGTTTAAATAATTCATTTGTTTTATTAATGCTTAAATAATATGTGTGTGTTTGTGTTTGTGTTTAAAAAATTCAGATATAAATGAAATATATCGGTAAAAGACACTAATAAAGCAAGGTTGTGATCTAAATGCTGAGGTCGTTACCAAATTCATTGGAGAATAATTAAGCATGTTATTTATAAAATCTTAATTGCATATGAATGTAAGACTGTTATTTAAAATATATGTATTTTTAAAGCGGAACTTGAAATTTAGAACTTCGTAATTAGAAATACAAATTAGGTAAGTTATGACAGATACTAGTAGATATAAATAACCAAAACAGATTTATTTGATGTCAGAATTTTCATTAACTTACAAGGTCTCGAACAGACACACGCATAATTTATTTATGCTTTATGTATTAAACGTGTGCGTGTGGTCGGAAATATAGCTTTTAAACTAATTTCCTTGAGGATTTATTAAGAAATGAAAGCAAAAAAAAAAAATGTTTCTCTATTTGCTATTAGGTTGGTGCAAAAATAATGTCGTTTTCTCACATATGTTACTATGTGAGAAAACGATTTTATTTTTGCACCAACCTAATATTTAATAAACTCCAACAAAGTGTTAATTTAATCAAACAAAAACATAATTTGCAACCCAACATGCCGCAGACATTGTTTAACCGATCTCTCACCCTGGCAAACATTCCGACTCTTGTTAACATCAATTTCCTGAAAAGTATCAAGGATAAAACATAATTCTTGAAGAATGTATAAAATCATTTCATTTCTCTATAGAAATATGTTTTTAAACGAATTGAATCTACATTTCGGAAGTCATACTATATACATGTAAGTGCGGATTTGTAGGAAGAAAAAAGGTAATTTCCGGCATTTGAGAATAGATTTATCTCTTTCTGTCCATACTCATGAAAGTGCCTATACATTTCTATATCTATCTCAGTCCGTGAATATACAGTGTATCCCGGATATAAGTGACCCGGATATAAGAGAAACACGGATATAAGAGAGATTTTCTCTGGTCCCAAATTAGAGCCATACTTAGCTAAACAAAATAGACCAAACCCGGATATAAGAGAAACCCGGATATAAGAGACCTATTCTCCGGTCCCGACAACTCTTTTATATCCGGGTTACACTGTATATCTCAACCAAATACTGAAATGCCGCTTCCGGTCCAATCACCGAATTTAAGCAACGTAGAACCAGGTCAGTATCGCTTGGGAATACCACTTCCTGTGAGCTCGGACGTGCGGGTGGTGTAATGGATAATGGCTCGGAATCTCCGATTTCTCAATCCGAGCCTCTATCCATTACTCCACTGTGCTTCCTTGCTCTTAAATAGTTTTGCCAAATTGAGAGTTTCATGTGGATGGCACCCATGGCATTAAGCTCGTTCAGAAATATCCTAACTGTTAGCTGTATACAGGCGATTGCTTAAAAATGGCTTCGAGCAAATGAAGCCTGTAGTTCTTAGCGAGGTCAATCTTTCTTCGAAGCTTTGTGAACAGGCGTTTCAGAAACACAACCAAACAATGAACTTTAACAAATAATAAAAAGAAGATCACTTTCGGACTTTTACCAACAGCAACAATTAAAATGGATAGCACGTGTAAATCGAAAAGAAAGTAATGTTACAATACAGATACTGAATTTCCACGCTATTTCAAACGAAAGGTTAGGAAGAATAGCCCCCCCCCCCCCGACATCAATACTGGAAAGAGCGATAACAGAAAGATTTTCTATAAATTTTAGCTTACATTGGGACCAGCCAATGAATGCCGAAGGTTTCTTTATAAGGAAACAACTGTTATTGCTATTACCATTATCTTTCTTTCTTTCTTTCTTTCTATCTATCTATCTATCTATCTATCTATCTATCTATCTATCTATCTATCTGTCTACGAGCATCTTGCCTCGAAGAATCTTCTATGTGCATTGTTCTTTCAGGGCGTGGGCGATTATGGCTCTGTTTACAACTTACTATATCTTGTAGTTTTTACCAATATCGCCCCCACCGTTCGGGCATCCATTTACAGAATCCAGTAGGTGACTCGCTGCCTTTTTTTCTCTCTTTTGAATTTATATCGTCCTGGAAGTGTCGAATTCTGCAAACATTCCTTCGTCATTATGTGTCCAAGATGTTTCCAGTGTCCCTTTCTAATTCTGAGTATGAATAAACATTTTGTTTCCATTTTACATACAACTTCATTATTGCTCATATGATATCCTCAGCACCTTTCTGTAGAAGCACATTTCTGTTGCTTCAAGTCACCTCTTCATCTGTGAGGAAATTGTCCAGCATTCACTGGAGGATTGATATTACATAACAGTTCAGAGTAATGCTACTTTTAATATAAAAATCTGTTTTTATAATTTCATAATCTTTTGATCCTAGTTTGGAGGTTGACTATTTGCCTACACCTGGAACACTAACAGGTAATACCAACCCGGGTCAGGGTGGACTTGAGAACAACAGCAATTAAGAGGTTCTTCAAAATCTTCCGATCAGAGGCCTTACTGTCGGATGTGGTTTATCGTCATACCCAGGAAGACTCATTCGGGGGTTACCCCTCTGCAGTCGACGTATTCCTAAGCCCCAGAATAACTGTAGACGTAGCATGGGATGTCTTAGAGAAAATGGTTTGAACTGATGGAACTAATAGAGCGCATATGAATATTTGCCAGGAAAACAGCGATAGAGAAGCAATAAGACTTTGCGTCAATGGGAATGAGACGGTTGGATGGATATACTTCTTGTTCCACTAGTCCAAAAAGAAGCTGGCTGAGTGGAACTTCTTCCTTACCAATGGAATACGAATGGAATGAGAATTATTGGTCTATATACACGTGGTGTGTGGGTTCCACCTGTAAATAATGGAGCCAATTTGAACATGTATCCTGTAAATAGCGACAGAGTAGCGATAGGCTGGCGACTTTTAGTCTGTAGAAAAGGGGCCGTAGGTTTTAAGATTATCCATCATCTACAGAGCCGAAAACTGTAAAATAATCGCTAAGTCAGAATTTTCTAGACGGCTTCTTGGTCAGACTGAAAAAAAATATTCCGCACCACCTAATGCAATTATTTACGATTCTTATCATCGTCTTACGCTAGACAGCTTTGTGGAAGTAACAGAATGCTTCAAAGTCACTGTATTTATTATTAGGTTGGCGCAAAAGTAATGACGTAATAATGTTGTTTTTTGACGTTAAAAATACGTTAAAAATACGTCAAACAACGACATTATTACGTGATTATTTTTGCACCAACCTAATATTTTTCTGAAGGGCCTCTTGGCTGAACAGAGAAATGTTTCTGCACCGCCTAATGAAAGTATTTACGTCTCTCATCGTCTGACGTTAAACTACATTAGTGGAAGAGGAAAGGTGCATCAAAATCACTATCTTTCGATCTTACTGAAGACATTTTTTGTTTTGAATGACAAATTATTCTAGATCATCTAATACAAATATTTACCAAGCTTATCATAGTGTGACATTAGACTACATCTGTTGAACTACCAAGGTGTTTCCTTGTTTGGAAAGATAATTTTTTTCTGCACCCCCACAATACAATTATTTACGGCTCTTTCATAGTCTGAAGGTAGACTAGATTCCTTGGAGTACAAAATCACTATATTTACGATATTACTGAAGGGATTCATGGTTGGACTCTGAAAATTTCTGCGCCAACCAATGCAGTTACTAGGTTGGCCAGAATGTCCCTACTCACTTAGGAAACAAAAAGAAAACAGGATTTTATACAAGAACTCCTGTGAAGGCAAATTGTGATACTGAAGGAGAAGTGGCAGTGAATCAGCCAAAGGTCTCGAGATTGTACAAACATTTCAACACCGGGTATCTTACCCTTGACGATCAATCACGTTCCGATAGACCATCAGCCTCGTGATCTTGCAAAAGTTTTTGGATTGGTTTCGTTTATTTTGTTTTACGGCACATTTACCTCAATGGGTTATTTAATGCCGTCAAAATTATTTATTGCTGGTAATATTTTGTTTTGTCAAAAATCTGTTTCTGGTAATAATTTTCATTCAAAATTTGACTGCTGGTAATAATTTGTTTCAAAAAAGTATTGCTGGTAATAATTAACTATTTGCCCATAGATGGGACCCTAACAGGTGCTACCACCCCGGATCAGAGTGGACCTGGGAACACCAGCAATTAAGAGGTGGTTCCGCGCTCCTCAAAACCTCCTGATCAGAGGCCTTGCTGCTGGACGTAGTTTATCGTCTTACCAAGGACGCGGATTTAGTTTATCGTCTGTATTTTGCCCGTAGTTAGACCGTGTGTATGAAAGAAAGAGTATCCTGCTTTGGTCATTCGAGGTCGGGCTTAGTTTCAGCAAGATAATGCGAGGTCACAAAAGGTTGACTAAGGATTTGAGATTCTTCCATATCCACCGTTCAGTCCCAATGCTGCTCCGAGTGACCATGGCTTATTCCATTCAATGGTACACTTCCTCTTCGACCAGCTATTCAACACTTCTGATGATATGAAGAAAGTTTGCTTACAGTTTGTTTTTATTCAAAGCCAGCGGATTTGTATCTAGGGCAGATTCATATGCTTGCTGATTGCTGCCAGAAGGTCGCCAAGAATGATGGACTCCATTTTGAAGAATAAACGTTGGTGTTACTCCATAATATTTTGTTCTTTCCTTTTCGCTTCCTAAGTGAGTCAAGCCCATCTGGCCAATTTGTGGAAGTACGAGGGTGCATTAAAATTACTATATTTACGATTTTTCTGAATGTTTGACTGAGAAATTATTACATAAGTTCTAATACAAATATTTACGAAGCTTATCATATTGTGATGTTAGATTAAATCTGGGGAAATCTAGGTTGCATCAAAATCAGTATATTTATGATTTTTGAATTGCTTCTTGCTTGCATTGAGAAGGTTTTCTATACTTCCTAATTGCGAATATTTATGACATATTCCGATGTTAGACCACATTCCTTGGAGTACCAGGATGCATTAAAAAAACATTTTTTTGATTTTTCTCAATAACTTCTTGTTTGGACTTGAAACTTCTTCTGGAAACCCAAAGCAATTATTTATGATTCATCATAGTCTAAAGCTAGACTGCAATCCTTGGTGTAAAGGGTTGGATCAATATAACTATATTTAATATTTTTCTAAATTGTTTGAACTGAGAAATTTTTCTTTATCACTTTCATCATAGTCTGAAGCTAGATTATATTCAAGGAATTATTGAATGAGAAATTGTTCTACAACATTTTTTTAAGCAATTCCACCCCAAGCAAGGCGGGAAGCCACTAACACGCAAGGGGTTACAAAGAGCTGGAGCGAGAGCAAAGAGGAGTGATAGAGGGAAGGATGAAGAGAAGCATAGGGGATAGATCAAGGCATCTGGAGACGTCGATTGACATTTACATTTGAGATTTTAGCTATCAGGGAAACACGAAGAGGGGAGGGAGTTCCACAGTGCGAGACATGAAGCTATTGGAGTAGAAGAGTAGAAGAGACGACTACATTTAACAGTTTCGATAGTGAAAAGGTGAGAGCGAGATGCCAGCCTAGTTGAACGCTTAAATTCATGAAGTCTGAGAACCAGAAAAAGCAGCTCTTCGGAGCAGTTACCGCAGGCGAGATGCCAGATCAGGGCCAATTACATTGCATATCCATCTTTGGATTTTATCAAGGACCTTGAGAAGATTAGAAGGAGCTCCAGACCAAATATAGCAGCAATACTCCATGCAAGGGCGAATGGTTGATTTGTAGATTTGAAGGATCGACTCCGGCGAGAAAAATTTCATGGCGCAGCACAGGGAGCCGACTTTCCTCGCGGTGGGGGAGCTATTGAATCAATGTATTCGTTCCATCTCAGATCAGCAGACAATGTGAGACCGAGCGGTCGCAAAGAGGTGCTCTTTTGGAATTTAGCGTCAGACATTCTAATGGGAGGCAGGGATGGTTCTCTGTGATGAGTAATAGAGAGCAGTTTTGTTTTTGAGGTATTAAAGTTAATCAGCCAATTCCTGCACCAGTCCACAACCGATTCGAGGTCCTTTTCGAGACAAACGGCCAGGTTAGTTATGTCGGCGACGCTAGATTTATTTTTGAGGCAGGAGTAAATAGTAGTGTCTTCCGCGAAGATGCCTACTTGGGAAAATACAAATATTTACGGCGCTTGTAATATTGCGAAACAGAGTGCATCGAAATCATTATATTTCCGACTTTTCTGAAAAATTCCTTGGTTGGAATATTTACCAACCTCCCCACGAGGTAAGATGTGGCACAAGGCCGAGTTTAATGTGGGGGAATCCGAGCCCGTAGACTCGGCCAAAAATCCCCCGTATAAAACAGTGTCGGATAGCTGTTTTCCGAGACGAGACTCTGCCCTTCAACATAGCCTCGTCTAGGGATCCTCTCTGTCGGAGATTCTAACTGTACCCCGGAATCAAACCCCGGAAACCAGAGTTGGATTCCCAGCTTCCCTAACCCAATACTTCCTGGTTGGACTGAGGAATTTTTCTACACCACCAAAGTACAATTATTTACAATTTTTACGCTATCAGTAATTATGACGCGACCAGTTGGCACTTTACATCGACAACCGCATATGCGAACAACAGTTACGCGAAATTAGTGTTAAATATTTTTCTCTAGTCGCTTACGAATGCTGATTACGTCACTTAGTAATCGTGGCCAACAAAAATAAATCAAGACGTCATTTTATTAGCAGTGCCATATTTTGCAACGCGTTAGGGAAATCTAAAATGTAGTAATGAAATTTACTCGGTGCGTTATTGCTCAAGCAGACAACAATAAGAAGTCGTTTACATGCCCTCAAGAAAAATAAAGAAACTGATAAAGCTAATTGCAAATAATATATATATATATATATAGATCGTTTCCTCGTTGGCCGTCTACTCAATGGCTAGATAATTCCTGCAGACGTCTGCTCAGGCACATTTATGTTTCTTCAGTATCACATAGCCTGTTGCTTATTTAAAATTAAACCAGACCTCAGGGGAGGAAGACTCATACATACGATCCCTAGTTAAACATACTGCATAAATAGTCGATTCTCTGTACGGCTCCAGTAAGGATTTAACTGTCCCCTACCTTTAAAAAATCCAGATCAGGCCTTAAGTGGGGTACTATTTCCAGTCTCGGTAGAATTAAAAAGCCTCTTCGCATCTTGGTAGGCGATGAATTATTTTCCACCTGGCAACTTCTTGGCCACAGGCGTAATATGTCAAGCTTCTCACAACTGTATCGCTATTTGCATGGAAAGCATTCAGATGAACTACATTCCTTCGTTCTACCTGTCTTAATCTTCACGGCTAAAACACGCCATGCTGTATACTTTGTAACGAATCACATCACCTTCATTCCATCCATATTCCATCAGGGAGACGTAATTTCCACTCTAGTAGCTTCCTACCACGAACTACAACTTTGTGGAACCAAGAGGATGCTAGCCTGAACAATACAATCTTAAACCCGTCCTGGGTATGACGACATAATCCGCATCCTGGGTAAGATATCCGACAGCAAGGCCTCTGACCAGGAGGCATTGAGGAGCATGAAACCACGTAAGCATGAAACCTATATTTAAGTAAACTTCGATGATTCAAATTGCATCATTTTTATCATCATTTTATTGACTTGCCCATAACGCTATAAAACCTCCTGAGTAAGACGATAAACTGTATCCGGTAGCAAGGCCTCTGATCAGGAGTTTTAGAGGAGTGTGGTACCACCTCTAAATTGCTGGTGTTCCCAGGTTCATGTTGATCACGGGTGGTAGCACCGGTGAGGGTCTCAGCTATGGACAAATAGTAATCCCCCCCAAACTGGGGTCAAAACACTATGAAAGTGTAAAAATAGGTTTCAGTACCAGCAATACATTTTTGTAAAAATTATTACCAGCAATTTATTTTTGAAGGTAAAATTATTACCAGCAATTTATTTTTGAAGGTAAAATTATTACCAGCAATACAATATTACCAGCAATATATTTTTGAAAAAAAAATATTACCAACAATACATTTTGGAAAAAAAAAATTACCAGCTATACATTTTTGAAAAAATATTGGCAGCAATTCATTTTTTTAAAAAAATATTGCCCACCATACATTTTTTTTTTTAAATTAATTCTAAGCGGATCTTTGTTCCTGGGAGCGAGTGCATCATCTGAAATGGCCTATAATTGAACAAGTTCTCGGTCACGATGGCATGTAACTTTATGCGAGTACAATCATCGAGGGTATTCGAACGGTTTCATCTATTCAATTTCATTCGCCCATTTTGGGGTCGACCTGTTGTATGGTTTGTAGGTCCTTTCCAATGGCACCGCTCTCTGGGATCATCTCTCGAGGCTGATATCAGGAAGTCACCGACTTGACAAATTAGACCACGGTGAGATTCGAACCCGGACATCATGTCCGGAACGCTAATTCCTTAACTACTCGTCCACGCGCCCACATCGCTTGTCCTCTGAACGCGTATTCTTGCCGCCTTTTTGAGCAAGAGCATCCCTAACTATGAAAACTGGAAAAAAAAAAAGAATCCGAAGTTCAAGATTATGGCATAATCAAGAACATTTTTTAAAATCTATAAATCTTTATCACGAATTCTTGTAATTTGCAAAAACAGTTACCGTATAATGTTACAGGGAGCAACTGGCTGATTTGAATACACATTTGAATAGAAGAAGGATTTTTCTTGGCAAGACAATCAGTCAACTCGCCATTTTGACGTATGACAATTACTACCCTACTCATTAGAAGCCTAATTATTAGTTGTTTTTTTGTTTGTTTTTTTTTTTTTATCTGGCACATCAAAAAGAGTGTTTGTTAACTTTCGTTTTCGTTTGCATCTAGTAATGTTATGAAATTTCACTACTGCTGTATGTCTCATTTATCTTACTTATTATAAAACGCAGATTGAGGGAGTGTGTGTCTGTACGTTTATATATTGGATCGGATTTCCTACATTTTTCATTTGATTTCAACAAAACTTCACAGGACTACGTAAAATTACCTTGCGGTGGTTCTGACAGCGCCAAAAATAGGAAAAACGCAATTGTTTTTGCACGAAATCAATTTGAAAACACGATTAAGAGGCATCACGAGAATGAAAGGGGGACAACTCATATCGAGTTATACTTATTATAAAAACCCAGGTTGTTTGTGTGTGTGTGTTTTCGTTTATATATGGAATCGGATTTCCTACATTTTTCAACCGATTTCAATAAAACTTCACTTTTTTTGGCAGGTAGTGTTTCTTATTGTTTTGTACACTTTTTTCTCTATTTTTACATTCAGAATGCTTTAAAAATTCCATTTACAAGACAATTGTTTATAATAAAATTCTATTCAATCGGTAGACTCATAACGATTGAAAACAATGTTTTTGTTTGAGTTTGGGTTTGACCAATTCGTAAAAAAAAATTAATAATTAAGACATGCGTGTCCGTCAACCTTAAACAATAATCTTCGTCAATTTTATTTTTCAGTCTTTATGATGGTCGATACTTGATCTATCTCTTACTGTTACATACCCGGGCAACGCCGGGCTCTACTGCTAGTTACTTCTATAACCTTATCACAATCAAATGTTATCTCATGCGGTCAGCATCGCTAGCAAAATCTGACCTTTGCCCATTTGGTTTGTAATGTGGTATCTTGATTATTAAATCATTTCGCAGAGAAAGAAGAGACTTAAAGCAACAAAAATGTGGTTCAACAGAAGGATATTCAGAATACCATAGACCGAATATGTGAGGCAAGACGGTAGTCTAGAGACAATAGCGACAAAAAAGGACAGTTATGCTTAATATCAGAAAGAGGCAGTTAAAATTTCTTGAGGACATTATAAAGAAAGACAGGACAGATTGAAGGTAAGAGAGACAAAAAAAAAAACGCAAATCGCAACCCAGCTAGCAGACTTAAATTGTGTGTATGGATGGCGGCAAAAAGACGACAAAAAGACAAAAACTATTAAGAGCTACAAAGGACAGGAAATTGGGAAGAGACATAGACGCTAACGTCCTTAATTGAAAGAATAATAAGTAGAATAATAATAATAATAAGAAGAAGAAACAGAATAATAACAAGAAGAAACAGAATAATAATAAGAAGAAGAAGAAGAAGAAGAAGAAGAAGAAGAAGAAGAAAAAGAAGAAGAAGAAGAAGTAAAAAGAGAATAATAATAATAATAATAATAGGAAGAAGAAGAAACAGAATAATAGTAATAATAAGAAGAAACATAATAATGACAACAACAAGAAGAAGAAACAGAATAATAATAATAATAATAAGAAGAAACATAATAATAATGACAAGAAGAAGAAGAAGAAACAGAATAATAATAATAAGAAGAAACAGAATAATAATAAGAAGAAACATAATAATAATAAGAAGAAGAAGAAGAAGAAGAAGAAACAAAATAATAATAATAATCAGAAGAAGAAACAGTATAATAATAATAATAATAAGAAGAAGAAGAAGAAACAGAATAATAATAATAATAATAGGAAGAAGAAGAAACAGAATAATAGTAATAATAATAATAAGAAGAAGAAACATAATAATAATGACAGCAAGAAGAAGAAGAAACAGAATAATAATAATAATAATAAGAAGAAACATAATAATAATAATAATAATAATAATAATAATAATAATAATAATAATAATGAGGAGAAGAAGAAGAAGAAACAGAATAATAATAAGAAGAATAATAAGAAGAAACAGTATAATAATAATAATAATAAGAAGAAGAAGAAGAATAAACATAATAATAATAATAATAAGAAGAAGAAGAAGAAGAAGAAGAAGAAACATAATAATAATGACAAGAAGAATAAGAAACAGAATAATAATAATAATAATAAGAAGAAGAAGAAGAAACAGAATAATAATAATAATAATAATAAGAAGAAACAGAATAATAATAATAATAATAAGAAGAAACATAATAATAATGCCAAGAAGAATAAGAAGAAACAGAATAATAATAATAAGAAGAAGAAGAAACAGAATAATAATAAGAAGAAGAAGAAGAAGAAGAAGAAACAGAATAATAATAAGAAGAAACATAATAATAATAAGAAGAAGAAGAAGAAACAGAATAATAATAATAAGAAGAAGAAGAAGAAACAGAATAATAATAATAATAATAAGAAGAAGAAGAAGCAGAAGAAACAGTATAATAATAATAATAATAATAATAAGAAGAAGAAGAAGAAGAAGAAGAAGAAGAAGAAGCAGAAGAAACAGTATAATAATAATAATAATAATAATAATAATAATAAGAAGAAGAAGAAGAAGAAGAAGAAGAAGAAGAAGAAACAGAATAATAATAATAATAATAATAATAATAATAATAATAATAATAATAATAATAATCAGAAGAAGAAGAAGAAGAAGAAGAAGAAGAAGTTTTCACTCCTCCATTTTTTCAGCGGTATACAAAACTAAGAGTTCAATATATTCTTTCCACCGTTGCAATATATTTTTCTTTTCATGGCACTCGTTAATTTGGATTTTGTACATCTTGGAAAAGATTTTGTCATGAATTCTTTTTTGCGTTTGCAGAAACATTACATATGTCCTTCATTGTCTCGACCTGATCACATTTCCTACCTATCTATTCCTTGTAGGCTGATTGTACTTAATCTTCTATGATTTTACTTAGTCTTAAATATTCAAAACCTTTTTCTTATTTTTATCTCTTGTCTCTCCTACATTAGGTCGAGCTTTTCACTTGTCATCAGGTTCTCCCCCCACCTCATATATTACCCCTCACGGGATTAATATTTTTACTTCTTTTAAGATGTCTTACGTTGAATCCTCCGATAGCGGAAACAAAAAGATTCCAATAGTTTCAATACTGGTGATCGCAGAGGGCTGAAGACTCTAAGAGTATTTATGGAGAATGGCAGGCCTGATCTAAAATCTTCTATTGTATCTTAACTTTGAAATGTAAATGAAAATGATTCAGTAGTTTTTAAGTCACCATGCTTGGCAAATGTATTCATTGATTTCACCCGAAAAATCTTCAAGTGTTTCTAGAATAAAACGCTACGCATGAAACCATGTCAAAATAAAATGCAACGGAGGAATACCATGTCAAAATAAAACTCTACAAGATAAATTCATTATAATATCACAATTTTTAAATAAACCGCTACAAGAGAAAATCATGTCTAAAGAAAACGCGATAAAATAAGTTGATTAAAATATCAGATTTATCGAAATAAAACGCTACAAAAGAAAACCATATCTAAATATTACCATGTCCAATTAAAACCCTACAAAGGAAAACCATATCTAAATAAAACGCTGCAAAAAGCCATGTCTAAATAAAAACATATCTATATAAAACGCTACAAAAGAAAACCATGTCTAAATAAAATGCTACAAAAGAAACCATGTCTAAACAAAAACATGTCTAAATAAAACGCTACAAAAGACTAATAATAATAATAATAATAATAATAATAAGAAGAAGAAGAAGAAGAAGAAGAAGAAGAAGAAGAAGAAGAAGAAACAGAATAATAAAAACATGTCTAAATAAAACGCAACAAAAGTAAACCATGTCTAGTTAAAACCCTTGAAAGGAAAACCATGTCTAAATAACACGCTACAAAAGAAAAGCATGTCTAATTAAAACCCTACAAAGGAAAACCATGTCTAAATAAAACGCTACAAAAGAAATCATGTCTAAATAAAACGCTACAAAAGAAACCATGTCTAAATAAAACACCACAAAAGTAAACCATGTCTAATTAAAACCCTAGAAATGAAAAACATGTCTAAATAAAACGCTACAAAAGAAAACCATATCTAAAGAAAACCTTGTCTAAATAAAACGCTACAAAAAACTTTGTCTAAATAAAACGCTACAAAAAAACCTTGTCTAAATAAAACGCTACAAAAAAACCTTGTCTAAATAAAACACTCCAAAAGAAAACCATGTCTAAATAAACCAATACAAAATAAATTACAGTTTTTCGAAATAAAATGCTACAAAAGAATGCCAAGCAGACGATAATTCTTTGGTGTAAGTTTAAGATAAACATTGTTTTCTCTTGTGTAGATTTATTTTGAAAATCTAATATTTCAATGAATTTATTTTGTAACGTTTTATTTAGACATTGTTTTATTTTGTAGCGTTTTATTCTAGAAACACTTGAAGATGAAGTGAATATCGACTCGCCAAGTGAAATCGGGCTCAAATTCCAAGCCTGTCTGTTGTGTCCAATTTTGCACTAGTGCCCTTGCACGAAAAACAAACAAAAAAAACTTGAGTCCACCGGCGTCTCTCTCGATCTAAAGATCAAAGAGCAGTTTAGACTGGGTCGTCTAGCTTTGGGCTGCAAGCAGTCTAAGTGAAGCAAATACATTAAATTTCAAACTGTAGAGAAACTAACGATAAATGACATCATTATCCTTCCTGGATGGCAATGTTTAGATAATCAAATAAAGATAAATGTAGGGCGTCATAATTTTTCGGATATAATGAAGAATAGACTTACGTGAGTGAAGCCAATATTTCGACCGGGGAGTCCTAAGTTTATTTAATTCTATGATAACAGAATATGTGGCACATGGCCGAAATGGGGATGTGGGAAATGGGTCGGTCTTCTGTCTTAACTTTAAACTTAGCTAGTCACAAACGCTGACCCAATCATACAAACAATATTCCTTGCATTAAAACAACACATTCTTACATACCTTTCTCACCAAATCCACCGGGATACCTCAATGTCTCCATGAAAATACTAACTAGTTTCCATATGTACGATTTATCGTCTGTGGTGGGAAGGGGGAATAAAACAACAATTTAAAAAATTTTAAAAACTAGCCCAAATGAATATTTACAATATGAAATAAGACTATTTACAAAAAAAATAAACAAAATCATGTTAGTAATAAAAAACCGACAATCACTAAATGTGGCAGAAACATGAGTTAATTGGACGAAATCAATGCGGGACTATAATAAATTAAAAACCTTCATTCGTCTCAAGCATTCTCATGGACACGCACTCATTCAGACACAACAACAAATACGAAAACACACACACGAAACGAAAGACGCCCCGCATCCACCAGAGAACTGACATCATTGACCACCTAACGCGGGAGGGGAGGGGGAATTAAACTTAAAGAAAATAGAGACAGAATTAAAAGGGGCCAATGAGCATACATACCGTAGCTAAGTTTATTGAAAATGGTAACTAAATTATCAAAACTAAGCCTAACCTAACCTAATTTTAGGATGGGTTGCCGGGGAGTCCTAAGGCGCGAACATTTCATTCTCCCCCGCTTTAGCAACCTTTCATTTGGATTGGCGGAACAGGTGAAGGCAGAGGTATGTTAGGAAAATCCCATCACCTTATACTCAAGAGCTTTTTGGCTGACAGCGAAACAAATTATTATTTTTCCTGTCTTTTATTACTGTGGTTAACTGACCCCAGCGGAGAGGATCATAAAGGAAGGACTTTTTTTTTTTTTTTTTTTTTGCAAACCGGTCATTCATTACCATCAAATATCTCTCCATGCTGGTCTTTTCAGTCGAATTTATTTACAGGGAAGATCATGGAAGGACGAAGCATTATAAGTAAAGAAACATGTCGAATATCCCATGAGCTTCAAAACGATTTATTTGACATTAAATGAACATATTTGCAGTAAAGTTGTGTACAAAGTGAAAATACTTTTGCGATGCATTAATATTATTTTAATTTATTTTTTTCTTTTTAACCTGCATTTGATAAATGGCCACATTCCGTATCATAGCCAATGGCCTAAGGCTAGCGAAGGATATGATTATTTTATTATCTATATTTAATTTTAATAAAAGCCAAATATTAACAAAATATTCAAAAGTTTTTGTTATTATTATTATTATTATTATTATTATTATTATTATTTCACTAGAGGCATCTTCACAAGTTTCCAGACTGCAAAAAGGAAAAGAAAAAAATGATAAACTGAAGAAGGCCTTGGGACTTGGTTATGTCAAAATGTCGGAAATCTATACAAAATTCGTATATGTCTTGGTTGAATGTAATAAATAAACCTGAATTTTTTCCTCAGACCAAAAATTTATATTACATAAACATCGAATGCAATGATTTAAGAAGTGGTAAACCTTCCACTAGATTGATCCCCTTTTAACCGGATCAGCAGTTCACCAAATTTTATTGACTCAAATTCTATTTGTATTTCCGGTAGTCGGGTTGTCTCTTAATCTGTCCAATGTTTGATGAAAACGTTTTATTCGTTACCCCTTTTTTTTATCAAGTTTCTCTTTAATCTTACAAGTAAAAATCTTGGTGTTGCACCTTTGAAAGGCAAATAACATTTCATATATTTGTAAATATTTCCTTTCTGTTGTGTTATTCAACAAAACTTGTTACAGTTTCTTTTATCTGATATTTTCTTACAAAATCAAACCATGCTATGTTTAAACAGACTTATTCATTATTTACCTTTTCACGATTGATTCTTTCACGAGGTTGCTTGCAAAATGGAAAAAAATGAAACAATCAGGTTTTACATATTACAGAAATTGTTTTTAGAACACGTTCATAGATTTTGGTAAATATACCGCGTAAACATGGAACCTATATTTAAGTAAACTTTGATGACTCAAATTGCATTTTTTTTTATTATCATTTTATTGACTTGCAGATAACACTATAAAAACCTCCTGGGTAAGACGATAAACTACATCCGACAGCAAGGCCTCTAATCAGGAGCTCTAGAGGAACATGGAATCACCTCTTAATTGCTGTTGTTCCCAGGTCCATCTTGACCAGGGGTGGTAGCACTTGTTAGGGTCCCAGCTATGGCCAGATACCTAACCCTCAAACTGGGGTCAAAACGCTATGAATGTGTAAAAATAGGTTTTAATACCAGCAACACATTTTTGTAAAAAATATTACCAGCAATACATTATTCCCGACAATACATTTTTGGAAAACAAAATATTACCAGATCATACATTTTTGAAAAAATATTAACAGCAATACATTTTTGCGAAAAATATAGTCAGCAATATATTTAAAAAAAAAACAAAAAAAAAAACATTACCAACAATATACTGTTGAGAAAAATATTGCCAGCAATAAAAATCTTGATACCGTAAAACAAAACAAACCAAAAGCTATAAAAAAAGATAAATTCGGATAAGTATAGATTTATGGTGGCTATGAAATTTAAAATTTAAATGCAACATCAATCATACTCTTCTGTTTTTTGAACCCTGTTCTTTTATTGGCGTTTCAGCTCAATAAAATTTTCTCAGTTTCTTTTATTCTTGTTAATCGGTGGAATCTTTGAGACTTTATCACCTTGCTTGCAGAAAAATGATATCAATTTCAAGAATTAATCGGACTTTTTATTAGATCCTTATCTTGTTGGCTAACAAGGACTATTGACAGCTTCATATATGAGGGATGCGAAAATGAATTCCTTAGTATGAGTCGGTCAATTAGTAATAGATATTCTAATTAAATTGTTGAAGTTATTCGTCTGAATGATACCCTCTTTTTCTAGCTATAAACCAAGGGGGAAATGTGTGGCGTTATCGTTTTTTCCCCTACTCGTAATTCTCTTTTGAAATTATTACTATTCTAGAAACACCTAGAAGGCTAAGGCACACCGTAGAATTTCTGCTTTTGGAAGGAGAAATGCTGCAAATGTTCACAGTATGTTTGCGAACACACATAGAAAAGCCGCACGCGGTGTGACCAACGTAAAGAGATGGTTGCAATGCTATACAGAAAAAAAGAACTTTAGTGACAGGTTCCGTAGTGGCAGGACAACTGCTGCTGAAATTAAGAAAGACAACAAAGTGATATTCTTATTACATCTGACAAAAGATTCCCTATAGTAAAACTCTTAACTACAGATTAAAACCGTCTAAGAAGTTGAGAAGTTCATCTTTTTTATTTACGTCATTTTTCTTTCCAATACGATTAGTCGGAGTTTTTGAAGATCAAAAATCCAATACAAAATCGAGACATCTGTTAACATTAGTATGAAAGATCGTTAAAATAAGACATTATTTTACCTTAGAAATTCAAACAGCCCTAGACAAACGAAAAACTACAGACAGTACGAGAATGATAGGAGAATATACCATTCGAAAGGGTGAGATCAAAACAAACAAAAAAATACGTAGATACTTGTTCGAATAAGCTCCAGAATATTAACAATATTTAATCTCTGAACTTAAATTTTTGATAAAAAAAAAAGTCCATGAAAAGACTGGTGTGAATTGAATAATTCATGCTACTGTAAAAAAAAAAAAAAAAATCTAGAAAACTTTCAATAAAACTTATGGAATTGTTCTAACTTTATTAGTTTAAAACAATTTTACTTTTCTTTAGAATATAAAACGATTCTCAACTGAGGCTTAAAGCAAATTTTAAAAGAAAATACTCCTAGCAAAGGTTAGCAGACGCGACTTCGAAGTAATTGCTCGTGAGTTGTAATCTCAAAGGCTTTACTTATAATATGGCCTTGGATCGAAGTTAGTTTTCTCTGAAAAAAAAACTTTTATTATGACATTACAAATATTTACTATACATGTTAGACGCAAGGCTAAATGGAGAAAGAAAGATATCGCCAATTTTACGGAACAATTATATTGAAAAATTAATATTTAAAATATCGGTTTCTATATGCGTATTGAATATCCACTGTTGGCACCAACTGGAAATACGAAACAATTACCATGATCACGAGACAAGTAACCATTTTGGTTGTAGGAGCACCACACATAATAAACACGCAGTAGCAGAGTTTTACTTGGGCAAGATAACCTGAGTGAGACTACCATATTTTTTTAAGCATTCAACCCCAAGCAAGGCGGGAAGCCACTATCACGCAAGGGGTTACAAAGTTAGAGCGAGAACAAAGAAGTGATAGAGTAAAGGATGAAGAGAAGGTTAGGGGATAGATCACGGCATCTGGAGGCGTCGATTGACATTACATTTGAATAGTTGGAGATTATAGCTATCAGGAAAACAAGAGATGGAAAGGGAGTTATACAGACGAAAAGTGCGAGACATGAAGCTATTGCAGTAGAAGAGACGGCTACATTTAACAGTTTCGACAGTGAAAGGGTGAGAGCGAGATGCCAGCCTAGTTGAACGCTTAAATTCATGAAGTATGAGGACCAGCGAAAGCAGCTGATCGGAGCAGTTACCGTGAAAGTATTTGTAAAAATGACAGAGAGAGACAACGAGAGAGCGGCTGCAGACGAGATGCCAAATCAGGGCCAATTACATTGCATATCCGTCTCTGGATATTATCAAGCACCTTGAGACAATTAGAAGGAGCTCCAGATCATATATGGCAGCAATACTCCATGCAAGGGCGAATGGTTGATTTGTAGATTTGAAGGATCGACTCCAGCTAGAAAAATTTCCTGGCGTGGCACAGGGAGCAAATTTTCCTAGCGGTGGACGAAACTATTGACTCAATGTATTCGTTCCATCTCAGGTCAGCAGACAATGTGAGACCGAGCAGTCGCAACGAGGTGCTAGCGTGGAGTGCTTAGGTGACCCAGAGAGAGACGAGAGACAAGCAGCGAAGAGTGGAAGAAGGTGTTACAGAAATCCACACGATTGTTGCCAAGAAAAACCCCGTCTTTCTGTCCTGTTCCAAGAATTAGAACCAATAAAGTGTCACTAAAGAGATTTTAGTGGGAAGCTTTACTGTTGCTATACAAAGAACAAATCGAAAATTGACACGAAAAATCTATCGTTTTTTACTTCATCTTCGGACCAGCGCTACGATGACCAATGATACACGACCTTCACGTCTCTGGGATCAAGAAAAACAACGTAGGCGGAGGAAAGTATTGACCAACTGCCCCGTTGACCAGCGACAGTATCAACCAGCGTGGAATTGACCCTGCAATCAATCCTGGCGACCGAGTCACCTTTCAGATATATGCGGCGTTTAGTAAGAGTCCCTATCATCTGGTCAGTGCTGATAAGGTTCGACCCGGGTTCTGCCGAAGCGTGTGTGATATAACTGAACAGAAAGGGAAACGCTAGAAAGTCAGACATTTAAAAAAAATCAATGCATACACTAGGCTATGAAGACCTCTTCGGTAGGCCTCGCAGAGAAATAATTACGATATCAGAGCCATGACTGATCAGCATCATCTGTGGAATGAAAGAAAAGATACAGAAAGAAACACTAAAGTGTCAGACTTCTGAAAAATTCCAGGCTATGAGAACCTTCTCTCTAGGCTTGAAATATAAATAAATACAATATGGGAGATATTAATATATAAATAAAAAGTTGTGACTGGAAAGTACTGGTAGTAAACAGTAAATCCTCAGTGAATGCAGTCAGTTGTGACCAGTAGTAGCAGTACGCATCGGAGAACAATATACATCAGGAAATGAAATACATGGTTCCGTTCGAAATTCGTGAAGAACTCTCAGGCCGACAAGCATCTGAGGAAGACCGAAGGACAAGACGACCGAAAACTTGTGATAACGGCAAAAAGATGCAAATAAAATTAAATAACACGTAAGAAATATTTATTAAAATAAGTATTTAAAATTTGCTATGCAAATTAAATGTTATTGCTTCAAGTTTTAGAAGAAAAAATAGAAAATATCACTATTTATATTTTATTGGGATCGGTTAATTTTGTTGTATCAAAAACTATATAAACCAATTGAAAATTAAATTCGTTATTTTGTTATGTGATTTTTATTTTCCCTATCGGAAATGTTGTTTGTTCTTTTGTAGCACTGTTCCGCCATATTTCGTTCCAGCGCTCGAGTACGGGCAGAGGTCGATCTTCATTGCTCTGTGATCAAAGAACACAATTTGGGTCAGAAGCAGACGAAGGAACGAAGCGGTAAGTAGATAACCATCAGTTGACTGGCGGCAGTAATGACCTGAGTGTGAAGGACCCAAGATAGAGCCGGACCAGCTGTGCTATATTTGGTGATTGTGCTATGAGGACATCTTCGGTAGGCCTCGCATAGAAATCAATACAATATGTGAGCCATGACTAATCCGCATCATCTGTGGAATGAAATAAAAGATACAGAGGGAAACATTAAAGTGTCAGACTTTTGAAAAGTGGGTCTAGCATGTAAATAATTGAAAATAAGTATTTAAAATTTGTTCTGCAAATTAAATGTTATTGCTGATGTTATGAATGTTGATCATGTTCACCATAGTCTATGACTAAAGAATACAGCGCAATACGTAATCTGTTCAATGAAACAACATTAAAGATTAACACTCACTAGTCAGACACTCTACTGAATCCGAATATATCGCCAATACCACCAGCAGCTGTTTCGTAATTCTTCAGTCTTCGATATCAAAGGCTGGCAATGAATATTCGGAAAAAACATGGCCGCCTTTATACACGTCGCATTGAATATTTTGTGCCTTCTGATTGGTTAACACTTCTATTGCTGAACTATAAAATGAGTCAGCTCATTTTGACTGGCTCACTAGTACACCAGGGTAATCAAAAATTCCAATACTGAACACAATTTACTATATATAAATAGAAATGTACCTGAAATTTCGACCCTCACTAGGTGTCCCATACAATCGGCCTGTTGCCACATCAAAGCTGCTCTTAGAATATGATTATTCTTCAACCTAATAATTTTGTCACATAACGTCTTGGGGGGGTGCTAAATGTGTACGCGTTCGGGTGCCCCATATTAAACTCCAGCTTGTGTCATGTCTCAGAAGGAAGACAGGGTAAATATGGGATTTTCCTAGGGTACATGCATCGTTGTCGCAGATTAAACTCCAAATAATGCCAATTATGTCTCATAGGGAAGACTGGTAAATATGTGGTTTTACTTGTGTAGGTGCTCTAGTGCCCTACATTAAACCCCAACTATTGTCACAATGTTTCTCAGTGGGGAGACGGTATAAGCATATGCTTTTACACATGTACGCGAACATATGCCCGACATTAAACCCTAATATGTGTCACATTATGTCTCAAAGGGAAAACAGAGTAAATATGTTCTTTTCATTGTGCATGCGTTCGTGTGCCCTACATTAAACCCCACTATGTGTCACATTATCTGAGAGTGGGAAGATGCAGTATATATGCGATTTTACGCGTTCGGGTGACCCATATTAAACCCCAACATCTGCTAGATTATAACAACCAGGAGACGGGGTAAATATGTGCTTTTTCCAGTGTAAGCATTCGGTTATCCCCCTTTAAACTTTAAATTGTGCCAAACTATGTCTCAATGGGGAGATAATGTACGCGCTCGAACGTCTCACATTGAACCCGAACATGTCTCGCATTATATCACAGTGGGGTGACGTGGTAGATATGTATTTTTACATGTGTTCGAATACAGGTAATCCATACTGAACACCACATTGTGTCACGTATGTCTCGGGAGGAAAACAGAGAAAATAATTCTTTTACTTGTATACGCGGTTGGCTGACCCACAGTAAAAACCACCTTGAGACAAATCATATATATTTGGGGAGACGGGGTAAATATTTGCTTTGACTTCTGTACATGCTCGTGTGCCCCACATTAAACCCCTGCTTTGTCCCATATTTTCTCGGTGTGGAGACCGGCTAAGTATGTGTACGCTCTAATGTGCCCCACTTTAAATCCCACTTTAGATATGTGCTTTTTATTGTTTACGCTCTCGAAATTGAAACCCAATTTGTTTCACATTATATGGATATATATGGTGAATATGAGCTTTTACTATTGTATGCTTTGGTGCGCTATATTAAAACCGACAGTGTGTTATATTATTATTCAGTGGGGATACGGTGCAATTTTTTTTTTTTTTTTAGTTGTGTGCGCGCTCCGGTGCCCCCCCACCACCACCTTGTGTCACATATTTCCCAATGTAGGGAAGGGTTAAAAATGTCTTTTTACTTATGTACGTGCTTGAGTTCTACGCATTAAACCCCAAATTGTATCACATTATGTCTCAATGGAGACATAATTTATGTATCTGCTTTTACTTGTCTACGCTTTAGGGAGCCCCACTTTAAAATCAAGCATTTACTAAATTATCTCTCACCCGGCAGACGGAGTAAATATGTCCTTTTAGTTGTGAACGCGACCTTGTGCCCCAAATTCGATGCCCTACACTGTGTTACATTATTTGTTCCTGTGAAGCTGGGAAACATATGTGCTTTTCCTTGTGTACGCGTTCAGGTGCCCAATATTAGAACTGCATGTTCTCAATCTATGTCTCAGTTGAAGACAGGATAAATATGTGATTTTACATTTGTACGCGCTCGAGTGTCCTAAATTAAAAACCATCTTGAGTCAAATTATGTCTCAGGGGAAGAGAGAGTAAATATATTCATCTCTACGTAAAGCCCACATTACGTTACATAATATCTCAGTTGTCAAATGCGTTAAATATGTTCATATCCGAAGCACATGCACGGCAGCCCGACTTTAAAACATTCTTTGTTTCACATTTTGTCTCACTGGGGAGATCGGGTAAATATTCACATCGTGTGCCCCAAATAAACACCACGTTTTGTTACATAACATCTCCGTTGTGAGACGTATAAAAGATCCAAATGTATGTGTTCGGCACGCCGACTTTAAACCTCTCTTTGTGTCACATTTTGTCTCACTGGGGAGACGGGGTAAATATGTTCAAACGTGTGTTGCACTTAAACAACAAATTGTGTTGAATTATATCTCAGTAGTGAGACGTGTAAATATGTTCTTATCCAAATGTACGTGCTCAGCAGGCTGATATTAAACCACTCTTTGCTTCACATTTTTTCTCATTGGGGAGACGGGGTAAATATATTCATCGTGTGCCTCACATAAACACCACATTGTGTTATATTATATTTATTGTGAGACTCATTAAACATGTTCTTAACAGATGTACATTTTCGGCAGCCTGGCATTAAATGTCTCTTTGTGTCACATTGTGTCTCATTTGAGAGTCGAGGTAAATATTAGGTTGGTGCAAAAAAATGTCGTTTTTTGACGTTCAACTTCAAAAGAAAAACGACATTATTTTTGCACCAACATTATATCTCCGTTGTGAGACGCATTAAATATGTTCTTATCCAAATGTAAATGTTCGGCAACCCGACATTAAACCTCTCTTTGTGACGTATTTAGTCTCACAGTGGAGACGGAGTAAATATATTATTCGTATGCCCCACATAATCGCCATATTGTGTTACATAATGTCTCTGTTTTGAGAAGCTTTAGATATGTTATTATCCAAATGTACATTTCGGCAGCCCAACTATAAACCTCTCTTTGTGTCACATTTTTTCTCATTGGGGAGATGGGGTAAATATATTCATCGCTTGCCCCAGGTAAACACCAAATTGTGTTACATTATATCTCATTTGTGAGACGGGTTGAATATGTCCTTATCCGATGTACATGTTCGGCAGCCCGACTTTAAAACTTTCTTTCTGTTACATTTTGTCTCACTGTTGAGACGGGGTAAATATGTTTTTAATTTTGTAGCTCTCGTGTGTCCTACACTAAAACCGGCATTGTGACACATTGTTTCAGAGAGGGAAACTTGGTTAATATGTATTTTTATATGCCTTCACGCTCAGGTGACCCATATTAAAACCCACATTATTTCATCGTATATATCAGTGGTGAGACGGGGTAAATATGTTCTTTTCATTGTGTACGTGCTCCATTGTTCGACATTAAACCCCACCTTGCATCACCGTAATTCTCAGTTCAAAGACGTGGTAAACATATGCTTTTACTGGTATACGCGCCTGATTGGTACCTTTACGCTATAAAGTGTCATTGGTTGTAGTTGAAAGAGATGTTTAGGCGAACGTCCCGTATCGGATTTGGAAAATTGGAAGAATTGAAAACGTTAAGGTGATAACTTGAACTGAAATATGGAGCAAGGAAAAAAAGAGAGTTTTTTTTTACCTTTCTGATAACTAGAAACGCAGAAGTTAATGTTGGGTTCAAAATATGATTTCAGAAATGTAAAATGTAACTGCTTGTCAGCTGAAAAATAAATGGAATTGTAATAGATCACAAAGCTGATAATGAAAACCATCTAAAAATATAATTTGAGAAATGTAAAATGTATCTACTTGCCAGCTGAAAAACGAATGGAATTGTTCTAAATTGCAAGCTGATAATGTAAACAATCTTAAATATGGTTTTGTAAACATGCAATGTGGGCAAATAATTTTAATCGGTCATATTGAAAAGCCTATAGCAAAGAAAATCAATTGACTTCAAGGACATAAAAGAAAAACTTTTTAAAAACACAAACCTTATTGTTGAAGAATTTTTTGTTTTGAATAAATGACCGACCACCAGCCGCTTTCTTTGGAGGTCAGTATCGGTTCTGTAAAATTTGGAAACATAATGAATCTTGAGATGCGTTAGTTCGAAATACATATAAACGGGCGCTTAGGTGACCCAAAAACCAGAAGCCGGCAGAAGGTAGAAGAAGGCACGTGACCGGCTGCCGAGAGAGTTACCGACTTTTTTCTTTTTTCTTTTTTTTTTTTTTGAATCCGTCATGAAGTTTTAGAAGAAATAGACAAAATATCACTCTGTATAGTTTAACGGTAAGGGTTAATTTTGTTGTATCAAAAACTATATAAACCAATCGAAAATTAAATTCGTTAAATTCGTTATTTTGTTATGTCATTTTTATCTTCGCTATCGGAAACGTTCTTTGATCTTTTGTTGCACAGTTCCGCCATATTTCGTTCCAGCGCTCGAGTATGGGCAGAGTTCGATCTTCATTGCTCTGTGATCAAAGAACACAATGTTGGTCGGAAGCAGATGAAGGAACGAAGCGTTAAGTAGATAACCATCTGTTGAACAGCAGCAGTAATGGCCTGACTGGGAAGGACTCAAGATAGAGACGGACCATCTGTGCTATATTTGGTGACCAGTGACCAGGATGAGACCTTGTATGTTATAGCTAGTGTCGTGGCTAAGGTCGCAACCCAAGAGAAGTCAACTAAAATATCAACCCAGAGAACACAGGACGGGGCAATCAATCCGAGAAGAGTGAAGAAGTTAATTTCATACAGTCAAAATGCCTAAAGTCCGTTGGGCTTACTCAAAATGAGTAAGCCCAACAGACTTTACCTAATTTGAATATAATGTTCTATAATTTCCTTAATATTTTTTCTCAAGTCGTAGGTAAGACACATTTTGTTTTCCTGTGTTTCTCTCGTGATAATTCTTGCGCTGTTTTTACGGCTGAATTTTGTCGGATTGTCTCTCTTTCCCCGTGTTGACGGTTAGTTAAGCAGAAAATGGGCAAATATAGAGCAGATGATGGCGCCGATCGCTCTATAGATAGAAATAAGGCGAACAAGCCTCAGGTATCAGGTAAATTCAAAAACCGGTTGCGAAGAAACAGTTCCAGAAAATAAATAGGGCCCGGGATAATTAAAGAGCTTGTTAATGGCGATAGGGAAGTAATAGCTCATTGATGAGCTGCCAGAGGGAGAGGCAGCATTGTTGGCGTATGATGCCTCTGAGGGACCGGTCTCCGAATTCGCAGGGCGAGGGTGCATATAGCTAGGGATTCTAGATTAATGTAGGCTGATCTAGAGAATATGCAGATGAGAGAACGGCACTAGAGCAGCCTCATAAACCTCACCCAGGCAAGGGATGAGATGACAAGGAAATTGGGAACAAGAGGGAAAAAATTGTCGAGCATGGCTTTACCTGATGAAAAAAGGGATACTTTTTGTAAACGACCATCAGCTGCTTTGTTTGAAGGTCAGTGTCAGTTTTTCATAATTGGAAAGATAAGAAATAATGAATGCCGTGTGAGTCGGGCACTTAGGCGCCCCAGAAAAGAGAAGCCAGAAGACAGAAGCCGCGTGACCTGATGCTGAGAGAATTTCCGACTTCGTAATTTTTTTTTTTTTTTGAACCCGCTCCAAGTTTTAGAAGATAAAATATTACTATAGATAGTTTAATGGGAAGGGTTAATTTTGTTGTATCAAAACATATATAAACGAATTAAAAATTGAATTCTTTATTTTCTTATGTCATCCATATTTCGCTTTTGTAGCACAGTTTCGCTGCGGTTCGTCTCAGCGCTCCAGAACGAACGAAATTCGATCTCCACTGCACTGTGATCTAGGAACACAACGCAAAAGAAAATGAAGGAACGAAGCGGCAAGCATGATAGGCATCAGTTGACCGACGGTTGTACTGACCAGGGAGGGAAGGACCCAGTGTCGAGACGGGCCAGCAGTGTTATACCCTACATTAATCCCCAACGTGTGTCATATTTTATCACAATAGGGAGACGAGTTAAATATATGCCTTTACTTGTGTACGCGTTCGGGTGGTCCGCCTTAAACCCTACCTTGTGTCACATTGTCTGAATGGGGCCCGGGTAACACGTGCTTTTAATTCTATACGCGCTCGGGTGGCCAACATTAACGCCTACATAGTGTCACATTATGTTTCAGGGAGGAAACCCAACTTGAGCCATAATATGTCTCAGTTGTGTGGCGGGGTAAATATGCGCTTTTATATGTGGACGTAAGCGCGTGATCCACATTAAACCACATCTTCAGTCAAATTATGTCTCAGTGAGCAGACGGGGTAAAAATATGCTGTTACTTGTGTAAATGTCTGGGTGATTCACATTAATCCCCACCTTTGTCATCTTATGTATCAGTGGGGAAACGGGGTAAATCTATGGTTTTACTTGTGTATGCTCTAGTGCGCCCTATTTTAAGCCCCATCATGTGTCACATTGTCTCGGTAGGGAGACAGGGGAAATATGTGTTTTTACGCTCTCGGATGATCCAGATTAAAACCCACCTTATGTCTCAGGGGAAAGACCGGTTGAATATGTGCTTTGACTATAGTCCACTCTCCGGTGCCCCACTTAAAAGCCCACATTGTGTCACATTGTGTCCCAATGAGAAGAAAGGCTAAATATTTTCTTTTACTTATATGCGCGCTCTTGTTACGCACATTATACCCCTTCTTGTATCATATTATATCTCAGTGGGAAGACAATGTAAATATTTTCTTTTATTTGTGTACATGCTCGGTTGCCTCACATTAACCCCCCAAATTGTTTCACATTAGATCTTAGTAAGGGGTTTGGTAAATAGCTGTTTTTACTTTTGAACGCGCTCGCGTACCTGACATTATTACCCCCCATATACACATGCTTTGTGCCACATTATATCTCAGCGGGGAGAACGTGGTAAAAGTTTTCTTTTAGTCGTATACGCACTCGGGTCTCCCCACATTAAACCACAACTTATGCTATATTACCTTAATGGAGAGACCGGGTAAATTTGTGCTTTTACTTGTGTACACACTTGGGTTCCTCATCTTAAACCCGAACTTGTATTACATTATGCCTCAGTGGGGTGACGCTGTAAATATGGGCTCTTACTTATGTACGCACCCGGGTGCCCCATATTAAGTCTCACCTTGTGTCACGTTATGTCTCAGTGCGGAGACGGGATAAATAAATGCCTACCTAAAAATACAAGTTTAGTAACCTCATCCACATGTAAAAAAGAAATGACAAAGGATGATGGAATCAAAAAAAGTACACGTTAACATTCATTAAGATCAATAATGAACACGGCCACATTGTGCTGACCATGTTTGGAAAATAATTTTAAAAAAATTCCTATAATTCTAGATACATGTATTCAGTTAAAAATAAAATCCATCCTACATAATGGCCTAAGGAATAGCCGAATACGGTCGGAAGAACAGAAAATTTGGCTAGTATGTTCAGAAAAGCAAACGAACACAAGAAAATAAAATCAAATCATAATCGTGGTACCTTGGCAGTCGACTTTAATAATACTTGTATTGAAGTCATTTCAGCCCAAATGAACAGTTATATATATATATATATATATATATATATATATATATATATATATATATATATGTGTGTGTGTGTGTAGATAGATAGATAGATAGATAGATAGATAGATAGATAGATAGATAGTGAGTTCGATCGATCCTCACAAGGTTCCCCACACTACATCTATGCTCAGGCTGACATCAGTTATGCGGACGACGCACACACAAAATGTGTGCGAACTTATGAAGAAGACGTCCAAATTTTCTTTGGCAACTGTTCTTCATTGCAGAACAAATACTCTCTCGTTTAAACTGAAAAAAGAAAAATCTTATTAATGAGTATAAAAAAATATCTTTCAAACTCAAAGCCTCGTTTCAACAAGGAATTCTATTCTCGAAATGAAGTTCTTCCAACTAACTTTGAAATCGCATCAAAGGATTGGCCTTCATTTAGATAGGCAGAAAAAATAATTAGTCTTAATTCTCCCCACCCCCTCTCGAACGTATCTTTATCAACACTCCTCTAGGGAAAGGTATGTATGGAATCTTTTCAAATTTTTCTTTAAAAGAAAGTCGAATACTTGCAGAGGCTTCATTAAATATAAAATATTTTAATATTTTATCAGCAAGGAAAGAAAGGAAAAAAATTATATTTCAGATTGCCAAAAAACGGCTGGAAAAGACTGAGGATTCATTCACTGCAAATATTTTTTCTTACCATCTCTTTTTCTTTCTTCTCTTTCTTTATCGCTTTCTCCCCCACTCTCTCTCTCTCTCTCTCTCTCTCTCTCTCGCACACACATTTTTTTTAGTTTTTCTTATTCTCTTTCAATCATGAATTCCATATTTTTCATTACTCTTTCTTTCCGTTCGTTTTCCTTCCTTCGAATGTTCTCTTTTTTCTTTCTTTCTTTCTTTCTTTTCGTCCGTTACTTTATTGCTTTCCATCATTTTTTTTTTCATTTTTTTTTCTTCTTTCCTTCCTTACTTTTTGTTAATATATATTAGGTTGGTGCAAAAATAATGACGTTTTCTAACACATGTTACTATGCGAGAAAACGTCATTATTTTTGCACCAACCTAATACTTACTTTTCCCCATTTCTATACTTACTTCTCCTGCTTTTTGTAGCTTCTTTACTCCCTCTCTTTCCTATTTACTTTCTTTTTTCTCTTTCTTTGTAATTCCTTACTCCCCCTCTCTTAATTCTGGCTTTCTTTTTAATCCTTACTCTCCTTTTTCCTACCGTCTTTCTTTTTTTTTTCTTGCTCACCTCTTTCTTAACTTTCCTTTGTCCTTTGTAATTCCTAACTCTCTTTTTCCTTTCTTTCTTTCTTTCTTTCTTTCTTTCTTTCTTTCTTTCTTTCTTTCTTTCTTTCTTTGTAATTCCTGATACTTTTCCTAACTTTCTTTCATTCTTTGAAATTCGTTATTCCTTTCTTTCCTATCTTTCTTTCTGTCTTTCTTTCTTCTTTTCTTTCTTTGCAATTCCTTACTTCCCTTTTCCTTTCTTTCTTTCTTTCTTTCATTCAGTCATCCTTTTTTCCTTTCTTTCTTTGTAATTCTCCACTCCACTTCTTTGTAATTCCTTACTCCTCTCTTACCTATCGTTCTTCCTTCTTTTCTGTCTTTGTAATTATTTACTCCGCTTTTCTATCTTTCTTTCTTCTTTTCTTTCTTCTTAATTCTTTACTACTCCCCTCTTTCCTTCCTCCCTCTTTTCTTCTTTCCTTCCATCTTTTCTTTCTTTTTAATTCCTTACTATCCACCTTTTTATTTTTCTTTCTTCTTTTCATTGTTTGTAATATCTTACTCCCCTTTTTGTTACCTTTCTTTCTCTGTAAAACCTTCCTCCTCTCTTTCCTATGTTTTTTCTTTTCTTTTCTTTCTTTCTTTCCTTCCTTCCATCCTTCCTTCCTTCCGTCCTGCTTCTTTCTTTCTTTCTTTCTATTTAATTCTTTTTAATACCTTACTCCCCTCTTTCCTTCTTTCTTTCTTTCTTTCTTTCTTTCTTTCTTTCTTTCTATTTAATTCTTTTTAATTTCTTACTCCTCTCTTTCCTTCCTTCCTTCCTATTTAAATTTCTTCTTTCTTTTTAATTCCTTATCTCCTCTTTTCTTCCTTCCTTCTTTCCCCTCTTCCTTCCTTCTTTCTTTCTTTCCATTTAATTCTTTTTTAATTCCTTACTCCCCTCTTTCTTTCTTTCTTTCTATTTAATTCTTTTTAATTCCTTACTCCTCTCTTTCCTTCCTTTCTTTCTTTCTTTCTTTCTTTATTTATTTCTATTTAATTCTCTTCTTTCTTTTTAGTTCCTCTTTCTTCCTTCTTTAATACTTACTTTCTTTTTCTTTCTTTCTTTCCTATCTTTCTTTCTGTCTTTCTTTCTTCTTTTCTTTCTTTGTAATTCCTTACTTCCTCTTTTACTATCCTTCTTTCTTTTTCCTTTCTTTATTTTATTCGTTACATCTTTTCATGGTTTGCAAAAATCTATTTTGTAAATTAAATTTAGCACGAAATGACTTTTCCTGGATGAATAACCCAAGGTAGAAAAATAAATTAAATATAAGCCGTTAAAAATATAGAAAAAAAAATTATCTCTCAATGCTTTCATGATTTTTACTCGATTTTTTAAAGTTAGAATTTAATCGCAACAAAAAATGGCTTTCGTAAATAAACAGGTTTCAAAGATAGCATTTTTATATAATGTAAACGTTGCAGATTGTACAAGACGTGGGAAGATGACGCGGCGACAGTTTTCCAAATCTCGAACGTTCGCCTTCCTTTAAATACATCACTGGAAAATCACATGCCACTTAGCTGAGCTCGAAACCTCAAACAGAATGCTTAGAAAGAAGAGCTCATCTTGCTCAACCTTAATTCTTTCACAAATAATTAAATTAATATTAGGTTGGTGCAAAAATAATGACGTAATAATGTCGTTTTTTGACGTTAAAAAATACGTCAAAAAACGACATTATTACGTCATTACTTTTGCACCAACCTAATACATAGGCTTATGGCTTTATCAGATTGAAACACCGGTTCTCATACGACCTCTGGAAGTTAAGCAACTTCGGTACATAGATGGGTGACCGCATGGTAATATCAGGTGCTGTAAGTTTTGATGTGCAGGTGGTGCAATTGATAACAGCTCGGAATGGGAGAGCTGAGTTTCAATTCCAATCGGGTTCGTTATATTCACTTACACGCAAATACATTTCTGAAAGGTATGAATTAATTTCTTCTTCCCTCAGCTATGGGTTAATTAGTAAAACTTGTATCAGTAAAAAATCATTATCTTCACAAAATGTCTTACAGTTTTAAAATATTTTTGGCTCTAACTAACCTGCAAAAAGTTGATAAACCGTAAAAATCAAATTAATCAATCAATCAATCAAATTGATACATGGATATATGGTTACTTAAAATAATCACATCTATTGATATACGTAAAATTATGTAATTTAAGGTATGTCGAAGTGAACAAATTATATTAATAAAAGGCTCAATAGTTATCTAGAGTAACAATTCTTCTTCTTAATGTACCGTGCCCCCTGAGCACGTAGGCGATCATAGCTCTCCACAACTTTCTGACTCTTGTAACTCTTAATAAACTTTGCCTTTCTGATATTTCTTCTAGCTTCTGTTGTGCTAAGTTCATTAAGCATATTATGCGTTGTTTTCCTCTGTTCTGCTTCCACATTATATATCATCCTGGCTCTCCTTCTTTATTATATGCCCTGCTGGCTCTCCTTTTTCATTATATGCCCCGACTGGCCCTCTTTCTTCATTATATGTCCTCGTAGCCCTCTTTCCTCATTATATACCCTCCTGGCCCTCATTCTTCATTATATCCCCTCCTTCTTCATTATATACCCTCCTCTGGCTCCCCTTCCTCATTATATGCCCTTCTGACACTCTTTCCTCATTATATACACTCCTGACCCTTCTTTCTATATTATATACCCTCCTTCGACATCAATACCCACCTGGCTCTCCTTCCTCATTATACACCCTTCTGGCCCACTTTCTTTATATCGTCTCCTGGCCCTCCTTCCTAATTATATATCCTCTCTGGCTCCCCTTCTTCATTATATACCTTGATGGCCGTCTTTCCTCATTATATACACACCTGACCCTCCTTCGTATATTATATACCCTCATGTGCCTCCTTCGTCATTAATACCCACATGGCTCTCCTTCCTCATTATACACCCTCCTGGCCCACTTTCTTCATTATATCCCCTCATGGCCCTCCTTCTTCATTATATACCATCCTCTAACTCCCCTTCCTCATTATATACTCTCCTGGCACTCTTTTCTCATTATATGCACTCCTGACCCTCCTTAGTATATTATATACACGCCTGCCCGTCCTTCATTAATACCCTCCTTGTTCTCCTTCCTCATTATAAACCCTCCTGGCCCTCTTTCTTCATTAATTCTCCCTTGGCCCTCTTTTCCCATTTTATGTCCTCCTAGCCCCCTGTCTTCATTATATATATCCTCTTGGCCCTTTTTCCTCATTATATACCCTCCTCTCCCTCCTTCGTCATTAAAACCCGCCTGGCTCTCCTTCCTCATTATGTACCCTCCTCTGGCTCTCTTTCCCCATTAATACACTACTGGCTCTCCTCCCTCATTATATCCCATTCTAGCTCTCTTTCCTCATTTTACACCCTCCTGACCCTCTTTCCACTATTACATGCCTTCCTGGCCTTCTTTCTTCATTATATACCCTCATGTACCTCTTTCTTCATTATATGTCCTACTGGCGCCCCTTCCTCATTATATCTCCGCCTGGCTCCTCCTCCCTCATTATATCCCCGCCTGGCCCCTCCTTCCTATCCTGGCCCTCCTTACTCGTTATGTACCCTCCTGGCCCTTCGTTAGTATATACCCTCCTGGTCGTTGTTCTTTATTATATACACTCCTGGCTCTCTTTCCTCATTATATACCCATCTGGCCCTCCTTCCTCATTATATACCCTTTTGGCCTTCTTTCTATATATGCCCTCCTCGCTCTCTTTCCTCTTTATATGCCCTTCTTGCACATTTATGCTCCATATAGCTCAGCTGTTTCTTCCTCATGTTAAATATTAGTTTCCTTTTTGCTATCATTTTCTACAAAACTTTGTTGTTACTCACATATTCGGTTCAAAATATCCTCAGCATCCTCCTGTAGAAAATCATTTCTGTTGCTTCTCATCTCCTCTTGATCTTTGGGGAGATTGCCCAACACTCACTACCATGCAGGCGGATTAATATCACATAATGTTTAATAATTTTTTTTCCTTATTTCTAGCGAAATATTTCCATTTCTTACTCTGCTTAGCTTTTGGAAGTTATCTTTCGCTATCGCAATACGCCTTCGGATCTCAGTGTCGATCTTTCCGTTCTCTGTTAAAAGATTTTCCAGATATTTAAATTTCCTCATATGTCTGATTTTGGTCTCTCCGATTTACAATTCGCGCTATGAACATTTTCAAGATATTTAACTAAACCGACTTCTGGACCTTGGAGAGAGATACATCGCGATAAAACTGTTTTTGTTAACTCCTGTATGTTTGGGTGACTTTCTTGCTTTGCTTAGGGTGAGATGATTAAAATAATAATGATATATGGTTACGTATGAAAAAAAAATATGTGAAATAATTGAAAAGAATATTTAAGAGAATCTTGTAGTTTTGATAATCTGCTTTCAAGAATCATGATTTTCTCTCTTTGCTTTTAAATCACGACCTTTTTTCTTTAATTAAATTTAATTTAAAATTGAGTAAAGATTGAATACATTTTAGTTGTTGCTTACACCCAGAATAGACAAACTATTCGAAAAAATGAATTTTTTTTTATATATATATCACAATATTTTACAGCAAATATTTTTTGAAGTTTTTATTATCTAATGAATTTTTAAATATCTATCATATGCAGCGTAGTTTGGTGGGCCACGCTGAGGCAATCTCTCTAGATCAAACCACTGCCCATGTTCTCCAAAAGCTGTGCCTTGTTTACGGATATATTGTGATTGATTCCAAAATAGGGCATAATGCATTTTTTTTCAGATTACGTTCTTCATATTGATCTTATTGTTTTCAGTCGCTATTCCCTTTGAGATGTGTCTGTCGTATTAAACACTCCCGGCTCCCAAATATTACAAAAATGAATCCTTTATTTGATCTACACTATTATAATGTTCTCATTTGTATTGCTATCACGTCCGTTTTAAAAAAAAAAAATACTCGACACTGATTAGAATGTAACTATTTACTATATACGTTTTAGCGGCTCATCAAATGATCGGCATTTTTTACGAGAAGCGTTATTAATGAACATTTTTTAAAACAGGGATCTTCATTTTTCCTTGTTTCATAAAACAAATGTTTTTGGTTAATATATATTTTTGGATTATTAAATTATATTAGATTTAATTCGAGTGAATCTATAACAGACGAATCCAAATAAACACTTGTGCAAATTATTTGGCACAATTACTTTAATTTCCTGTCTTTCATCTTACGGTTAGTTTTAGATCCATTGGTGGAACATGGTATAATCGATTTCTATTTTTACCTCAGATTAGGTAATCTGCAGTGGTACGCAGCAATAGGAATCTGTTATATTCGGTGTATGATGAAATATTTTTGGCCCTAAAAATATTGCGTCATCCTTGATTGCATCAGATTTTCATCACATACAGACACTATTGTCTCGATTGTCGATTAGTTGTCTATGGCCATTGTCTGCAATGGACATTACTCCAAGGAAGTGTATGAAAATTGTAACACTGTATGAACACAATATCAAACCTTATCAGTGAGCAAAACAAATTACTATCGACTGGTTTCGAAAATCTCCTGATTTAAATCCAATCAAGTATCTGTGGTCAATCTGCAATGAAAGACGTTGTGGAATAGATATACGAAGTATTAGTACGTGCACTGGATCATGTTTCATTAGGAAAATATGAAAAAAAAGTATATAATAATGGAATTATTCGTTTTGTTTCAATTTGCACAAAGGGGTATCTCATCTAATGACAATTTCTTTCTTTACTCAATTTTAAATTAAATTTAAAGAAAAAAAGATCAGCCTCAAGATATCGTGATTTAAAAGCAAAGCAAGAAAATCATGATTCTTGAAAGCAGATTATCAAAACTACAAGAGTCTCTTAAATATTCTTTTCAATTATTTCACATATTTTTTTTTTTTATTTCATACTGGTATTACCCGGTCACCCATCTCGATACTGACCAGGTTCAACGTTGCTTAACTTCGCTGATCGGACGAGAACCGGTGTTTCAACGTGATATGACCGTAAATCTAGTTGAAGTTTGCAATGTATTATGCTGGAATGAACATGTGAAACGGGTCTAATTGTTTTTATTTTTTTGTTACCAAAAACAAGGCGATAATGCCACTCGGATGCAAGCAGTTATTGGATGAGAATGACTATAAGAAGGTTTTAGTGAAGGGAAAGGACTATAAAATAACGGAGTTCAAGAAGACAGAAGATGGCGATTGACGCTGCATTGAAATCTTTGAAGAATGGGGGTAACAGAAAAGAAAGAAACTTGAAACGTGTGCCACAAGTGCGAGAGAAGAAACTATCGGGATAGAACTTACGGTAATATGTATTTCAAGGGAAAAACGATCAGACCTATTTGCTAATGTAATAGTACGCTTGAATCTGTGAAGTCGAGATACAAAGAATGAAAGCGCTTTAGAAAAATTAGCACGAGATTATATTCAAAGAAAAAAAAAAGAAGAGTAATCCACGTCACGGCGGTGGGAAAATAACTGTTGTAACCTCGGAAAAGGTTACTGAATAGGAAACGAAGGTTGGAAATGGAACGATAATATAACAGAAACAATATACAAGTTTCGCCAGTAAGTAATCAACTGCTAGTGGCGAGCTAGAAGTAAATCAAGGTGAATTACAAGTGAATCCCACAGTGAAGACATTCCCTAGCCTCTTCATGAGCTAAACCTAGCCCGTAAGCTCGGGCAAAAATTCCCCGTATACACGGAGTCGGGGAGCTGTCTACCTACCACAGACGAGACTCAGCCCTTCGACATAACTCATCTGGGTTCATCTCTGCCCAGAGACAGAGAGTTTGTCCGAAGGCAGAGTGTTTGACAAGTCCACTGTGGAAGACCACAGAAAATATATTCACAAAACTCCCCTTGCGGTCAGATGTAGCACAAGGCCGAATTTAATGTGGTATAAACCGAACCTGTCAGTTCGGGCAAAATTCTCAGTAGACCTCGTATACACGGGATTGAGTAGCAGACTATCTCCCTAGACGAGGCTCTGCCCTTCGACATAGCCTCGTCTAGGTTCCTCTCTACCCGGAGACAGAGAGTTTGACAAACACACAGTGGAAAACCACAGGGAATATATTCACTAACTTCTCCACGCAGTAAGATGTGACACAAGGCCAAAGTTAATGTGGGATGAACCGAGGCTGTAAGCTCGGGCAAAATTCCCCGTAGACCTCGTATACACGGAATGAAGTAGCAGACTATCTCCCAAGACGAGGCTCTGCCCTTCGACATAGCCTCGTCTGGGTTCCCCTCTGCTGAAACAACACAGTGAACCAACTTCCCTAGCAGCAGACCTAGCAATTGATTCAATATTCTCATTCCACTTCTTGTTAGAAGAAAATGTGAGACAGAGAAGGCGAAATGTTACACTTCTTGTTGTGAGGGAGAATATTTTCCTACAAGTTTGGACTCGACCGTCGAACGAAAGACATATAAATATTCCTACATCAAGAGGAGTAGCAGTAGTAGCTATTGCTGAAAACAGTCATTCACTGCTAAACATTCTCTTCCCTAGTATCTTTTCTATATTGTTTCCCTTTACCGAAAAGGTAATAAACTTGTTAGACTAATTTCGGTTTTCTACTGTTGTTTTTGAGAACTCATTTTTTTCGAGGCATTAAAATTTACAAACCATTTCTTGCCCAAGTTAACAACTGATTGAGGGTTATTTTTGAATGCAGCTGCCAGTTTTACTTTTTTTTCAGAACTATCGAGCAATAGTAAGACAGGAGTAAATAGCTGTGCCATCAACATGTATACCTAGCTGAGAACTAATGACAGCGGGAAACTTATTGATAAACATAACAAAAAAAAAAAAAAAAAAAAAAAAAAAACAACGTAGGTCCAACGATAGAGCCCTGGGGGATCCTCGCATTGTGAAATGATCTAGAGGCGTGACGTCCAAATCGACATTCGTTAACCGATTTATTCAGAACGAGTGGATTAAGTCAAATATTCGGACAGTGGCAGCATAACCCATGAGACTGTAAAGAAGGCCAACATGCCAAACTCTGTAAAACGCCTAAATTCACAAGCTGAACCGAGTTGTTCTTATCTAAAACCTGATTTAGACAAATTTAGTAATAATTGTCAATGCATCAACGGTTGTAATTCATCAAATCAAATGCCATTTAAATTGTTTTTATGGTTTATCAACCCTTTGTTGTTTATTTAAAACCGAAACATATTTTGAATAGTGACAGTAAATATTTGTTTTTGTAATTGAATATTTAATTAACAATTTTGGAAAATAATGATTTTTTTCCAAATAAATGCCCTACCGTTTTAACCCACATCTGGGTGGCAGGCGATTGATACATTACCTAAAGTTATTTACGCTTAAGGGAATTTAACGAATCCTCTTACATCACTTGAACATTAAAACCAATTAAATTGAAGATCCAAAAGATATTACCCCAAAAATGAATAAGTTTCTTACAGATCATTGGAGTTTTGGATTCAACCGATTTACGGTGGATTCAACATATTTACGGTTCTACGGAAAGCTATTGAGAATACTGTAGACAGTACATGTGAGCGACGAGGAAGAAAACGAAAACAAAAGGACAAAGGTGTTGAAACTGGGGGTACATAGCAAGAAAAGAGGACTCGGAGAATATGACACCCACAAGATATACTGAAGGAAAGATAGGAAATATAATTTGTATGACGAGCTTGTCTTAAATGAATGGTAGATCGTGGACTGAGAGGGATAAGTAAAGTGACAGGCATTGCTTAGAGATACAAACGTTAGTAAAATGTGGAGAGCCATGATCATGCACTCCCTGAAGTGTAATTAAAAGTCAATATGTTATTATTGTCACAGGATTTCACAAAATCAGTCGAGATACGAGATACGAAACTGAATATAATATAATATAAAACTTTAATCTTCATCTGTCTGTATTTCTGAGATGAGGTATTGTAGCTATTGACACGATTTTTGTAAATCCTGTAAATAACTGCAATTCGGTAAATCGTGTAAATAGCTACGTTCGGACTGTAGTCAGCATTTTTATTGTCACATTCATAACGTTTCGGCTGTTATACGCTCCGGCGTTCTTCAGATGATATTTTTGAATTTCGAAAGGAAACCAAAATAGTCAATCTGTATGTTGATGTTTCTGAAGATTGGTTCAACCCATGTTTATTTCCTGAAATGGGCTGACATATAACATTCACATTCCTGGGGGGTTCATGAAGTCACTGAGAATCTGTTCCATTTCCCCACCTACCTCTTGCAATTATCGTGAGAGGGATTTGAAAAGCTTAAGGTCTTTGAGAAATTCCAACATGTAAATAATTTAAATTAATTCTTCATCTCGGTTAGAGGCTGTCAACAAGAAATCATCAATGAAGGAAGTTTCTCTTGTCTTTTTCTTCTCCAACGTTTTGGCAACGAGATGATTTATATTCACAGGAAGAGGGGCAACTTTACAGAGAACCTTTGTTTTACATCCCGGTCTCGGACCAGCATCTGCGTAAGCTAATTGTCTTTAAATATCTTTAATTATAGACACGTTTCTAACGTTTTATTTCTGATTCTTCAGATGTCAGAGCGTCATTCTTGAGTCGTTAATAAACTTTCCTCTAATCCTCGAAAAATGTCTTTCAATTCCAGCTACTATACGGAACCTCAGTATAGAGTAGGTCGGTATGGGGGTACATAACAAAAGCAAGAAAACAGAGACTGGCATTTCTTCTGAATGCCAGTCTCACAGAGAACTTAGCCATTATTCCCGCTGTTTACTAATCAACAGAGACAGTATGGTGATTTTCCAAGTATAGTTTAGATGTGACACAAGGCCGAAATTATAGGGCGCTATATGAGGATCGAACTCACTACTCAGTCGTAATTGATCTAGCAAGAGAAACCTGCTGACCATTACACTATGTCGTTGTGTCCAAATCAGTGTAGGCAGTATGAGTAGTTGCCACAAAACGCAACTACAATTACATTGCAAAAAATATTAGTCAAAAGTGCACACTAAGTGAGAAAGATAACGGTAATATTAGCCGTTTCCCTATAAGGAAACATTTGTCATTCATTGACCAAGCAACCGGTACTGTTTCCGGTTAAAATTTATAAACTCTTTCTCAGAAGACTTTTTTTTAGAAAAACCGGTGCCTCAAGTCCAGTAGCTTTTATAGTTTTTCCAGTATTGATGGGGGTTTCCTTATGAAACTTCTATTTAAAGCGGTGTGGAATGTTAACAAATTGATTCTGTCATCATTTTCTCTACGTGTTACATGTACTATCCATTTTAGTTGTTGCTACTGTTGGTAGTCCTCAAGTGATATGGTTTCTGTTATTTTGTTCAGTTCTTTGTGATTCTGTAACGCCAGTCCACAACGTTAAACGAATGGTAATCTTTGCCAAGACTCTCGGTCTTCACTCGCTCAAACCCTTTTCCTCATTGATCTTAGGAAGTGGATGTATACAACTGATAGTTTAGATATCTTCTGAATGGGTTTGGCGCCATGCATGACATCCATATGAAGTTTCGATCTGACGAGTCTATTTAAGAACATGACTCGAGTTTTCAGGTTGATATTTTGGTTATGTAGCAAGTTGCAGTATTGGGCGAAACTCTCTCTGTCATAGCCTATTCTATATTCAATTTATTTTTCTCCTACAATTAATTTTATTCTGATTCATACGCCCAGGTATTTGTATTGTCTGGTATTTACTAATTCCATATATTCTATTTTTATGATGGATTCAGTGTAGGTGCCATCACTGATTTTATTCCAATTCTAGATGATAGTTTCGGATTTGGACGGGGTTCATCTTGAGTATTACTTCTTGGAATATTTGATAGAGGATGATAATAATAATAATAATAATAATAATAATAATAATAATAATAATAATAATAATACTGTACCAACACCACCCAGACCCAGTTACGGAGATAGGACCTGTTACAATTCTATGGGACTACACAATTCACACTGACAGAACAATCAAGGCCAACCGACCAGATATTGTTATTAAAGACCACAAACAAAAACGGTGCCTCCTTATTGATATGGCAGTCCCTTCTGACTGCAATGTATCTTTGAAGGTATTCAAAAAGCTGTCAAAATACAAGGACCTTGAAATAGAGGTCTCGAAAATGTGGCATATGGGAACATCAACAATCCCTGTTGTAGTTGGAGCCCTAGGACTGGTTGGAAAAGATTGCAGTAGACTAATTGCAGGGATTCCCGGAAGCCCATGCCTCAAGGAGATACAAAAAATTGTTCTGACAAGTACAGCCCACACTTTACGAAGGGCTCTATCTATGTAATTATTTTTATTTTTTTTTTTTTAGTCAGTGAAAAGTGTCATGATGCCATTTCTAACCTTAGGTCCCTGGGTGGGACCCGGAAAGAAATGTGTAAACGCCAGAAAGCAAAGAAAATAATAATAATAATAATAATAATAATAATAATAATAATAATAATAATAATAATAATAATAATAATAATAAAATTCTAGATAAAATATTAGACCGTTGGAGAAATTATGGAATGGTTAATTTTATTATATATCAATATTAAAACGTTTTTATATATTGGGCTTACTGACACAACACGTTGAAATATCGCCCTCTTTGTGTTAAGCAACGTCGACGCTGGTCAGTACCTAGATGGATAACCACTTTGCAATAACAGGTGCTGTGAGCTTGGCTGTACGGGTGATGTAATATATAATCGTTCGAAATTGTTAAATAGAAGAGCCGGGTTCCAGTTCCAGTTGGTTTCGCTATATTCACTTATACACAATTATCTCTGGAAAAGATATGAATTCGCCTCTTCTCCCCCAGCTACGGTTTAATTAGTAAAACTGCTTAAAAAATTCTTACAATCTAAAAATATTTTCTGGCTTTAAATAACCCTCAATGAGTTGATAAGCCGTAGAAATATTGGTTATATTTCCCGCAAAACTTTCTGAAAAAAAAAATTCCATTTTTAAAACATTCAATGTAAAATATATAAAGAAAGTTAATATGTAAAAAAGCTATTTATTTTCAACACGAACTTACTCATTTGCTAACAAGATATATAATTTTTATGGTAACATCAAGCATGTTCCCTTGCTAGTATGAGGTTGGTGCAAAAATAATGACGATTTTTGACGTCAAAAAATGTCATTATTTTTGCACCAACCTAATAATTAGAATGGAGAAACATTCAACATTCATTTACCGAAGAGTGAGCTTTATTGAAATCAGTTTTTTTTTTTCAGAAAATTAGAATTCTCATGCCTTCTAACAGTTACTTCCCTGTCTATTATTGATGGAAGTTTCCTTCCGAACTTTTAGCTTGAAGTTGTTTGGAAAACCAACATCTTGATTACATCCCTGTGTAAATTAATTGAAACAACCGCTTTAGTTTCCTTTCTTTCAGCTAGTTTATACCGAATTGGTGGAAGAGGGTGTAATCGATTTCTACGTTTTCCTCAGATTAGGCCCTTTGCAGTGGTGTGCAGTAATATGAATCTATTCGCAGCGTGTATGATTAAATTCGTTTGGCCTTGAAAAATATTGCGTCATCAGTGATTGCAACAGATTTATATCACGCCCAGACACGATTGCCTTGACTGTCGATTAGGCCATTATCTGAGACGGACGTTACTCCAAGGAAGCGTACGAAATTGTAACGCTCCACGAACACACTGGCAAGCTCTTACCAGTGAGAAAAGCAAAGTAATATAGATTGGCCCGGAAACTCTCCTGATTTAAATCCAATCGAGAATCTGTGGTCAATCTGAAAAGAACGAATTCGTTGAATGGACCTACGAAGTACTAACATGAGCACTGGGTCATGTTTCATTATAAAAATACGAAAAGAAAGTAAATAATGATGGAATTATTCGTTTTGTTTCAATCAATTTGCACAAGTATATATATATATATATATATATATATATATATATATATATATATATATATATATATATATACACACACACACACACACACATATATATATATATATATATATATATATATATATATATATATATATATATATAATATGTATATATTGTTTCAATTAATTTGCACAAGGGTGTATACTATTATTTTTCCTTTCTTTTTCGAATTACATATGGTAACTATTTTAGGTGTGTCTGCTTTTGAAAGTCTTCAAGTTCTGTCATTTGGAAAAGTACTTTGTTCCTGATCTTGTAGTTCATGAGAGCTACCGTTAAATGGTCCTTGCTAAGACCTACAGGATTCATTTGATGTAAACCATTTTTAATGCAAGTTTTTATATATACCTGATAGTTTGAATATTTCTGAAAGAGATGGACGCCATACTTTACATCCATAATATTTATTTATGAATAATGCATAAAAATGTGGCAAAAGGCCAATATTGTAGTGGAAAGAATAGCTGATATTTCTCTGTTCTAAACTTTATCTTAGCTATTGAAAGTCATTGGTTTAAATATACAGTGCTATTCCTTGCACTATTTGCTGCACTAAAAAATAATTCAGTTACCAAACTTATTATAATCAGCATTATACCACAATTGCTCTATTATTTCCTAACTCGTTCCCATATGCACAATGAGGAAATGATAACAATTTTAAAATATGTAAATCCCAATGTATATTTATAATATCAATTATATATATATATATATATATATATATATATATATATATATATATATATATATATATATATATTAAAAATAAATAAATAAATATATATATATATTTTAAAAATAAATATATATATATATATATATATATATATATATATATATATATATATTAAAAATAAACAAGACAGTAATATAAATAATGAATAATAATAAAAACCGACTATCCTGAGATGGTACAAATATAAGTTAACTCTACCGTGCCTCTTGCGAAACGGTGGATTTAGCTGATATTTTGAGTAATGGATAGCGGCCCGGATTGAGGAATCGGAGAGCCGAGTTCGAATTCCAGTTGGAATTACATTCACTAATATCCCTGGGAAAGGTATGAATCCTCTTCTTCCTCACCCCCAGCTGTGGGTAAATAGCAGAACAGACTGAGTACTATAGCCTTGGGTGGCAACCGGTCTAGGAGAAGGTATCTCTGAATTCAAAAGCCGGTTGGGTTCCGTCTTGCCCAAGAAACACCACTTCTACTGTGACTGCAGTGCGTGTGGCGCTCTTACGACGGGATTCTCGATCGATCAATTAACTAGACGAAAATAATGAGAAATTTACCCACTCTAACAAACACTGACCCACAGGACACTTCACAACTCTAACCAGGTGTGTGATGCCTCGTTTTCATTGAGGGATTTCCACCGGGTGCTCAAGGTCATGTAAAGGGTAACTTCTGCTCCATCAGACTGAGCTCGTCTATCAGAGCATCTCGAATGCCACCTAAATAAAACACGATATAATAACTTCCGGAACAACGGCCGGTTTGTAGAGAGGCACCGTTCGCCCAAAAGAAGTTCTTCGAAGCGATACCACACTCACAATAGAAGGAGCATTTACATCGGGGTATATGATTTAGCAAGCTGATGCGGAGCGTATCTTGACTCATCTCAACGCTAAACATGTCTACACCGCCTCACCAGTGTGTGGATAACATATTTTATGACCAACCATAGGCGCCTTGATCCCCTCCCTTTTCAGGAAAGATACTTCCAACATCACAGACGAACTGTGACATGAATAGTTCTGACCTTAACAGCAATCAGATTAAAAAAAGGCGGCTTGCAAACGGCTAGCATAGTTTTTGCCTCAAATAGTTTACAAATGTTTCTAACATTCTTACGCCAAAAATTACAAATTCTATCAGTTACTTAATCTAATATGTCAATTACTAATCTAATCAAAATTACTAATCCACCACACCGGGCTTATCCTTATACACTAACTTAATCAGCCTCTTGTGTATAGACACCTACTTCATCCACTTGTTGAGATTTATTTTAAATAAAATACAATTCTAGCACAAGGCCTAAAAGGGGAGGAGGTTACTTACTATCTTATATCTAGCTAATCCGATTCACGACCAATTCACTCGTTACAAAGTGTACATCCAACCTAAGAATTCATCAATCCTCATACAATCCTCCATATACCATTAAAAAAGCATACTCTCAGGGGACCTGCAAAAATACATCCCCATGACATGAAAATTTAATAAGCATAAAAATCTATATATAAAAATCTGTAAATGACACGCGATGAGGTGGGGGGTAGCCTAATGTTATGGTGGAACACACCTATTCTATAGTTAATAGACTCTCCCACCTATAATAAGTAGGTGTAATAGGAGTAACAAGTCAGTCAGTCACGGAGTCGGCTCCGTGGTTCGGTCAGTCAGTCGATGCCGGACGACCATTAGTCGGATACTAAAGTATCACCGACCACAACTAGATTTCTCTGCGTCATTACCTATTATATCAAATTCCTAACGTTTTGTACGTCGAACCTATTTTAGGACCGATTTAGTACAAATACAAGTCTCCACTGCAAAATAACTCCACAACACCTAAAAACAAACCAAAAATATTAAAAAAAAAAAAAAAATAAGAAACTGATGTTAGTTGAACCCGTAAAACCCTCAAAACATTTAAGATAGGCCGCTGAATTCTGTCTTTAAACAAAATCAAGGAGCTCTCCCGTTAAGGAAAAGAGGAAGGATAAAATAAATACGACCATGGGGAAGGAAAATAGGTAACCCAGTCGAGATGGAAAAAAAACGGGGTCAAAACTGGGGATTTTGGGAACCTTGACTTCATCCCCCTGTTGTAGATCACTTCCAGTAAAGGGACAAACACGGGCGACGCCATCAGTTACTCTTCATATTTAACTGGAACCTTGCCTCTGCCAAACATTTTCAGCGCTACCTAGATTCTGTATTCTGTAACTGGACCCTCGTACCCAGCCGCTTCAGTCGCATCAAAGTGGGGAATTTCGGCTAAATAGCCATAGACGTGAGCAAGGCTCAGACTGGAATCCCCTGTGAAAAGTTCCTTGTAGTAATTCCGAAAAGGATTGCATATACCCACGTTTGTAGTCAACTGGGCATCCAGCAACGTGACGCGCCCGACATGAGGATTAGTCCTATTTTGAAGTTTTCCTCCACGCAATTCAGTGGCCATGCTTGTCGCCTTGTTAGATATTCGCTTTAAACTAGCCCTAAATACCAAATCTGGGTTCCGATGATTCCCTCACTATCCCCCAATTTTAAATATCGGTCTGCTCTAGATTCACATACTGCTAGTCATCGACTATAATCAGCTGCAAACCATCTAATTCTAGGCGTGAGATAGAATCACCACTTATTCTCAACAACGCCACTAGCAAGATCTCGCATTGGTCTTAGTAGTACCTGATCCCGGAAGTTTTCACATCGAATAATGATGTGTTAAGTGATAATTGTTCAGTAATATGCCATCCTAGCCTTTGACCTAGCTAAAGTTTACACGAATCTGGACAAGCCTATATTCTGTATAAAATATAAAATTGAAAATTGAACGACTTAATAGCCTTTCTGTTACGTAGTGGTTTCACAGTGGAGGCTTGTATTTGTACTAAGTCGGTCCTAAAATAAGTTCGACGTACAAAAGGTTAGGAATTTGATATAATAGGTAATGACGCAGTAATCTAGTTGGGGTGGCTGATACTTTAATATCCGACTAACGGTCGTCCGACATCGACTGACTGACCAACTCTCTTTGAGCGACTGCTACTACTACTCCTACTTATTATAGGTGGGAGAGTCTATTAACTATAGAATAGGTGTGTGCCATTATAACAGTCATAGAATTGCTTAACTGAACCTAGGCCGCTGTAGCTGCAAAAACGAGCTGCATGTATTTGTCTGAACTTTTCGAAGTTGGTTATTTAAAAACTTATCAACAAGAAAATTGTTGTCGCTAAAATCGTGAAATGCCTTCACTTCCGGGCTATGATCTTCTCCATGCGATCTATATAGGTCTAAAAGACAGTTCGATCCGCTGAAACAAACTAAACCACGCCGTATCGTCATTGGGCGCATAAACCCCAAAGAGACAAAGTGACTTATCGCTAACTAACATTCAGCATGCAAGGGCTGCCATTTGGATCTGCAAAAACAAGAGCACATATCAAAGGTGTTCCTGTCTCACCACCCTCTCCAGCAGCTATTAAAATATTCTGAGAAAAGTTGAAAAATTCGTCGACAGAATATCCTTATAATCGCGAGTAGAAAACTACTGCACATAACATACATATTCCCTCCGAGTCATTGGGGATCAGAAACGAATCTCGATCTGTAACACTCCGATCTCGGGCCTTGGATATTCCCGCGAACTAACCAGAGCGCCAGTATCATTTACTCAGGGTTGCTCCTCCGTATTAAACATGGACAGATAAAGGACACTATCCAACTATGGTCTATTTCAGTCTTAATAGTGTCATCGTCAGAGAGGCAGCCTATGTCCCAAGGGGACGTAAATTTTAATGCCCTATACAGCGAACAAGGTACAAAAATTAAGACGCTCCAAGCAGAGAATTGCTTCAATATTTCGTGTTTCATCCTTTTCAGTGATAGCCAGTGCAGGAAACATCTTCATGGAATTGTTCGCTTCCTCTGTGATTCTACCACGAGCCTGATCGTAATACATACGCTCGGTTTTGGGATAGTTTGCAGGAGAGAGGGCTCTTTTATTGTTAAAAGGCATTGTTTTGATTTTCCGTCTCTGCTGTAATGACTTTTCTGATTGGTTTATTTGCGGGGAGGCGGCAAAATTATTTTGGAAGGTGGTACAAGTATTTGGGAGGGAACAGGGGTATTTGGGGGTGGACAGAATTATTTTGGAAGGTGGTAAAAGTTTTTGAAAGGGGGCAGGAGTTCTTTTTGGGTGGGCAGAAGTTTTGGAGGAGGCAAAATTATTTTGGGAGGGGGGCGAATTACTTGGGAACGGGTCTTTTGTTCACTTTTTTTCTTTTGCTTTTTATTGTCTCTTAAATGATTTTTGTTTTTGAAGCGATTGTGACGTGGAAACCAAGAAACCAAGTATTTTTTTTGTGGCTGGATTTAGAACTTTTTTAAGGAGGTTTATTTTGAGAGGGGGGGCGGATAAGGGAATTAGTTACTGGAAGTGTTTCCATGACTTTGTTTGGTTAGTCAAGACGGAGCCTAGGTAATTTGGAGCAAAAGACGAGAGGAAGCAACTGTTTTCCCCACCCCACCCCGACTGTGATACAGGAATATTGTTTTCTTGGCCTCTAGATGCCGTTCCAGTTCTTCTTGCTTCCCAATTTTATCGAAGATCATGTATATGTCGCTTCTCTCTTATCTTTTATGGGTATCTAGCCGGAGCCCTATTCTTGCGGTTGGATCTGTATGTGTCGTTCAATTTAGGGGATTCAAAATTTCCATGCTCTACCTACGACTAAGCCATTCCTCTTGATTCTTTCCCACATCCACGCTAGTGGCAAGCGAAATGTGAACCTCAGAAGGGGATCCAACCGGGGGGTCTTTTGGCCACTCATCCCCATCCTGCTAAAGGTGTAGCGGAACAAAGACACTAGCTTGAGAGGAATTTTTTGTCTAGTTGTGGCGGAATTACAGAGACTTTGTCCTTTCGGCAGGAAGGGTGCGTTAGCCAGTCTCGCCATACGCCCAACATGTTGGACAATGTCTTAATTCCATCTTCACAGAACATCATATCCTCTTTGAGCATTTTTTTCTTCAGTTTCCCAGGAAAATGATTTTTTTTCAGGAGAATTTATAAAAGCAAGAATAAATTTAATCTGAATATACGTGCCCGGTGTATACAGCGAATTCGTGAAAAAGTCCTAAACTATAATAATAATAAAAAAAAACAACATCCGGCTTAATCCTAATAGAATTCTCTCAGATAATTCGGGAACATTAAGGTTAAGGTTAGGAGTGTTATGCCATGTTGGAATTTCAATTCTTTAACTCAAATAGAAGTGCTCGCATATACATGTACAGTTCATAAAACAGACCTTAATTTCGTCCAGCTTCAGGAATACAGCCCCAAATAAAAAATATTTTATTTGTTTTATGTTCATTGCTTCAAGAGCCATATGTCATACAACAAAAATAACCATTTATAAATAAAAAAAATGTAATTTAACAGTCTGCATCCTCAAAAAAATTAATAAAACTCGCCACACCTTGGTTACGTTACAGCACTTTGACTAGGTCACAACGCTCTTTGGCTACGTCACAACTCTTTGGCTACGTCACAACGCTCTTTGGCTACGTCACAACGCTCTTTGCTACGTCACAACACTCTTTGTCTACCTCGCAACACTCATCAGTTCTACGAAACTTATCATTTGTCTCTATCTATCCTGATGGTGATTTTCCAAGCGCCACTTAGATGTGACACAAGGCCGAAAATATAGGGCACCGAGTGAGAATCGAACTCACTATTCAGTAGCAATTGATCTAGCGAGACAAGCTCGCTAACCATTACACAAAGTCGGAATGCTCCTACCTACCCTGATGAGTTCTGAAGTAAGTCGAAAGTTTCGACCATTATTTCTTGTATTTTTCTCTCGAAATGAACTTTCGACTATTTCTGGCGGGTCTGATTATTCGTAATTTGGAAAAGTTGCTCAGTGAAAATAATCGACAGAAAATGTCTGTCGTTTTTAATGATATTTGCCTTAATTATATATACAGTCGAATCCCTCATATCCGGAATCCCTTATATCCGAAATACCGCATATCCGGAATCCCTCATATCCGGAATCCCTCATATCCGGAATCCCTCATATCCGGAATCCCTCATATCCGGAATCCCGCATATCCGGAATCCCGCATATCCAGAAATGATTTTCTTGTGTATATTTGAACTATTTAGGTGATATGTAACATTTAAAATTTCTATTTTTCAGGAAATTTACTTTGGATAATTGCTTATGCTTATTTCACCCTAATGGCTTGTATTGGTTCAAAGTATGATGGGAATAAGAGGAAAAGAACAACTTTGGAGTTTTAGCAAAAAGTGGAAATTTTAAACAGACTAGATACTGGGGAAAGTTCATTGAAACTAATGGTTGAGTTCAACATAGGAAAGTCAACATTGTATGATATAAAATCTCCCAAAGAAGCTATTCTCCAGCGTTCACAGTATCTCAATGAACAAGAAAATAAAACCACGGCTGTGATGAAACCTGGACTGAAATTAAAAGAGCTATTGAAAAGATTGTCAGTTATATGGAAAGAAGCGAGCATTCAGGTATGATGATTGCAATAACATACGCAGAGTTAAAAAGTGTATTTCGTTTAACAAATTGCAAGAACAAATGCAAAACGCAATGCGGAAAATTTGAGAATGATATTAGAAGAGAAAGAATCATCATGCAACAGAGATTTAAAAAAATCCTCGTTACATAATTTGTTTTGCATACGTGGCATATTTAATTTAATGAATTTTCATTAACCTTACATAATTTATTTCTTTTTCCTTAAAATAAATTCCATTATATTTCACTCACCATTAGTTTATTTTGTTTACTATAAAACATTGAAAATAAATGTTAAACCTGATTTTAGTTCTTTTATTTTAATCTAAATATAAGCCCTTCATATCCGGAATTTGTAACCAATTCCTCATATCCGTCTTAGTTCAAAAATAAATTTATTCTTTATATGTTTAAATTTAAATTTAAATTTATTCTTTATATGTTTATATTTGATTTGTAACCTGTAGTCGATATTATTTTTGTCAAATTTTCTCAATTAGACAGCGTCCCTTTCAATTTTAATTTGACCCGCCCCATCTTTCTTCCCCACCACTTCTTTCCTTGCCTCTCCCTCCTTCTTTAAGATTTGATCGGCCATGGTGTGTGTATGTCAATACGAAATGTATCTTTATTGTATTAGACATCCGACAACAATCATTTTTCCCCCTTCCACTCACACCTAGTTTTATATAAAAAAAAAAAACCCTCTCTGTTAAATTCACTCCTATATTACCCCTCTCTTATGAACTAACATTCGTCCCACACTCTCATACTTACACTCTCTCTAAATTCTATTTTTATTTCCGGAGTAGGTTTTTTCTGTTTTCTTTTTGAATTTGTAGGTCTGATGAATTGGATCGTATTTACGATTCCAATGGAATAAATTATGACCATGGAATATTAGTGTTTAAGGCTTTTTATTATATATATATATATATATATATATATATATATATATATATATATATATATATAGTGTGTGTGTGTGTGTCTGTGATTAAGCTAGCAAGGTGGAAAAATAGTGCATGCAGCTCATGGTGGCTTAAATTGATATAATGAACCAAGAGCAAAATCAAGAGATTTCGAATATCGGCCGACGGTAGAATTACGAATCCACATCTCTCTGCTCTTGTGTCAGCGTTGACGACTAGAGGGCATAAAATACCGTTTACAATGTCTCGTGTTTCCAAGCGGCCGACCACCTTAAGTACTGATCAGCTGTCTAAATATTGATCAGGTCGAACGCAACGAAAAAGTTCTCAGTCCGATCCAATTCCTCAAATCTATCAAAGATCGGAATTTTCGAATGAAGGGTTTCTGGTCAAACAGAAGAACTGCCATGCATAGAGATGTGTTTTTTTTATTTTTTAAAACTTTTCACAGGAATCCATACATTCTGTGAGTTTATATGCTTAGTTGTTTAGAAATGTATGTGTCGGTCGGTGGTGCAATGTTTAGGAGCTCGGAATGAGAAATCTTAGAACTGGGTCCGAGTTCTAGTTGAATCTGTTACATTCGCTTATGCGCACATACTGTTGAGAAAGATTAGTAATACATCTCTTCTACCACCAGCTATAGGTTAAATAGCAGGGCTTTCTACCCGTGGTTGGCAGTCTAGAAGAGTCTCCAAATTCAAAACCGAATGAGGCCCAATCACGTTTTGCCTTGTCAAGACATAGCGCGCCCAGTAGCCACTCCTGTCTGAGTGACGCTGAAGATATTGACAGTAGGATGTTGGCTGCGATCAATGCCAGATTCTCAAAGCCCAAATCTGTGACATTGAACTGCAGTGGTCCCACGCAAAAAGACATGATCTGGACAATGGGTGACACCTAAGTGATCAGAGTCAGATCGAAATTGTGGGAACATATCTAGTACCGCCTTGTGTCGCTTAATATTAGGTTGGTGCAAAAATAATTTCGTTTTCTAACATATGTTACTATGTGAGAAGACGAAATTATTTTTGCACCAACCTAATATTTTCGCAATTGAAATATGGTAACATATGAGGGCGCCCTGACGCACAAAGAAGCCACACCAACTTCAGTGGTGGTATTCCTTAATATTTAGCCAAATCCGAACCTCTATGTGCTGTCTATCATCAGGGCATGGGCGGACATGGCTCTCAACAACTTCCTATCATTTTAATAACTTTTAATAACTTTTAATA
>OZ010580.1:63367361-63372361 GCA_963932145.1 Acanthosepion lycidas | reverse complement strand
TAATCCATTTCATAAAAGCAGAAAAATCGACCTTGCTAACCACACGCTTCTTTAGTAGCATCCACTATAATTTACCTTGCCTCTCAACCTGAAGTGTACTGATGAGTCTTTAAAAAAAATCTTTAAAACTAACCTTTTTACTTCTGTGTATAAATACTTGATGCAAAATAAGATCCTTCAATTTGATTTGGTAAAGTCCAGCAGGGGACGAAACGACTAAGTTTTCCTTTTGTTTTTAGTCATATTTTTTTTTACAGATAATTTTCTATCTATAGCAGAAATCTTATATATATATATATGTTTGTGCGCACGCGTATATGTGTCTGTGTGTCACACAAAACTTATTGTATTGGTGAAAGAAGAGTAGACAATAACAGGGGGAGGGATCTGTAGTTATAGACAGTGTGGAAAGTGCAATACTGCATAGTGATCCTCACTTTCACACCTAAAGGAATCTTTATTCAATCTAAAGATTCCTTCAAGCATGAAACTGACTGTTACCATGCAGTGTTGAATTCTGTGTCCAAAATGTTATATATATATATATATATATATATATATATATATATATATATATATATATATATATATATATGTATGTATGTGTATATATATATGTATGTATATATATATATATATATATATATATATATATATATATATATATATATATATATATATTTATATATATCTTCATTCAAGTATATTGTTATTCAAGCATGTTTCGTTTAATAATATAGATATATTATGTTTATTTTTATAATAATTCTTTCGAGTCCTCTCATCAGTTTCTTGATGTTAAGTTGAAATACATCAAGGAAGGCACTTTAGTTTTTTCCTACCCATGTACTTTCGATCTCTTCCAAGATCATCCTGACAGGTAAATTACAAAGACAAACTGATTACAACTGTGATGGTTGTGATGGTGATTTTAAAACAAACAAGTGGGAATTCGCTCTGTTTTAATTATTTTAAAATTTGAAATTTTGCCGTTGTAGCTATAGAATATTTTTTTTCAGAACAAGCGTCCCAATATAAGGGAGTTAACTAGAAATTGGCAAAAGGCAAAATGGCATATGTTAAATGCACTTCAACACTCGTAATAAATTTTGTTTAGTGTTGGTTGGTTACGTTTGATATGAAAGGAATCGGGAAATTGAAGATTTTGTTTATCTTCGTGGTGTAGTATATTGGTATTGTCAACAAATATTTCCTGTACTGTGAAGGTTGAAAAGAATGCGTTTTATATGTTGTACAAAAGAACTTGTATCCAGCAAATGATGCATAGGACCTATATGAGAATATGATGGGACCTGTTCTGTAGGGAAATTTAACGGTAATATATGCCTTCAGAATATTGTTCGACTTTGTGTGTTTGCTTGTATTTTGTGTGTTTTGAGCGTGTGTGTATGTCTGTGTCTCTGTGTGTGCGTGTATCAATATTTTTCCTCTTTACACTGGCAGCCAGTAAAGTAAGGCTTGTTCGAATCTATTCTAATATTTATCAAAACAGTTTTAAGGAAAAGCTGAAGTCCTATCGCTAGTGTTCCGTATTTAGGGTCCAGTTTCAAGTCCAGGGTTTCGAATGCACATATTCGAGAGTGGCAAGTCCGCCTCAGTTCTAAATTATATTTCCTGTGCTGTTACAATTTGATGCAAAACTTCCCAAAGCTGTGATTTGTATAAGTTTAGGGAAATCTTAAAAGTGTCTTTGAATTGTAGCCGTTTTTTTTTTTTTTACTTTTTTTTTTTTTTTTACTGCTGTGCAATTAGGCAAATAAAAGTCGTGTATATATGACTTTTTAGATCAAAAACGAACCTAGAAAAAAAAAGGTTCTACATGAGTTTGCTATTAGCTTTCTATTTTAGTTTGACACAATAAAATGATTATTTCACAAAAACATGCACAAACTTACATACAAGTATTTATAAATAGAAACACACATATATATACAATCAGCACAAGGTTAATTATGCGTATAGCAACAATGTTTTAAAGTGTCTATAATAGCAGTTTTTAAAATACTTAAATTTTAATTTGAAAATGATAGAATTATATAACTTAAGGCTGCCTCCCATAAATAGAACATTAAAAAAACATAATTGCTTTAACAATTAATTTTTAAATTAATTATAATAGAGCGTGTTCATACGTAGTTATAATTATAACAAAGCGCGTTTCATGCGCATTTACAAAACAATCTCAACTATTAATTAAATTAATTTTGTCTTAGTAATTCACCATGGAATATGATATTGGATGAGACTGAAAGTACTTGGGAAATAGGGAAAAAAAAACAAAAAACTATGGCGTCTTCCTGAATGAATTTAATATCAGCATTAAGAAGTAGATCCAAAAATTCTTGAAGATTAAAATAAAAATAGACATTTGTCCAGATTATTCAGTCTTACATCCTTGAATATATATATATATATATATATATATATATATATATATATATATATAGATAGATAGATAGATAGATAGATAGATAGATAGATGCAAATATTTGCTTATATTGTGTCTCCTCCGAAATTCGCGAAATTATATCCACTCTTCAGAAGACTTGAGTGCAAAATCAGGGTAAGTGAACAGTTAATTTTATATTTACAATATTTACATTGTTCGAACTGTTGTTCTCATCTTTGTTGTCATATTCACGACATCTCGGCCATTGTACGCTCTGGCCTTCTTCAGATGATTTGCCGTTTTTATGTGATCGGAATTCCGAGCCGAACCCTTTATTTCGACCATCGGTGTAGATTGTTCTAGCTCCACGCCTCTTCCGGATTTCTCAGTTTTAGTTATTTCCCTTTTAGTTACTCGAGTTTTCTTTTTCACCATGTTACATTTCTCTCAATGAAAAGCTGGAAATCATTAAATTTAAGGGGAAGAGTAACCTTTTAAATCAAAGGAATGAGCTTACTGTTAACTGTCGGCATAATTTATCTTTTAATTTGTCCTCAAGCTAGAAATACTATTATGTGTGACAATGGAATGGTATTTTAAGTTTGTATTTAAAGGTATTTGAGTTTGTATTATTTTTTTTTTTTTTTTCACACTGGTTCATAATTTTTAATCATTATCTACTCTTATTTGTTAAGAATTTAACATAACATGTATTATTAAGATAATATTGAATAGTTGTAATTTTTATGGATTAATCTTGCATGGACTCCGAATTTATTACGGTTATTTATCCTGATTAGCATGTCTGTTTGTAAATTAGAATATTTGTTTCTACTTCCGTTTTATATGGGTGTATTTTTCTAGCTGCTTGTATTCATGTATGTGTTTATATGTGGTTGTTTTTTATGTCCATATGTATGTTTGTATGTGGATGTTTATATATGTTTACGTTTATATGTTTTCTTTATATCTTTATTGTTGTGTGCAGTTGTTTATGCATATTTTTATACGTATTTTTGCATACATTGGTGTACCTAATGTTTGTGGCGTTTATTGATACGTTTGCCACTAGGGTGGAATTAAACAGATAAAATGATAAGAATAGTATTAATAAAATAATAAAATTATAATAACGAATTAATATATATATATATATATATATATATATATGTTTTGAACAATAAAAAATATTAAAAAAATTAAAATTTTCAGACACACTGGGTTGTATATTAATATTTTTTAGTTTTATTATTTCAATTAGATTCCTGTTTATACATATATATATATGTAGGTGTGTGCGTGTTTATACACACACACACACACACACACACACACACACACACATACATATATATATATATATATATATATATATATATATATATATATATATATGGTTGGATAGATGTGAGCTTGTATACACACACTTTTTACACACACACACACACACACACACACACATATATATATATATATATATATATATATATATATATATATAGTTTATGAAAAACTAGGTAATCCGTATGGGTAAACCTAAGGAGGATAAAATCCAGAGAGATCAATGTAAATCCAGAGCAAATAATTTAAATAAAAACAGACCACTTAAAGGTTCCATATAATAAAATTTTTTTTTGTTTCGACGTAAAGTCTGATGATCCGCAGTCCTTTTAAAAGGGGCTGCGGTGAAATAATTTATTACATGGAACCTTAAAGTGGTCTGTTTTTATTATATATATATATATATATATATATATATATATATATATATATATATACTTTTTTAACAACTTTGTATACGTTAAATCCGATGCTCGGTTTAAACTTGAATTTTTTTTTTTTTTAATTTTGACATAAAATTAATATTTAATTGTATCGTATCGATTTATCACTTGGTCGAACATTAGACTTAATCAGTTGACGGTTTGGAATTAGAATAAACTATCATGTCTTTTGAATTCCCAAACACTTGTATTCGTATGGGTTGTCATACGTCACGTAACAAAGTTTCCGTTATTGAGAGCATTTGATTCGGTTTTGAGACCAACAAATCTATTTCTACTTTCGTGTATTGCGTGTGCGTGCGTGCGTGTGCCCATTAGCCCGCACATGGGTATGTACATCCCCTCCCCATATATACATAACGTCTTATGAAAAGGAATCAGCATATATATATATATATATATATATATATATATATATAAATGTGTGTGTGTGTGTGTGTGTGTATAAGCATGTGTATATGTGTGTGAGCTGATTCTTTTTTATAAGACAGTATGTGTATACGGGCTAACGGGGATGCGCACGCACACGCAATACACAAAAGTGGAAATAGATTTGACAGTCTAAAGCGTAATGTAGGGATAGGAAAACATCTCTCAGCAACACATCCCTCCCAGACCAACCCTAATGGTTATATTACCGCTTAGGCAGGAATTCACTTTTGCCAACAGTCCCCCCCCCAAAAAAAAGATAAAAGCTCACTACAAATACAGAAAATGAACAATGAAACATTAAAAGAACATAAGGTAAAGTTATTCCTTTAAAATGTATTCAATTTATTTGCCTGAAGAAGGTCATGAGACCGAAA
>OZ010580.1:63359861-63362361 GCA_963932145.1 Acanthosepion lycidas | reverse complement strand
TTCTTCCTGTACTTCTAATTCTTCTTCTTTTCCTCTTGTTCTTGTTCTTCTACTTCTAATCCTTCTTATTTTCTTCTTCTTCTATTCTTCTTCTTCTTCTTCTTGTCAGTCTTCTTTTTCTTCTTCCTCCTCTTCCTCCTCCTCTTCTTCTTCCTGTACTCCTAATTATTATTCTTTTCTTCTTGTTCTTGTTCTTCTACTTCTAATTCTTCCTATTTTCTTCTTTTTCTACTTCTTCTTTTTCTACTACTACTACTACTACTACTAATTGTACTACTACTATTACTACTTCTTTGACTTCTCCATCTACATCTTCTTATTCATCTGCAACTTCTTTTTCTTAACTTTCTTCTTTTTCTACTTCTTCTTCATCTTCTTCATTGTCTCTTTCTTCTTCTTCTTCTTCTTCTTCTTCTTCTCCTCCTCCTCTTCTTTATTCTTCTTATCCGTCTTCTTATTATTATTCTTGTTCATGTCGTTCTTTTGCTTTTTATTCTTTTTGTTCTTCTTCTTCATCATCATCATCTTCATCGCCTACTTCTTTTTCTTCTTTTTCCCCTTCTTCTTCATATTCTCCTCCTTTTTCTAATTCTTCTTCTCCATTTCCTTCTATTTCAACTTCTTCGTTGTCTTCTTATTTATCATCTTTTTCTTCTTCAACTACCTTCTCTTTTCCATTTTTTTTCTTCTTCATCTTCTTCTTCTCCTTCAACTTTTTCTTCTCCTCCATCTTCATCTTCTTCTCCTCCTTCGTATTCTTCTTCTCCTTCTACTTCGTCTCCTCTGCCTCCTCCTTCTTATTCTCCCGCTTCTTATTCTCTTTCTAAGAATTTTGAATTGTTGTCCGTTAATTATCTTAAATGTACTATGATATTTGGACTTAAATATTATCAGTGGCAGCTTCTGAAAATATACGGCTGCATTAAGCAAATGACATTGTTATGTTGTTAAATGATGGCAAGCGGATGAATTACAAAGGTTTAAAATAGAGGAAATCTTTATCTCGATCAAAGACTGCAACCGAAAACAAATCTAGAGAAAACTATTTGAGAATACGGAACGATGTTAATTTGTCTGAAGCCAGGACAACATCAGTCATCAGAATGGAAAGAGAATTTACTGAATGTTTAAGGGAATGTCAAAATGACGTTGAAAAATGGATTTATTACAGGAATCTAAAACTAAGGAATTAGAGCCATGTCAACTTTTAATATCTTTGCCTCAACAAAAATGTTTTGGAGAAAAATACAGGGTGTCCCAAAATATTTGACGTCATTTCGCAGGTCAATAATTTAGGCAATTCTTGTTGAAATAACCTCAAATTTTCACAGAATGTATAGAAAACAGCAAGGTTTTATATTTAATGTTTTATTTTTGTTCTGTTTTCAGGTTGAGCCATGCCGTTCACCCCAAAAGAGAATTCCTTTCGTGTCTTGGAATATGCTCCCCCACAGTCACCCAAGACTGTGCAGTAAGCCTTCAATGCAAACTTTGGAAAAACTTCAACTAGCGAACAAATTTGGACTTGGTGCCAAAAATTTAAAGAGGTAGGCTGCTTATGTAGAGCTAAAGGACCTGGTAGTCCATTATCAACATCAGCGTGTTTGACAAGAGTTTAACTACCGAGTTGGTGTGTACCGTATCACAGGCAGTGCACATATTGAACACTTACAAAATCGGTCTCATAATAAACTTATGATGTTCAACACCTAAACTGTTCAATTTTATTGAGCTACACTTAGTAATTTTCAAGATAATTGCTTTTAAAATTATATCAAATTTTTGGGATAATCGTATATTCTTACGGCCGTAACACGTTGAAACACCGGCTTAGGCGATCATGTATCTTTAATACATGACTGACGAGGCAGATTTTCCAGTAGTTGGGTGCTATTTCTTTCTGCGGTAGACCAGTCGCCATCCAAGGCTATAGAAACCAGTATGTCCTATTTACCCATAGCTTGGGGGAAGAAGAGGATTCATACCTTTCCCAAGAGTATTAGCAAGGAATTGAATGTAATGCATTCAACTGGAATTCGTACTCGGCTCTCCGATTCCTCAATCAGAGCCGCTATCCATTACTCCACCGTGCCTCTCTCTCTTTCTCTCTCTCTCTCTCTCTCTCTCTCTCTCTCTCTCTATATATATATATATATATATATATATATATATATATATATATATTGAACAATAGAAAATATTAAAAAATTAAAATCTTCAGACACACTGGGTTGTATATTAATATTACTTCGTTTTTATTATTATTTCATTTAGATTCATCGACTAGTTTCGGCCAACATGGCCAACATCAGGAGAAAAATAATTTTCTGCTTGCTGGTAGCAGTGAACTACAGGAATGAATATCTTGATGGAGAAAATTAACATATATATATATATATATATATATATATATATATATATAGAGAGAGAGAGAGACACACTTTCCTCCATATATATATATATATTGTGTTAATATGACTCGCGTATATATATATATATA
>OZ010580.1:63292361-63357361 GCA_963932145.1 Acanthosepion lycidas | reverse complement strand
AAGAACATTTACTTCCGGTGAAAATAATCGTCTAGAATCTAAGTTCAGAGTACAAAGAAAAAAAAACCCGACACGAGTAAAGTAAAATAACTAAACAAAGTGCTCAATACGATAAGTAGAGCAAAATAAGTAAATAAACCTAAAGAGCCAGACTAACCTACCTAGGTTTCACCTACGTAAGTCGTCAGGGCGGACTATTACGTGTGGAGATATTGTTTTTATTGCTGTGTTGACGGATTCAACCATTTTCTTTTGATTTCTTGATACTGCTCTGTACGTTTGTTTGGGAGAGAAGTAATTCTGTTAAGTAAGGCGAAATAGGGAAAAAGTCTAGGCGTAGATTAATATTTGGGTAATTGAAAATAATTGATGTAATTTCAGTTAACCGTATGAAAATAGCGTTTTCTAAATTCTTCCAGTTGCTAAGGACATTTTGTTTTGTTATTATTAGTTACTTAGTTTAATAAATTCATTTCTTTTCGCCTTGAAAAAGTCCACATCGGACGAAACGCGTCGGCAACTATTACAGTTTTCCTATTGTCTTTTACATTTATTAGGTTGATGCAAAAATAATGCCGTTTTTTTGACGTTCAACTTTATGTGAGAAAACGACATTATTTTTGCACCAACATAATATAAATATTGTCTCTTTTTCTACACGTTAACTCTGAGAAATTTTTCACAATTATGTACCTTGTTTTTTTTTTTTTTATGCAAACGTGACATTATAAAAACCATCTTTTCACACACATATCATGCATCAATTTTACTATCCAAAACTTTTGATGCGTCTTGTTAACGTAAAATCCTATTAATCATACTAAGATGATTTAGATATATGTTACGCATTTCGATATAATTTCTTAATTTACATCAAAACAACCTTAGCATTACGTCCCTGAATTAGATTTCTAGTCTAGTTTCCATTTCGTTCAACATTTAATGTTTGGAATGAAATTATTTATTGAGAACGGGAGATAATACTTGAAATGCTGATCTGGTAATTCCAATCTCGTTTTGTTTTTAAATAAATTCACAACTGAAAAGGCATGATCACACCTGTCCGTCGTTCAAAACCCGTAAATAGAATTCTGAACCAATTTTCTTACGTTTGGAAAATGCTCACAAGATAATGATCTTTTGAAATAAATAATGTCAGAATAATTTGGGATTGTCGAATACTCAACAAATTTCATTTTCAACAATGAATTGCTTACAGATCGACAATTTTCTATTCTGAATTACTCTGTATCTTCATAAGCTTCTGCTTACTGGGGTTGTAGTGTTCTCCTCATCTTCCTATTGTTGGATGATTTAATCTTAACAATTACTTAATCATTTCCTGTTGCTGATTTTGTTATTTGTTATTTGTTTTTGTTTTTTTTTTCTTTTTTATTATTTATCTTTGTTTTTGTTGCTTTTTTGGTAACGTTCGGAATGTACGAAACTGTAAACTTTCATAAAGTAGAAATAAAATACAAAATTAATTCGTTTTCTGCGGTTTAGCAAACCTTTACAGGTTATTTAAAGCCAGAAAATATTTTTAGATCGTTTAAATGTTTTGGGGACAGAAATGATTTTTGCAGATTCAAGTTCTACTATTTAACCTATGGTATTAGGTTGGTGCAAAAATAATGTCGTTTTCTCACATAAAGTTGAACGTCAAAAAACGACATTATTTTTGCACCAACCTAATATTTAGAGCAAAGTGAATCTACACCTTTCCCCAAGTTATTTGGACACAAGAGAATACAATGAACTCGACTGAAATTGGAACTTCGCCTTCTGATTTCCAATTTCGAGCCGTTATTCCTTACACCACTTGCAGTACTAGTTAGTGACTAGGCTCAATGTTGCTTAACTTCAATGATCGTACAGGAACTGATGTTTCCACGTGATGTAACCGTAAGCCAATAAAGTAATAATAATAAAAAAAAGCATATAAATTTTGCTACGATTGCTAAGATAGACGGAGTACATCTAAAATGCATCTGACAATATTCCTGAGATGAGGTATAATAACCATTTAGGCTATTCGGACTGCATTGTCATATTCACGACGTTTCGGTCGTTGCACGCTCTGACCTTCTTCAGGTGATATACGTTGAAATTTCGAACCGAATTCTTTAGTTAGTCCGCGGAGGTGAATTGTTCTAATTCCACATGCCATTTCGTTTTTCAATTTCAGTTCTTCTCTATGGTATCTAGCATTTTTAAATTTAAGCGCCGTACTAGACTGGCGTCGAGATCCCATCAGTTTACAGTTGAGCTGGCTAGATATAGCCATAAGTTCTATGCTGACAGTTTCTTTTTCTCTCACTTTTCGCTTCTGGAATTCCCTTTCGGCTCCAGGCTTTCCAGCCAACTTTAATATGCAAAAATTTAAATGCAATGCCAATCGCTATCTACTTTCCACCTGATTACACTTTCCTCTCCCCGCTCATTATTAATGTTTCTATTCTTAATTCTTGCACGCCCCGTAAGCTCCTTGCGTCTTAGTGGCTTTACTGCCTTGCATTCAGTGATACAATTTTTTTTAAAAAGTCCTATTAGTAGCTCAAATGAAAAAGTTTTTGTTATCTCCACTACGGCCAGGTACTGAACTTAAAACTCTTTGAATCAAGTCACAATTTCGAACACTCAATCAACTTTTATCCACTTGCAGACATCGGTGGGTGAATTTCGGGGGCTTATAAACTTCTTTTTTTTTTTTACCAGAGCTTATATTACAAATTGTTATGGTTATTTTTTTCTCTAGCTGTCTGCATTACTGTTAACCATATTGTATTTATGTCTATGTTTAGCAAGCATCAGTCCGAAGTCGGGTGACCGGCTGATCGGCTAATCGGCTGAACTCTCTTGCCTTCGGGCGGGGAGAAACCCGAACGAGGCTACGCCGAAGGACGGAGTCTCTTTCGGGGAGGTAAACCGACCCTGAACCCGTTTATACGGGTCCAAAGGGCATATTTTTGGCCGAGCCCACGGGATCGGAGATCCCACCTTAAACCGGCCTTGTGCCACATGATGCCTTCATTTGACTAAATACCGTTCAGTCCGAAGTCGGGTGACCGGCTGATCGGCTGAACTCTCTTGCCTTCCGGCGGGGAGGAACCCGAACGATGCTACGCCGAATGGCGGAGTCTCTTTCGGGGAGGTAAACCGACCCTGAACCCGTTTATACGGGTCCAAAGGGCATATTTTTGGCCGAGCCCACGGGATCGGAGATCCCACGTTAAACCGGCCTTGTGCCACATGATGCCCTCGTGGGGTGGTGACTAAATACCGTTTAGCAAGCTTAGGAAATTCTTTTCATCACCTGAAAAAAACCGAATCGTGCAACGATTGAAAATATGACAATAAAGATTACAACAACAATCTGACAGGTGTTAATAGTGTAAATATCTTAAATGAAATATGCCATTTTAAACCATACGATCATTTCACGAAATACACGAATTCTCACATTTTTTAAAAACTTTTCACCCGAAGCAAGGCGAGAGTGCCACTAGCACGCAAGGGGTTACAGAGAGTGGGAGCAAGAGTAAAGAGGTGTGAAAGAGGAAAGGATGACGAGAAGGACGGGGAACAGATCAAGGCATCTAGAAATGCCGATTGACATTGCATTTGAATAGTTAGAGATTATAGCTATCAGGGAAGCGAGTAAGAAGAGGAAGGGAGTTCCACAGACGGGAAGTACGAGACATGAAGCTATTAGTGTAGAAGTGACGGCTACATTTAACCGTCTCGACATTGAATGGGTGGGACTGAGATGCCAACCTAGAGGTACGTTTAAATTCATTCTCAGTTTGAGAACCAGCGAAAATAGCTCGTCAGGGCAGTTACCGTGAAATAGTTGTAGAAAAGACAGAGGGAGGCGACGACACATCTGTGAGAGAGAGACTCAAATAATGAAAGCGATATTATTTATCGCTTCTCAGGTAGAAGAAAAGTATATATATATATATATATATATATATATATATATATATATATATATATATAAGAAATATAGTCTTAAGGTGTGCTATATTTATGGAATAAAGTGCTCAATATCAGAGATAGAGCGTGTGTAAATATAAAAGTGAACATAGAAGTCAACACTTAGAGGCGACAGTCTGTTTCATGCTATATGCAATCGTCAGGCCTGACGATTGCATATAGCATGAAACAGACTGTCGCCTCTAAGTGTTGACTTCTATGTTCACTTTTATGTATATATATATATATATATATATATATATATATATATAAAACAGATAGATGATTCTAAAACTATTTCAATGTGTTTTATCTAGAAACAAATCGTTTATTATTTTACAATAAAAACGGAATAGATCATCATTTTGATCTCTAGAAACTCTTTAACTGCCAGATTTATAATAAAAACAGAAGATAAATACTCTTATAATTATTTCCCGATGGCTCCCAAAGCAGAAACATGAGAAATCTCACATTTATTATAATAAATTAAAAGAACCAATTTTGCTAATTATTTCACAATGTCTTGCAGTCCAGAAACTAAAATAGTGACAAAATTATAATAAATTACTAGAAATGATCTTACAAGCATTTCAAAATATCTATTGGGATAAAAATTCTCTAAGACGAAAAATTAATTTATTCTTTACTATGTATTTCAAGAAGTAAGACTTCCAAAACCGAAGCTATGATCTGGAAATTGAATGAAAGCAATGGTGACACCTACACAGAATCCATCATAAAAAAAAACTGACGATTCAGAATCAATAAATGCTAAAACTTCAAAGAGCTTAGTGTATGGATCAGTTATGACAAATTTACTGTAAGAGATAAGGACATTGAACACAGATTTGGCTGCGGTAGGGTCACTTTTGTTCAATACTGCTAGATAAAAAACATCTTAACCAAAGAACTCAAAACAAAAACAATAATCTAAAAACCCAAGTCACGTTCTTAAATAGACTTGTCAGATCTGGAAAAAACGAAACATTAAGAACTTGTCACGTTCTAGTCAGATCTAGACATGTGGGTGCACAATGCGTGGTACCCAACTTCTTCAGATATGTCTAAATTATCAACTGCACACGAAAGCATTCTCAGATCAATGATTAAGAATGGCTTCATGTGAATTAATCTTTGAATCTTGAAGAGGACTGTAATTCGTAGGATCTTGTCGATTTTGATGCTACAGAATCACAAAAAATATTTGCCAAATAACAGAAACTTGTGGATTTTTAACAGTAGCAACAAAGCAAATGGAAAACTCGAAGTGAATTAACATAATCAAGATGTCGGATTGCAAGCTATCTTAACGATCAGGTTAGAAAGGAAACACCCGTCAGTTCTAGAAAGACCTCTATGAGTTCGTGCACTTGAGGTTAATTTCCTGAAAAAAACTCTCTTTAGAAAAAGAATTTATAGATTTCAACCACAACGGTAATGAATCAATTAATGCTAAATATTTTCTGATAATGGAATCGTTAATTTTACCATTTTCTGATATTACTGAGAGCACCGGGATTTCACGGGCTTATAATGGAATTTGAAGAAAAGTATCGATAATATTTCATATGTTAGAAACAGGGAAACTATGTAAAAAATGCAAGAAGTTGTGGCGAGTCGTGATCACTAACGTCCTGAAGGGCTTATAAATCTGGAATACTTATATGTATTACAACATATAAATTTAGAGTGACAACGAATCGAAAACTAGTTAAACGGTTTTTTATTATTTTCTGTGAAAGCATGGTATAAAAAGCGGAGAATGAAACGAAATTCTGTGAATATTAATAAAAAAATCGGCACAATGATTAATACCGCTAATTTTAAATCTATGAATGAAGCATAAGGTAATTAAACCAATCTGAGAAGATTTCTAACAATTCACTTTGCGCTGTCTGATAAAAACGGAAATCACTTTAAATTAAAATAAGCGAATATATAAGCTCGCGTTTCTTTTGTTTTCTTATACTTTGTAGTTGTAAAATCTTTCTACTTGTAAAGTCATTGAAAAAAATTATTTAGATTACTATACTACAAAAAATTCTATTATTACCTTCTTTTTGCATTGAATTAAAGATGGCGTAATGTTTCGAGGAACTCAATGAGAAATCGGCAAATTCGAATTCCGCTTGTCTTCTTTATTTATTTTTTTTTTTTTAGCGTTTCACCCCAAGTAAAGCGGGAAGCCACTAGCACGCAAGTGGTTAGAGAGTTGGAACGAGAGTAAAGACGAGTGATAGAGGAAAGGATGAAGTGAAGGATAGGAGATAGAGAAAGGCATCTGGAGACGTCGTTATATTCACTTTCAAATAAATATCCTTCGGAAAAGTAAGATCACATCTCTGCTCGCTATGGGTTAAATATCAGAACAGACTGCACTCTTCACCCTTGGTCGGCAATTTAAGAAAAGGACAACTTTGAATTCAAAACCGCTTTGTCATCAGGCTTGCTAATGAGACAAGAAAGCTTGTTAAGAACAATGGCTTCGTATTCCCTAGTGGAATCTACGGGACATGAATCAGTGTGCATATATTGATAACAGCATATTTCTCTATTCTTTCCACGATTTTATGAGAGGCAACAAAAGAACAGGTCCGTGTGAACGTGTCCACCACGATCATTTTTCTTTGTATTAAAGAATAAAACATCGTAAGGGATTTGTTGCAACAAAGATCACAGTATAAAATTTGAAATTTGAAAGCGGCAAAAATAAAACGTGACATGAAAAAGTCGTTACAGGAAAAAAATAACTCATGCTCCTTCACCCTCTGACCTTATTTAGATCTGATTTTCAACTGGTTAATCGAGACATACCCCCAAGTTCGTTTTTAATTCTGACCTTATGCCCTCCACATTTGACTTTCGGAAAGAGGTAACGATTGGTTTATAAATTTCACTAAAAATCATTTTTATCACCAGTTACCAACCAACGCCTGAGGAAGTACAATCATAGCATTGAAACTCAAAGGCTTTTCTGTAGCGATTTAAAATGTTTTCATTATAATCTCATATAATAAAAACATTATCACAATATTTTGCTCTACTTTGTATTGAGCACTTTTTAAAAAAAGTAAATGCTACGAACTGTGAAGTTTTAGTCCATCTGTTCTTTCTCTTAACTAGTTAAACTGGATAAACTGTATATATATATATATATATATATATATATATGGTAATATGTATGGAATTTCCAGAAGGATATAGGGAGGAGACTATGCCAAATAACAGAGTAAAATTATAATTAATTATTGGATTTTAAGTGTTTGATATTCTTTAATCAATAATATTCTTTAATTATATATTTATTTATTTATATATATATATATATATATATATATATATATATATATATATATATATATATATATATGTATGTATGTATGTATGTATGTATGTATGTATTTGCATTGACAAGTCCAGGGAAATGTTTTCCATGGTTGAAATAGCCAATTGTATGGGGTAATTTGTGTGTTTTTTTATTGATTTTAATTCACTTATATGTTTTACAATAAGAATTATATTGCGCTCTCTTTCGTAGTATTTAAGTTTAAAAATTTGATATTGACAAGATTACTTACACACGGATTCTTTTACACACACACACACACACACACACACACACACACATATATATATATATATATATATATATATATATATATATATATATATATATATATATATATATATATATATATCTTCAATTACGACCTAAGCCCTCTTGCCCACTGGCGTTTATACACATTCCATATAAAATAGGTTAGAATTTCCTTTTCTCTGCCGGGCGCCGATTCTTTTGGTGTAAGATCCCTGACTGATGCCAAGTCGGTCGAGTTTCGATCCCAGCTAGAAGCAATCGGATGTCTAGCCACACTGATGAGCTGTGCAACAGGATTGTAAGTGGATGACTACATATACGCACACACGCACACACACACATATATATATATATATATATATATATATATATATATATAATAGATTTCATGCTTGTTGAGCGTAACCGCCTCATAAAATCCTTCCCGTAAATTCAATGTCGAAAATTTTCAGTTAAAGGCTTAATTACATTTTCGGATTGATTACTTTTCAGATAATTTCAATATGTCCACTAGCATTAAGTAATGCAAGACAGACATTTTACAGATACGGTTTGGCTTGAACTATCAGTAATATTCTTAACCGTATTAGTTATACCAATCTACTGATTATATCGAGAGAATGATTTTGTATAAATTTTCCATGTCAACCATTAAAAGAAATCCAGCTGACTCAGATACCCAGCTATTATGCTTCTTATGAGATCAGTCTATCGTTTTCAATTCATTTTTTATGAGAATATTAATTTAGAAACAGTCTCATTTGGAATCCAAAGTGACAAGGTGAACTGTTTTCCTGAGACACTGTATCTCCTATCATTTCTAATCATGGCTCTTCAGAAACAAAGTCAATTTACAGCAGTGTTCTGTTTCCATAATTGAATGAGTCAAGTCTAATTTTTCAAGTAAAAAGCTTAATAAACCACAAAAGCAACATTAATAATAATAATAATTATAATTATAATAAAAACAATAATAATAATAATAATAATAATAATAATAGTGCGCTTATAGACGGTACACGTTAAATCTATTTCAAATCTACCATAAATAAAAGGATGTAAGAATCGACACTGCATCCTGAGCGTCAGTTTAGCGCCACACGGAATACTGAGACCATGTGTCAATACTACTTTTGCAGGTCCTATACGACAATCGATTAAGACTTATCGAGACTGTAATTGAATGAGTCAAGTCTAATTTTTCAAATAAAAAGCTTAACAAACAACAACAACAGCAACAACAGCAATAATAATAATAATAATAATAATAATAATAATAATCCGGCCGAGCGTATAACAGACGGTACACTTTAAATCTCGTCCTGGGTAAGACGATAAACTACATCCGGCAGCAATTCCTCTGATCAGAAGGTTTTGAGGTCCATGGAACCACCTCTTAATTGTTGGTGTTCTCAGGTCCATCATGAGCCGGGGAGGTAGCACCTGTTAGGGGGTCCCAGCTATGGACAAATAGTTAACCCCCAAACTAGGGTAAAAACAAAGAAAATATAAAAATAAGTTTTAATACCAGCAATACATTTTCATAAAAATATTGCTAGCAATAAATATCTGAAGAAAAAAAATTTATTACCGGCGATCAATACATTATTGTAAAATAAATATTACCATATTTATTTTGAAAAAAAAGAAATATTAACAGCAATAAATTTTTGGATAAAAATATTGCTAGCAAAAATATCTTGTGGAAATTAAATAACCCACTGGGGTTGATATGCTGCAAAACAAAACAAACATTAAATTTATTAAAAACTGCCATAAATAAACGGATATAAGAGTCGATACTGCATCTTGAGCGTAAGTTTAGCGCCAGAAGCAATACTTAGACCATGTGGGCCCGATACGACGACCAATCAAAGCGTATCGGGACTGTTAATTTGCTAAGAGAACTAGAGGACGCAGAGTGAGGCCGCTTTGCACAAACTGACCTTGTATTCTATTGCGCATGCACGCTAGGATATAACGTTCTCGCTCACTTCCGGTGTTTTTAGCAGTGCTTAGAAAGCCAGTCGTTTCACTACTCAATGGACGTTCCATTAGTGACCATGGCTAAAGACAACATTGCCCAGGTTCAACATCTTCCCCAGATAATCGCACCTTGCGACTTTTTTGTCTTTCCAAAAATCAAATCCCGCTTGAAAAGAATACGATTTAAAGATGTCGAAGAAATACAAGAGAATACGACGAGGCAGCTTCCCGCTCTCACCTCCCACCAAAAGAAAGGAATTCCAGGAATGCCTCAATCAATGGTGTTATATAGGAATAAAGTGTCGCTGCCGACACTTAAGTTTGAACACAGATCGCCAGAGAGTAAATACAAACGATCTCATTATTGAATTAGGTAGACCACCTGACCATAGAGGAAAAGCATATATAGAAAGTCGCGTGACGTCTAAATGATCGTTATTTCTAGTCTATCCTCTATTAATATTCAGATCTCTTTTTCTATCCTATCCTCTATTACTATAGTGACCGCTGTTCTCTACTCTATTCACTATACTATTTCTGATATTCAGATCGCTATACAGGTTACTTGTCGAACGAGTATTATTGAGCAAGTATTATTGTGCGAGTGATATTCGAAGGCTTCTGACACCAGTATTGTTCAACGGCGTACTTAAAATTCCCTACTTCAACGGTCATTTACGAAAGTGACAACGAGTATTCGTTGGCATCACAAAAAATGGAAACGACTCTGGATATAGTCAGTCTTGGACTACTTCGAAGAGGATTAAATCCCGAATTGATATGTGTTGTAGTTTTCTTTTTATACAACCAGTACCGATACTTTTTGATCAAACCTAATATATAATCAAATTACGATTATGAAAAATGAGGGGAAAGAAAGAACTGGTTTTTCCCTGTTTTTTTGTTTGTTTGTTTGTTTTTCTGTTGTTTTTTTTTTAGCGCTCACTTTCAAGTTTTTCCTGATTATTTTATTTAAACAATTAGTTAATTTAATTGTTCTGTACATTTGCTTCGGTTTTGCATTTTGATATTAGGAATAAACTTTATTAGACTCAGGGATTAGTTTAGCGGGATCCCGATGTTGTTGTTATTGGTAGCGGAGTAGGAATTTACTACTGTGTTTTCATTTCAAAATGAGCTTTCGTTTTTTTTTTTGGTTTTTTTGTTTGTTTTTTTTTAACTTCTTCCAGAAAGGTTATTATTGATGTTTTATTTATTGGCAAATGCTCGACTGTTCTCGGTTTTGTTGGAAGTTGGCATAACCTTAAATATCTTACCTTTCTTCAAGGTCGCACTATGAGTGCAACTAATACCATATAGGATAGTGCTATATGACGAGTGGTCGGAATACAGAAAACAAAATGGGTTCGTCCACGAGAGTTTTCTGGTTTGGATGAAGGTTAGACGTCCAGCAGGATGAAAAGCAAGATCTGTCAAAGTACGGACGAAACTTCTTGTAGCATCGACAATCATCTTAGTGCAATGGGTTAGAATGGGGTCTCAGTCATGGAAAGTTTTCTATGACAGAAAATTACCAACTGAAGTCAATTAGTCAGTCTTAGTTCACACCAGATTCTGCTGTAGCCATTCATATTATAGGATATGATGTAGTAGGACCCTTACCACTTGCCGCCAAAAAATACGGAAATCCAACTTTTTCTTTGCCGAGAGCAGATAGCTTAGTGAAAAAATCCCCGACTGATGCCAAATCAGTCGTGAATTGATCTTCGTTTCAGGCAATCGTTATATATATATATATATATATATATATATATATATATATATATATATATATATATATATATATATATATATAGTTTTAAAAAAAAGGAAGAACAGGAAGATATGTAATCCGGTGTTCTTATAGATATTTTTATTTTTACAAAAAACTGCTCAATGTAAATTTACAGAGCATAAATATTATAAATTAACTGATTTAAAAATATGGTTTCATCGCTCCACGGGAATTACCATGTTTCAAAAACAGAAAACAAAAACTTCAAATTCAATTATATTGAATTAAAAGCATTAGTTCTGTTTCATCTTCAAGCGAATTTAATATAATTGAATTTAAAGTTTTTTTGATTTCTGGCTTTTGAAACATAGTAATTCCTGTGTAGCGATGAAACCATATTTTTAAATCAGTTAATTTATAATAGATAAATACATACATACATATATATATATATATATATATATATATATATATATATATATATATATATACATACATATATATATATATATATATATATATATATATATATATATATATATATATATATATATATATATATATATATAATAAAGCCAGTAGAAAAGATGGTTATGATAATGTGAGGTTTGAAAATAATTCTAAGCGTTCTTTCTGTTGTTCATGATAATCGTATTTTCTTTTTCAGTTTGATTTCCCTTGACCATAAGATACACGCGGTTGTCGACTAAGAAAGAGATTTTTTAAAATCGTATTGATTCTGCAGATACAAAGAAATTTGAAATTAATTGTAAATAATAAAAAGAAAGAAATGCACGCAGTTGGAATGTAGATGCCAGCATATATATCAAATAACTAAAGAAGTTCGTGCGATTTCCAATGTTGTTTTTCTTGATCAGATTTTAGAAAGAGGAAAGAAAAAAAAAAAGATTAACCATTCGAATGACAACAATTTGTAAACATTTTTCTCAACATGTCGATCATTTACTATTCTCAAATTTTCTTTATTCCTGATTCGCTTTTTTTTAATGCAAATTTATTTTCGTGTTGGATAGTTTTTAAAGAACATTTACGCCATTTCTATTACTTGCTAATATGCGGAATTTTAAAATGTCCGATTTTCAAACTTTCGCTCATACTGTAGATCGCAAAATAATAATGACATTTGCAGACCAGAAAAACCTTCTAAATAAGAGACCAGAAATAATGACAGGATGCATACACACAAAAAGTTTATGGAAAATATTAAAATAACCAGAATTTGTAAGTCCTAAAATGAAATATGTCATGAAAACCTGCATATTAAGTTACCTCAAAATAATGATCTCCTCAGAGCAGTGAATTTACAGTAGGCATTGTATAATGTTTATTTTACATTAGTTAAACGATTTTTTCATTAAAAAAATCTATGCATTACAATTATATATCCACTATTTTATTAATATATAATCGCACACATAATATTTATTTAATTTTTTGGTTCTTCAACTTTAATATTGTCATGTTTTATTGTCCATTCAAAATAATAAGTATCGTATTACATACAACTAAAAGCTTTGGTCATAAATAAACTCCCATACGAGCCATCTCTCCTTAGAGAGATAACTCACTCCCTCCCCTTGTCACCAACCCAGACTTCTTATCTTAAACGAGGCGCCCCTTTGAGTAGGCGTGTACCTTCTTCCTGATCGCTATCTAAACTAAATTCAAAACCCCCGATTCTGAGGCAGTCAGTCTAGGGCTGAAGAAGGATGACATATGATTGTGCCGGTTTGTAATAGACTATGCTCACTTGATGTAATTTTGGATTTCTTACTGTATAATATAATATGCATAATAAATACATGGAGCTCTCTCTCTCTCTCTCTCTCTCTCTCTCTCTCTCTCTCTCTCTCTCTCTCTCTCTCTCTCTCTCTCTCTCTCTCTGTGTGTGTGTGTGTGTAGATCAGTTTCAATATCTGATATTACTAGGATATACCTGGATTATATACCAACGGATCTATTACCTGTACTATCTATCTATCTATCTATCTATCTATCTATCTATCTATCTATCTATCTCTCTCTCTATATATATATATGTGTGTGTGTGTGTGTGTGTGTGTGTGTAATTGAACATTGAAGTCAGCACTCAGAGGCGACAGGCTGTTTCTCGCTAAACGCAATCGGCGGCCTGACAATTGCGTCTAGCATGAATCAGCCTGTCGCCTCTAACTGTTGACTTCAATGTTCACTTTTATATTTATATTTACATACGCTCACTCTCTAATATTGAACACTTTATCCCATAAATATAGTACACTCTAAATATAGCATATATATATATATATATATATATATATATATATATATATATATATATATATATATATATATATATATTAGGTTGGTTCAAAAATAATTTCGTTTTCTAACATATGTTACTATGTGAGAAAACGAAATTATTTTTGCACCAACCTAATATATATATATATATATATATATATATATATATATATATATATATATGTTATTTTTGCGAATAAGGTCAGCTGTCTTAAATTTTTTATAATAGATAATTAATTTGATTTTTTTCAGGGCAATTGGAGTTGCATATTTCTTTATAATATGCCTTAGAGAAGATTCGTCTTGTTTGTAATTAATATGCATTACACCTATCTGATCACAGCTCTATTAGATCCCATTTAAACACACACACAGATTTACCCGACTCCATTAGGAACATACTAGTAGAAAACACAAATATATTAACTGCATCCACCTGCAAAAAAGAGTAAAATTAATGGAAGCTTTAATAATAAAAAAAAAAGCAAACTCTTAACAATATTAACTACGAACAAAGCCACAATGTGGTAACCGTATTCGGAAACAAAAAACATCCCTACCACACACTGATACATACACATAACGCACACACTCAATTAAGCTGAAAAATAGAATCATCCTTGATAATGGCTAAAGGTATAGCCGAAAGCGCTCGGAAATATAAAACATTTGGACAGTTCTTATACACCCTTTGTCCAGAAAAGAAATTCGAACACAGTAAAAATTAAATAAAAACTTAGCCGTAGTAGCCTGTCTATCATTTTTAATGAAACATGCATAAAAGAAGAATTGCTGCCTAAATATACAACTATATATATATATATATATATATATATATATATATATATATATATATATATATATGTATGTATATATATATATATATATAGATAGATAGATAGATAGATATATATAAAAGTGAACATAGAAGTCAACACTTGGAGGCGACAGTCTGTTTCATGCTATATGCAATCGTCAGGCCACATATAGCATGAAACAGACTGTCGCCTCTAAGTGTTGACTTCTATGTTCACTTTTATATTTACACACGCTCTATCTCTGATATTGAGCACTTTATTCCATAAATATAGCACACCTTAAGACTACATTTCTTTATATATATATATATGTATATATATATATATATATATATATATATATATATATATATATATGAAATTGAAAATTAAAGTCATCGCTCTAAGGCGACAGACTGTTTCATGCTTAACGCAATCGTAATGTGGCCTGATGATTGCATAGAGCATAAAACTTTGTGTCGTCTCTGAATGTTGATTTCAGTGTTCACTTTTATATTTCCATACACTCTATATCTGATAATGAGCACTTTATCCTATAAATATAACATACATTCATATTTCTTTATTCATATTCAGTGGTATATGACCTACAGTTCGAGTTGTATTAATCAGTTAACATTGCTGCCGTAAAGTACGGAAGAGACTTTTCCTGCCTCTTTTTGCACGATGCCCTTAGGAAATAGACGTTCACACTGAGATTGGGACGTCTCGCTGATATTCTAAATAAAGCAATATCACAATTGATATCTATACACGGCAGCAAGCAGTGCTTTTACTAAGTTTGACCTCATAAAGCAAAACCCATATAACTGTTTCCATTGGTTACGAAAACTTCTCTTTGAGGCGACCTTTCGAAGTTTTTACATAAATCCAATAACAAATGAATAAAAAATCTCTCCAACTGTCTATAGCTACCTTACTACTTATAGATTAATGAATGTTTTCTGTGGTTAACTCCAACTGCATGATTTACTGATAAATCTGACAAAATTCAATTATTTGAAAAGAAAATCTCTCTCTGAGATATAAGTGACAAATCGACCCAGCAATTAACTTTTCTCAATAGTAGAAAATGGTGGATTCATCCAGTATTTAAAAACATAGAATCTGCTTCATACTATTTCGAAAGTAGTGGAGTACCAGAAAATAACGTTAGAAAGAAAGAAGAAATGAAGGAGATAAAAGAAAAAAAAAGTTGTGTAAAGAGTAAGAACAATTAAACTGGAACGAAAGAAAGAAAGAAAGAAAGAAAGAAAGAAAGAAAGAGACGTATCGTACAGAAGTAAATGAAAGAAAAGAAAAAGGAGAGATGAAAATGGAGAAAAAAGAAAGAAAGAAAAAATATGAAGATAGTGATGTGACTAAAAGAAACGAAGCTGGAATTTGAGAAATGAAGGAAAATAGATAGATAGATAGATAGATAGATAGATAGATAGATAGATAGATAGTAGGTATATGTATAGAAGTGAATGAAAGAAAAGAAGAAGAATAGGTTAAGAAAGAAGGAAAGAAAGAAAGAAAGAAAGAAATATGAAGTGAATGAAAGAAAGGAAGCTGGAGGTTGAGAATTGAAAAGGAAGGAAGGAAGGAAGGAAGGAAGGAATGAAGGAAGGAATATAAAGGGACTAAAAGAAAGGAAGCTGGAAGTGGGGAAGTGAAAGAAAGAAAGAAAGAAAGAAATATGAAGTGAATGAAAGAAAGAAAGGAAGCTGGAGGTTGAGAATTGAAAAGGAAGGAAGGAAGGAAGGAAGGAAGGAAGGAAGGAATATAAAGTGACTAAAAGAAACGAAGCTGGAAGTGGGGAAGTGAAAGAAAGAAAGAAAGAAAGAAAGAAAGAAAGAAAGAATGATGATGATGATGATGATGATGATGATGATGATGATGATGGAGAAATAAAGAAAAAGCGCGATAAAAGAGAAGAGGAAGCAAGATATAACTGAGAGTATTGACGGAAGGAATATAAAAAACAAGCGACAGAGAGAAAGCGAGAAGAATAGAAAAAGAACGACTCTTAAAATACGGAAAAGAATGAAATGGAAAAAATCTACAAGTTTCTTGAGAATATAATGACAGAGAAAAGGACATTTTGTAAAAAAAGAAAAACATTTTAAAACATAAAACAAAAAGAAAAGCAACACATAGAGAACAGCAACGAAGGAGAGAGTGACTAAAAGCAAGAATGAGAAAGAGAGAGAGAGAGAGTGAGTGAGTAAATAAACGCATAGTGTAAACGATAGAAAAAGATGGTGGACAAAAGCAAGAATTTATCAATTAGCGACTTTCTCCATGTTCTTTAATATTGAAATAATTCATGCAAAGGACGCTATAGCGCAACACAGAAACGGAATTGCAAGGAGAGGATTCCAATGAAAATGGTTGTGTCACTTCGGAAAGGAATGAGATAAGAAGAATAAAAGAAATTAAGCTTTCATTTGGTTAGGGAACATCGAAACGCGAAAAAGCAAGATGAGAGAAAAAAAAACAGAGTGAAAAAGAGAAAAATAGACTGAAAAAGAAAACACTTCATAGAGAAAAAAGAAGCAGAACAAAAAGAGAGAGTGGGGAGAATAGAGAATAAAATTACAAGAAAGAGTGAGAGAATCTGGGGAAATAGAAAAAATATCTCGTTGCGTTGGTCTTCATAAAAAAGAGGAGCCCATTCAAACTGATGCTGTATTCCTTATAGACAAATCAGCATAGAATTAATACCATGAAAACATGAAACAAATCTAAATAAATAAACAGAAAATTGTTTCTGTCCGTCTGAGTGTCTGGTAATACGGGTCACACTTGCTCTACATAGATATATTATACCTTTTAGGAATCAGAAAAATCTGCTTGAACATGCAGTTTTGGGATTTTTTGGAGGGAACTTTTAAGGATTCAAATTTTAAAATAACCGAAAGAAATAAATGATTTTAAAAGTTTTTTTTTTAATTTGTATTGAGTTTGAATTAAAACAGAAACTTTTCGCATTAAAAAAACGTTTTAAATTCAGTTTAAAATATCTCCAAATTTTGTAAATTAAGGAAATCATTTTAATTCTTCAAAATGCCAAGGAATCAGAATTAAAGCAAGAGGTTTCGTGACAAGAGGTTTTGAAGTTCCGCAGACTTTGTGATTTGAAGAACACTATTTTCGGCATGAATTGCAATTTCGGCCCAAATCGGAGCTTTGGTCTAAATTGGAGTTTTAGCCCAAATCAGAGTTTTGGCCTAAATCGGACTTTTGGCCCAGACCGGTATTTTGGCCGGAACTGGAATTATAGCACAATTCAGACCAAAAGTGATGTCTTGAAGTTCCATGAAGTGAATTGAGGAATTCAAAGTTATTTTCTCGAAATTATCATTGCTGTTTACTCAGCTGGACCAGAGGTCTATTTAGTTTGGGGTCGGGGGCTCAATTCGTATTCTGCTGTAGTGCGGCTTTTAAGCTAGTAACAAATATTGGAGAAGAATTTCAGATAGAGTCAGGGGGCAGATAACTATCATATTGTTTTGTATGACCAGCAGGAAAAAAGAAAGAATTGGCCAAACAGCAGTGAATAATTTTTTTCTTTATGCCTTCAGGGCGTAGGCAATCAAGGCTCTCCGCAAATTTTCTCCATTTCCACCATCCATTCACACAAGCTCGTCAGGTGATTTGGTCCGCTGTCTTTCCCTATCGCCCTTGCCATCGATATGGCTGGGAGTATTAAGTTTTTCAAGTCCTCCTTCCTCTTTACGTCTCCAGAAATTTGCAGTTGTCTCGTATAGAAGACTACAGTTTTCTATTCATCTGTTCAGCTTTCACTACCATATGATATCTGATGATAAGTATCTGGCTGGTCGAGTCGGGCCCTCTTGACAGTACTTTGCAGATCCTGTTCATGTTGACGGTTGGACTAAAGCCTCGGTCTCCACCTCAGATGGTCCTAAGACAGGGCGGCCGAGGCTCAGGGTTTTAAAACACTGTTTCCCAGGGTCTCATGGTCGATTTTGACCTGTGTTAGGGATGCTTTCAATTAATCTTTGAAGAGTCGTTTTGGGCCTCCGCGTAGCCTCTTGCTACTGACGAGTTCTCTAAACATGATGATATGTGGGAGTCGAGTAGGGCGCATTCTGGACACGTGACCTACCCAGCGGAGGCGATTTTGAAAGATGGTAGCCTCAGTGTTGGGGAGAGATTTTCAAGAGAGGACTTCGTGGTTGGTGATGCGTTTCTCCCAAAAGATGAGAAGGATTCTTCGGATTGCTGGAACCGTTCTTAAGGTTTGAGTCCAGGCCGCGCAATCATACAGAAAGGTGGAGAGGATCACAGCCCGGAAGACAATGATTTGTGTTTTTGTTTTTTTTTTAATCGTGAAGCTGTGATATGTTTTTTTTATTTTTTAATAATGACGCTGTGATTGATGAAGACCTGATGTGAAAACGTTCAGTACACAATACGACCCGCTTTGCTAAGGTCTCCATACAGGTGACATTATTCGGGAAGATGCTGCCAATTCCTCGATGACTTCTACCGGCTGTCCGTCGATGTTTGATATCACAAAATACATGAATGAACTAAATGTCTGATACATCTGCTATCACTTAAGTGACTGTTACAGAAACGAATAGAGAGAAAGAGAGTAACAAAGAAAAAATAACCTTCTAGAAATCGAGGGAAAATGAATGAACGTAAAACGGAACGGAAATTACTTTTATTATTGCCCGTGGAAAGGAAGTAGCGACAACAGACTTTAATGACTTAAAGTGACAAAGTTTAAAATTTTAATATCAGAATTGTGGCAGTGATAACTTATCCGTGACGCTTAAACACAAGTAAGAACACTTACGATGTGTTGAAACTATTGCTTTTGCTTGGTCATACTTAGAAAATGAAGATTCCTGTGTCTACTTCGAAACAGGCTGATGTAATTATTGTTTGTTTTTTGTGTATGTGGGGTTTTTTTCGGCTCTCTAAACTGAATAATTGGAAGAAGTGTATTACTTTGGTTATAACACTCATGCCAGGGTTTATCTGCGGGCTTTAAATATTCAGTTAATATCGACTGAAGAATCGACATTTTTATTGTTCATTGAAAAATGTCTGTCTATGCATAAGTGGCTACTTCAAGAATTCTAATTTAGAAAAACAATTTTAAAAGAACGGAAAATGATAAGATATTGAGGTGCAAAATCACTGAAAGAAAGATATAAGTAAAAATAAATAAATGAAAAAAAAAAAGATGAAGAAAAAGAAAAAGTAAAAAGAAAGATAGAATGCAGGAATCAAAAAATCTAAAAGGTGGAAAAGAAAGAAAGAAAGAATAGAGGAATCGACGAAATAGAGTGATAAAAGAAAGAAAGAAAGAAAGAAAGAAAGAATACAGAAGTCAACATGTCTAATAAGGCTGGAAACAAAGAAAGAAAGAAAGAAAGAAAGAAAGAAAGAAAGAAAGAAAGAAAGAAGTCGACATGTCTAATAAGGCTGGAAAGAAAGAAAGAAAGAAAGAAAGAAAGAAAGAAAGAAAGAAAGAATACAGAAGTCAACATGTCTAATAAGGCTGGAAAGAAAGAAAGAAAGAAAGAAAGAAAGAAAGAAAGAAAGAAAGAAAGAAAGAAAGAAAGAAAGAAAGAATAGAGGAATCGAATTCTTGTAAGAAGAAAGGAAGAAAGAAAAAATGAAAGCAAGAATACAGGTCAAAATATCTAAGGCTGAAAAGAAAGAAAGAAAGAAAGAAAGAAAGAAAGAAAGAAAGAAAGAAAGATAAAGAAAGAAAGAAAAAGAAAGAAAAAAAGATAAAGAAAGGAAGAAAGATTAATGAAAGTAAGAATAATAAAAGTAAACTGCGTGAGTTAAAAGGTTTAGGAAGAAGAACAGAAAGAATAGAGAAAAAAGAATAGACAAAACGAAAATATATTTACGTACAAAGAAAGAAAGAAAGAAAGAAAGAAAGAAAGAAAGAAAGGATACAGGAATCCGAAAATCTAGTTAAATGGAAAAGAAAGAAAAAAAACCGGAGTCAAAATATTTAGTGAGGTGGAAAGAAAGAAAGAACAAAAGAGAGAAAGAAATGGTGACAGTTAAGGAAATAAATACAAAGAACGAAAAGTAAAGGCAAAAAAAAGAAAAAAAAATTATCCAAAAATTAAAGAACAGAAAAAGAAAGAAAAAGAACCAAAAGTAATTAAGAGATCATAAAAGTAAAAACAAAGAATTCTCTCTCTTTCTGATTCTAGTCGGTTTTTGCGTCCATTTTCCTAAATAAAATCATAACTTAGATGGTATTCGCAGATTCTATGGAATTTAAAGACTTTGTGTTGGTTGTATCATATAAGTGGTTCAGGTGAAATGTGTAAACTGTTTCTCGTAAAAAAGATTTTTTAAGAAAATAGCTTTCTGAAGTGCAGTAACTGTTATCGTTCTTTCTTTACGGTGGTTTCCTTTCTAACCTTTTGTTCGAAGTCATGTGGAAAGTGAACATATTGATTATGCTATTATTTTCTCCTCGAGTTATACGTGCTATCCATTTTAATTGTTACTGCCGTTGAAATCCTTAAATGATATAATACAATAAAAATACAATAACTAATACAACCGTATTATTTATATTATTCGGAGTGATATCCTCACCTTCATTGCCGTATTGTTATATAGGAATAATGTGTCGCTGCCGGCACTTGAGTTTGAACATAGATCACCAGTGAGCAAACAGAAGTGACCCCATTATTTATTTAAGTAGACCACGTGACCACAGATGAAACGCATGTAGAAATTATCGTGATGACTAACGATCGCTATTTCTAGTCTATCCTCTATTACTATTCGGATCTCCACTTCTATTCTATCCTCTATACTATACTGACCGCTATTCTCTACTCTATTTACTATCTATTCGGATCATTATACGGATTACTGTTCGGGCGAGTATTACACTCTTTGGAGAAATTCATACCCAGATGTCCTCAAGGACAGATGGCACAGTGGATAAAGGCGTTGGTTAGATCCAGTGACAGAACCCAAAGAGTGTGAGTTCAAGACCCGGTTAAGGCAGTGGAGAACAGAGGGCAGAGGGAAAAATTAGCAGGAGATAACTGATAACTGACATCCATCAAACATGGCACGTGGAACTAGAACAGTCTACCCCAGTGATCGAAATAAAGGGTTCAGTTCGAAATTCCAACCACCTGAAGAAGGCCGGAGCGTACAACGGCCGAAACGTTGTGACAAATATGGCGACAAAGATGAGGACAATAGTCCGACTAATGTAAATACTGTATCTATCCCACTGCTTCTAATTTTGGTGTCGCACTTTACGTCCTCTATTAAGACACTTCCCTTAAAATCAGTTACACAATGGTGTTTACACCAAACCAGTGCTCATTGTAAACACCATAGCAAGAGACATGTAAAGGTCCTTGTATCTTATCCAACGGTATAGAAAAGAATGTACACGTTGAGAATCCTTTGTCTGAATTTCTTGAGACCGGAAGTTCCTCGGTTTTTAGACATTTTTCGGATTTTGGAATAAAGGCGGTATAAGATCTATAAATTATGTCAGCTTGGAAATGGAACCTGAGCATAAACATGATATCCCTTTACGTTTCATAACTCAGTTTATACACATAACCTGAAGGTAGTTTTATATAACTAACATATATCCCGAAATCAGTTTTATATAAAATTTAATAAATTATATGTACATGCAGATATAGGTAATGACGCTAATTATGAAATGCTCGCACGGAGTTTTAACTGATGAAATTAACATTTCACATATAAATAATGTTTTGCACTTTCTGTACGTATACAAACACATGATCACTACCGACAAAACATATATATATATATATATATATATATATATATATATATATATATATATATATATGTAAATGCAAGACATTTTGACATTATGAGTAATATCTTTACTGAGTACGAAACATCTGGTAAGTAATCCACGAACGAAGGTGTTGGTGTAACTATCGCTAACGAAAAAAACTAGTGCCAACGTCGTCTATACAGATGGGCTGGGGAAAACCCCACCCAGGGCAGATGTGTTCACTTACAATAGTTGCACATCACCTAGGAACATTCCTAGTGCTTTCTGAATTTTTTTTATTTTAAGTCAGGTTAGTTACAGAAAAAAAAAATTCGGATTTTGGAGGTTTTCCGAAATTCGGATAAAGTATACACAACTGCCCTTGAAACGTCACTGAAGCGCGTAATGAATTAGGTATTGGTCATCACAAATTGGGAAGAACACCAACTAACAAACAAATGAGATGGAAGTATCTAACGATGAAAGTAAAGTTACAACTGAAGCGCTTTCTTACTCCTCCACCGAATGAACAAATCGTGTCACATTGTGTTCCTTTTCTCGAATGTATCTATATGCATAAAACCTGGACAAAGCCCGGTGCACGTTTTTCAAAGGAACGGAAGGTGACATAAGGCCACGATGAGAAATGCAAACACGGAACTTGTTTCTAATGTATGCTATTATTATGGATTATCTTGGTTCGATCTTGACTAGGGGATAGATCATTTGGGATATCTTCCCTTATGGCAGATCCTGACGAGGGGATAGGTCATTTGGGACATCTTCCCTTATGGCAGATGCTGACGAGGGGATAGGTCATTTGGGATATCTTCCCTTATGGCAGATCCTGACGAGGGGATAGGTCATTTGGGATATCTTCCCTTGTGGCAGATCCTGACTAGAGGATAGGTCATTTGGGATATCTTCCCTTATGGCAGATCCTGACTAGGGGATAGGGTATTTGGGATATCTTCCCTTATGGCAGATCCTGACTAGGGGATAGGTCATTTGGGATATCTTCCCTTATGGCAGATTAACTAGATCTTCCCATCGGTCAGTGAGAAATCTATTGGTCTCTGAATACTAATTTCTCGTCCTGTACCCGTCTCTCTGCCGTGATTCTATTTCATCCCGCCCCTTGTCCATCTCTGCATCACGAAGCGTATATCTCCCTACAGAGATGTAGGGAGTAAGATATCTACTCTATCACCGTGGCTATATAAATCTGCAACAGAAATTCCGTAACTTCCGGCCAAGTGGTACTTGATCCCGAAATTTTTATTTATTTATTTTATTTTACTCCCTTTCTGCAAATTTACGCACATCTAGTGTCTACTTAGTATATTTTACTTTTAGAAATTACTGCCTACGCAGTCATAAAACCAGGCCTAGATAAAATCATTTAGAGATCACTCGACTTCGTATGCTTCCTAAACTAATTCAAACGGGAAAAAACACCGTGTTATTAGGGAAACTAATAAAACGGACCGGTGCAATTCACAAGACGGGAGAGTAACGAGAGATGTCTCACATTTGGCCGAGTTTATAACTGTGGAGATTGAGTACTGGGTATGACGATAAGCTACATGCACGTCCCGTATAAGACGATAAAATACGCCCAACATCAAGGTCTCTGATCAGGAGGTTTTGCGGAGCGTGTAACCACTTCTTAATTGCTGGTGTTCCCAGGTCCACCTTGACCCGGTGTGGTAGCACCTGTTAGGGTCCCAGCTATGGGAAAATAGCTAGTCGCCCAAACTAGGGTTAAAACACTATGAAAGTATAAAAATAGGTTTTAATACCAGAAATACTTTGTAAAAATTATTACCAGCAATAAAGTTTTGAAGAAATATTATTACCAGAAATACATTATTTCCAGCAATATATTTTTGAAAAAAAATATTGCCAGGAATACATTTTTGAAAAAAAAAATACCAGCTATATATTTAAAAAAATACTTGCAATACATTTTTGAAAAAAAAAAAAAATGATATTACCAGCAATAAAAATCTTTTCGGCATTAAATATCCCATTGAGGTTGATATGCCGTACAACAAATCAAACCAGATTTTAAATATTGAACTTGGCTAAAAAATTATTAGTCAATGAGGATGAGTATAATATGCCTGTCAGTATGTGGAGCACAAATTAATAACGTCAGTTATAGTTTGGTATGGACTGTCAAAGCCCACTAATGCGTCTGTGGGCACAACACCTAATTTGGGGTACTTGCAATAACCGAGAAAACTTTGGCAGATTCAAGATTTAATATTTTCCACTGATGAATGAATCAAAGTTAAGTTTAATGAATATTCTTCTTCTTCTTCTTCTTCTTCTTCTTCTTCTTCTTCTTCTTCTTCTTCAAGGATCTCAACAACAGCCTATTCTTAGTGGTGATAAGCAATGTCGGTCCTCTTTCTATCTCCTAGCCCTTGTTCTCACATCTATTTACACATTTGGGTAGGTTGATTGCAATTTCACTCTGTCCCTCTTGCCGTCAGTTATATCCTGTGACTGTCAAATTTGCCAAACCCTCCTTCCTCATTATTTGTCCTTGAAATTTATTGTCTTTTTAACTCTAATTATAAACATCCTTTTTCTTTCTATTTTCCTTAAAACTTCCTTATTAGTCACATGTTTAACTCATGATATTCGCAGTATCCTTCCGTAGAACCAGAGATCTGTTGCCTAAAACCTATTTATGAGAAAATTAGAAACTTGTCATTCGTTCACTTTACATAACTGTTCAGCAATGTTTTATTTGTTTCTAACGAAATTTTCCTGTTTGTTAATGTTATTGCTTATATTCTGGAAGGCCTCTTTTGCTATTCGAGTGCGACTAAATAAATATATTATATTAAAGATTGGCCAAGGGTGGGTATAAATGATGCAAATTGATGCAAGAAGAAAAAAAGAAAGGGAAAAAGAGAAGTAAGAAGAAAGGAAAGGAATCAAGAAAGAAGGAAAGTAACTGATGGAAAAAAAAAAGATGAAAAGGGGACGAAAATGTGGTAAAAAGGAAATAATAAGAAAAAACACGAAAAGTAAACAAAAATGAAAGAATGAAACGAAAAGGAAGAAAGAATAAGAAAAAAATAAAGTTAAGAAGGAAGAAAAAATAAAAGCGGACAAAAAAAAAAGAAACACAATGAAGAAAGTAAAAGAAAGCTTGGGTTGAATAAGAAAAACATAAAGAAAGAAAGAAAGAAAGAAGAAAAGAAACTAAAGTATAAAGAAAGAAAGAAAGAAAGAAAGAAAGAAAGAAAGAAGAAAAGAAACTAAAGTATAAAGAAAGAACAGAAAGCAAAGAAAGAAAGCAAAGAAAGAAAGAAAGAAAGAAAGAAAGAAAGAAAGAATATAAAAGCTTTAAAAATAGTGATACAAGAAAGAAAGAACGAAAGAAAAAAGAAAGAATAAAAGAAAGAAAGAAGTAAAAAAGAAAGGAAGAAAGAATATAAAAGCGTTAAAAATAGAGAGATATACGAAAGAAAGAAAATATAACAGAAAGAGAGCAAGCAAAAAAGAAAAAATATAGAATTGTTAAAAAATAGAGTGATGTAAGAAAGAAAGAAAGAAAGAAGTAACATAAAGAAAGCAAGCAAGAAAGAAATAAAGAAAGAGTATAAAATCGTTAAAAATATAATGACATAGAAAGGAAGGTAAGAAAGAAAAAAACAGAGAGAGAGAAAGAACGATAGAAAGAACGATAGAAAGAAAGAAAAAAAAAAGAAAAATAATATTTCTGAAAACCTAAATTGATAATGTTTTTATAGTATTAGGTTGGTGCAAAAATAATGTCGTTTTCTCACATGTGCGAAAACGACATTATTTTTGCACCAACCCAATATTACTGGCATAATGTGCCTTTACATTAGGGATTCTTAATGTGAGTCAACTTCAGTATTTGATGCAGGATTTGGAAAATCCGAAATTTTGGTGAAATGAGCGAAAAGCATTCCATGCTTGAAAACTGAATCGTTTTCATGCTTGACTGATTCATTCTAGTATTGTGTATATTTAAATGTTTAACGCTCTAAGTGCTGAATAAAATGCTTACGAATATTGCCTAAGGTTGGTAACCCGTAAAAGAGTGTAACGAAAAACAGGAAATTAAATGAGCAGCTTGTCACTGATTAGAAAAATTCTCTAGAAGTGGTTGAACTGGTTATGGTAGTGTTTGCGCGCACACGCATACTTTTGCGGGGCGACAAATTTTGATTGGATTTATGTGATGTGACTAAATTAAAAAATACGTACGCCCTGAAGATTGCCGAAAGACTTGATAATACTTGGCTTAAAAGATAGTTCTTTGTTCCTTTAATTGCTGAGTACTTGCAGTACGTAGAAGATCATGACTCTCCACTACTTCCTAAACTTTCAAGCTCTTACCAATATTTCCCTTTTTAATTTCTCGCAAACCTGTTGTGTCATCCCTTTAGACCAGATTGTTAAGCAGGTTTCTCTTTGATCCTATGTTATTCACTCGCCTTCAGTATGCCTCTGACATATTGTCAGATATTCATTTGTCAAAGGATTATTTCGTCATTAGGTGTCTTAGAAATCTCTCTCTCTGATTCTAAGTATAAATGTCCTTTCTGTTTATATTTTCTATCGTATTTTCAACAGCCTTCTGAAGAACCAGATTACTATTGAAACAAGTACTTCTGTGAGGAGATTGCCCAAAATTACATAGCAGTTCATGTCGCTTTTCTTTGTTTCTAATGACATTTCCCTGTTTAATAATACTTTGTTTAGCTTTTGGAGGGCATCTTTCGCTCTTCGAATGTGCCTTCGTGTTTCGGTGCCACTATTAAAACACTATACTTAAATATATAAATACCAACCTTTGCTTGATATCGACACTCGCAATACGTAGCGCAGATCGTGGGCGTTCCATCCTGCTGACGAACGTATATCGCATGTTACTTTTAATGGGTACTCCTTTCTTCCTACTTTTCTTTTCCACAACTGAACTTTAACGGCTGGTGAAATCAAATTATGCAAATTGTTAATGACAATAAAACACACGGATATATGTTCACACACGCACAAACATTCATACACACACATACACAGATATATTTTAACATTCATACACATAAAATCTCACTTTAAAAAAATAAGAAAACCCGAATTATCAAGTATACTTGTAATAATTCTGTAGGTTTTGGAGATCACCAAACCAAAAACTTGAGCTAGTGTCCATAAAACAGCGTTTTTAGTGGGTTAGTAGATCACGCTTGAGATTAATTGCGTATTCCTTCAGAAAAGAACGATTTCAGATTTAATTCGACGAATTTTATGTAATTTTTTTTTAATATTTTAGATTTTTGGAACATCTGAAGAGAGGCTTATAGAATTCAATCGATATCTTGAAAAACTTGGTCTAGTATCCATAAAACAGCGTTTTTAGTAGGTTAGTACATCACGCTGGAGATTAACTGAGTATTCTTGCAGAAAATAACGATTCCAGATTTAATTCGACGAAATCTACGGAATTTTTTTTTTTTTTTTTGTTGATATTTTGAATTTTTGGAACATCTGAAGAGATACGTATAGAATTCAATCGGTATCTTGAGTTCTGTAACCACTGAACAGGGTCTTTTAAAAATTCTTTCGATATCTTTTAGTTCTGGAACAATATCGATATTGTGAAGTTTGGAATCGCTGAGAAGAATCTTGTAGAAAAATTTCGATGACTTTAGATTTTGAACAACTGAACAGAATCATGCTGAAATCTTTCGATATCTTAACATTTAGAACCACTGAACAGAGTCTTTTAAGAATTCTTTTGACATGATGAGTTTTGGAACCACTGAACATAATCTCGTAGAAATCTTTCGATATTTGTTTTAACAACTGAACAGAATCTTGCAGAAATATCTTGTGTTTTTGACCATATGAACAGAAACGTGTTGAAAACTTTCGATATCTTTAGTTTTAAACCACTGAACCGTATCTGATAGAAGTAATTCGATGTCTTGAATTTTGGATTCGCTGAAAAGTATCTGATAGAAATCTTTCGATATCTTGAATTTTTGGAAGCACTGAACAGAAACTTGTAAAAATTTTTGAATTTTGAGTTTTGGATTCGCTGAACAGAATCTTGCAGAGGTGTTTCAATATCTTGAATTTTTGGAACAACTGAACAGAATCTAGTAAAAATCTTTTGAATCTTGAGTTTTGGATTCGCTGAACAGAATCTTGCAGAAGTATTTCGATATCTTGAGTTTTTGGAACTGCTGGATAGAATTTCATAAAAAATCTGTTATATTCTAAAAACCTTCTGTAGAATACACCGTAAATAAAAATTCTTCACATTTTGATTTGCGCGTCGCTTTTTGACCGATAAGACGGCGTTATCATGCAGCAAAATCAATTTCCTTAACAATTGTCCATTTCTGTTTTCAGTAAGCCATTTTCTCACTGTTGTGGTTGATGGTAAGTATTTATTCTCTTAATACATTTACCTAATATATTCTCTTAATACATTTACCTAATGTATTATCTTAATAAATTTACTTAATATATTCTCTTAATACATTTACCTAATATATTCTCTTAATACATTTACTTAATATATTCTCTTAATACATTTACCCAATATGTTCCCTTAATACATTTACCTAATATATTCTCTTAATACATTTACCTAATATATTATCTTAATACATTTATTTAATATATTCTCTTAATACATTTATCTAATATATTATCTTAAAACATTTACCTAATATATTCTCTTAATACATTTACCTAATATAGTATCTTAGTACATTTACCTAATATATTCTCTTAATACATTTATTAATATATTCTCTTAATACATTTACTTAATATATTCTCTTAATACATTTACCTAATATATTCTCTTAACACATTTACCTAATATATTCTCTTAATACATTTACTTAATATATTCTCTTAATACATTTACCTAATATATTCTCTTAATACATTTACCTAATATATTCTCTTAATACATTTACTTAATATATTCTCTTAATACATTTACCTAATATATTCTCTTAATACATTTACTTAATATATTCTCTTAATACATTTACCTAATATATTCTCTTAATACATTTACTTAATATATTCTCTTAATACATTTACCTAATATATTCTCTTAATACATTTACCTAATATATTATCTTAATACATTTACTTAATATATTCTCTTAATACATTTACCTAATATATTATCTTAATACATTTACCTAATATATTCTCTTAATACATTTACCTAATATATTATCTTAACACATTTCCTAATATATTCTCTTAATACATTTATTAATATATTCTCTTAATACATTTACCTAATATATAATCTTAATACATTTATTTAATATATTATCTTAATACATTTACCTAATATATTCTCTTAATACATTTACCTGATATATTATCTAAACACATTTCCTAATATATTCTCTTAATACATTTATTAATATATTCTCTTAATACATTTACCTAATATATTCTCTTAATACATTTCCTAATATATTCTCTTAATACATTTATTAATATATTCTCTGAATACATTTACCTAATATATTCTCTTAATACATTTACTTAATATATTATCTTAATACATTTACCTAATATATTCTCTTAATACATTTACCTAATATATTATCTTAACACATTTCCTAATATATTCTCTTAATACATTTATTAATATATTCACTTAATACATTTACCTAATATATTCTCTTAATACATTTCCTAATATATTCTCTTAATACATTTATTAATATATTCTCTTAATACATTTACCTAATATATTCTCTTAATACATTTACTTAATATATTATCTTAATACATTTACCTAATATATTCTCTTAATACATTTACCTAATATATTATCTAAACACATTTCCTAATATATTCTCTTAATACATTTATTAATATATTCTCTTAATACATTTACCTAATATATTCTCTTAATACATTTCCTAATATATTCTCTTAATACATTTATTAATATCTTCTCTTAATACATTTACCTAATATATTATCTTAACACATTTCCTAATATATTCTCTTAATACATTTACCTAATATATTTTCATAATACATTTACCTAATATATTATCTTAACACATTTCCTAATATATTCTCTTAATACATTTACCTAATATATTTTCATAATACATTTACCTAATATATTATCTTAACACATTTCCTAATATATTCTCTTAATACATTTATTAATATATTCTCTTAATACATTTACCTAATATATTCTCTTAATACATTTCCTAATATATTCTCTTAATACATTTATTAATATATTCTCTTAATACATTTACCTAATATATTATCTTAACACATTTCCTAATATATTATCTTAACACATTTCCTAATATATTCTCTTAATACATTTATTAATATATTCTCTTAATACATTTACCTAATATATTATCTTAACACATTTCCTAATATATTCTCTTAATACATTTATTGATATATTCTCTTAATACATTTACCTAATATATTCTCTTAATACATTTACTTAATATATTCTCTTAATATATTTACTTAATATATTCTCTTAATACATTTACCTAATATATTATCTTAACACATTTCCTAATATATTATCTTAACACATTTCCTAATATATTCTCTTAATACATTTACCTAATATATTCTCTTAATACATTTACCTAATATATTATCTTAATACATTTATTAATATATTCTCTTAATACATTTACTTAATATATTCTCTTAATACATTTCCTAATATATTCTCTTAATACATTTATTAATATATTCTCTTAACACATTTCCTAATATATTATCTTAACACATTTCCTAATATATTCTCTTAATACATTTCCTAATATATTCTCTTAATACATTTACTTAATATATTCTCTTAATACATTTATCTAATATATTATCTTAACACATTTCCTAATATATTATCTTAACACATTTCCTAATATATTCTCTTAATACATTTATTAATATATTCTCTTAATACATTTACCTAATATATTATCTTAACACATTTCCTAATATATTCTCTTAATACATTTATTAATATATTCTCTTAATACATTTACTTAATATATTCTCTTAATACATTTACTTAATATATTCTCTTAATACATTTACCTAATATATTATCTTAACACATTTCTTAATATATTATCTTAACACATTTCCTAATATATTCTCTTAATACATTTATTAATATATTATCTTAATACATTTACCTAATATATTATCTTAATACATTTACCTAATATATTATCTTAACACATTTCCTAATATATTCTCTTAATACATTTATTAATATATTCTCTTAATACATTTACCTAATATATTCTCTTAATACATTTACCTAATATATTCTCTTAATACATTTACTTAATATATTATCTTAATACATTTACCTAATATATTCTCTTAATACATTTACTTAATATATTATCTTAATACATTTACCTAATATATTCTCTTAATACATTTACCTAATATATTATCTTAACACATTTCCTAATATATTCTCTTAATACATTTATTAATATATTCTCTTAATACATTTCCTAATATATTCTCTTAATACATTTATTAATATATTCTCTTAATGCATTTACCTAATATATTCTCTTAATACATTTACCTAATATATTATCTTAACACATTTCCTAATATATTATCTTAACACATTTCCTAATATATTCTCTTAATACATTTATTAATATATTCTCTTAATACATTTACCTAATATATTATCTTAACACATTTCCTAATATATTCTCTTAATACATTTATTAATATATTCTCTTAATACATTTACTTAATATATTCTCTTAATACATTTACTTAATATATTCTCTTAATACATTTACCTAATATATTATCTTAACACATTTCTTAATATATTATCTTAACACATTTCCTAATATATTCTCTTAATACATTTATTAATATATTATCTTAATACATTTACCTAATATATTATCTTAATACATTTACCTAATATATTATCTTAACACATTTCCTAATATATTCTCTTAATACATTTATTAATATATTCTCTTAATACATTTACCTAATATATTCTCTTAATACATTTACCTAATATATTCTCTTAATACATTTACTTAATATATTATCTTAATACATTTACCTAATATATTCTCTTAATACATTTACTTAATATATTATCTTAATACATTTACCTAATATATTCTCTTAATACATTTACCTAATATATTATCTTAACACATTTCCTAATATATTCTCTTAATACATTTATTAATATATTCTCTTAATACATTTACCTAATATATTCTCTTAATACATTTACTTAATATATTCTCTTAATACATTTACCTAATATATTATGTTAACACATTTCCTAATATATTCTCTTAATACATTTACTTAATATATTCTCTTAATACATTTACCTAATATATTCTCTTAATACATTTACTTAATATATTCTCTTAATACATTTACCTAATATATTCTCTTAATACATTTACCTAATATATTCCCTTAATACATTTATTAATATATTCTCTTAATACATTTACCTAATATATTCTCTTCATACATTTACTTAATATATTCTCTTAATACATTTACCTAATATATTCTCTTAATACATTTACTTAATATATTCTCTTAATTTATTTACCTAATATATTCTCTTAATACATTTACTTAATATATTCTCTAAATACATTTACCTAATATATTATCTTAATACATTTACTCAATATATTCTCTTAATACAATTTACCTAATATATTCTCTTAATTCATTTACCTAATATATTCTCTTAATACATTTACCTATTTTATTCTCTTAATACATTTACTTAATATATTCTCTTAATACATTTACCTAATATATTCTCTTAATACATTTATTAATATATTCTCTTAATACATTTACTTAATATATTCTCTTAATTTATTTACCTAATATATTCTCTTAATACATTTACTTAATATATTCTCTTAATACATTTACCTAATATATTATATTAATACATTTACTTAATATATTCTCTTAATACATTTACCTAATATATTCTCTTAATTCATTTACCTAATATATTCTCTTAATACATTTACCTATTTTATTCTCTTAATACATTTACTTAATATATTCTCTTAATACATTTACCTAATATATTCTCTTAATACATTTATTAATATATTCTCTTAATACATTTACCTAATATATTCTCTTAATACATTTACTTAATATATTCTCTTAATACATTTACTTAATATATTATCTTAATACATTTACCTAATATATTCTCTTAATACATTTACTTAATATATTCTCTTAATACATTTACCTAATATATTCTCTTAATACATTTACCTAATATATTATCTTCATACATTTACTTAATATATTCTCTTAATACATTTACCTAATATATTCTCTTAATTTATTTACCTAATATATTATCTTAATACATTTACTTAATATATTCTCTTAATACATTTACCTAATATATTATGTTAACACATTTCCTAATATATTCTCTTAATACATTTACTTAATATATTCTCTTAATACATTTACCTAATATATTCTCTTAATACATTTACTTAATATATTCTCTTAACACATTTACCTAATATATTACCTTAATACATTTACTTAATATATTCTCTTAATACATTTACTTAATATATTCTCCTAATATATTTACTTAATATATTCTCTTAATACATTTACCTAATATATTCTCTTAATACATTTACTTAATATATTCTCTTAATTTATTTACCTAATATATTCTCTTAATACATTTACTTAATATATTCTCTTAATACATTTACCTAATATATTCTCTTAATACATTTACCTAATATATTCTCTTAATTCATTTACCTAATATATTCTCTTAATACATTTACCAAATATATTCTCTTAATACATTTACTTAATATATTCTCTTAATACATTTACCTAATATATTCTCTTAATACATTTACTTAATATATTCTCCTAATACATTTACCTAATATATTCTCTTAATACATTTACTTAATATATTCTCTTAATACATTTACCTAATATATTCTCTTAATACATTTACCTAATATATTATCCTAATATATTTTCTTAATATATTATCTTCATACATTTACTTAATATATTCTCTTAATACATTTACTTAATATATTCTCTTAATACATTTACCTAATATATTCTCTTAATACATTTACCTAATATATTATCTTAATACATTTACTTAATATATTCTCTTAATACATTTACTTAATATATTCTCTTAATACATTTACCTAATATATTATCTTAATACATTTACCTAATATATTCTCTTAATACATTTACTTAATATATTCTCTTAATACATTTACCTAATATATTCTCTTAATACATTTACCTAATATATTCTCTTAATACATTTACCTAATATATTATCTTAATACATTTACTTAATATATTCTCTTAATACATTTACTTAATATATTCTCTTAATACATTTACCTAATATATTATCTTAATACATTTACCTAATATATTATCTTAATACATTTACTTAATATATTCTCTTAATACATTTACTTAATATATTCTCTTAATATTAGGTTGGTGCAAAAATAATTTCGTTTTCTCACATAGTAACATATGTTAGAAAACGAAAATATTTTTGCACCAACCTAATACGTTTACCTGATATATTCTCTTAATACATTTACGTAATATATTCTCTTTTCTTCGTTAATTAATATGTTGTCAAACAAAAAAGGAAAGGTTAATTGTTAGACGATAATTCATGCCTGTTTCCCTAATTTCAAACAGAATCAATTTCTTCAGTTTCTGCATTTTTATGATTGGTAATTTGCGTCGATTAAGCGACACAGAGTAAACTTCCAATACATAATTTTCCATAATTACAATATATCTAAAAAATTATGAGGACCTAGAAAATTCAAAATTTTGAAAAACGAGGTTTCATAAAAACTATAGCCATGCATTCCTTATCTGTCATATGCATTATCAATATCATCTTAGTCTTATGGCTCTCCACATCTTTTATATTCTTAAAAGCTCTTACTAAGGTTTTTCCTTCTCACCACTTCTACCAACTGTTCTGTCATTCATTTGCAGAAGCTCGTCAGGTGCACCCTTATGCAAACAATCGTTTTAGTTTCTTTCTTTCACCATACGGTCAGTTTTAAACCCACTGGAGTCACGGGGTGGGGGTTAATAGTTTTTTATTTGTTCCTCAGATTAGATCATTTGTAGTGGTGTTCTGTAATATGAATCTATTTCGGGGTATGATGAAATTTGGTTGATTTAAAAAATATTGAGTCATCCATGATTGCATCATATTTTTATCACGCCCAGTCACTATTGTTTTGACTTTCGATTAGTTTTCTGCGATGGACGTTACTCCAAAGAAGCGTACGAAAGTTGTAACGCTATACAAACACACTGGAAATCCTTACCAGTGAGCAAATCAAAGTACTATAGATTGGTCCGGAAACACTCTTGATAGGCCAGGTGAGTTATTGCCCTTGGCACTCTAGAAAAGTCGTCGGATATTTAGGCAGAGATAACAGATTTGGCGTGATCTACATCCACGTTCATACACTTGTAGAATAATAATTATACAATGAGGAAGAAAAGATATTTTTACTCAGTAACAAACCAACATTATTTTTTTTCGCTTCTTTTTTTTTTTTTTTTTTTTGTTTCATTTATGAAAGTTACTTCAGTTTTATAGTTTGGTATTGACTTTAAATAATGTTTATTATTTTTAGGTTGTGGCTGACTAGTTTTTTTTTTTTTTTTTTTTAGTCTTTGGAGTCTTGATGTAGTCGTTTAACAGGAATTAGTTTTTTATGTGTGTATTTGTAACTAAACTGGTCTTTTTTTTTTAAAGAGTTTATACTGTTCTGCAAATGCAATTATTTTTTCGCCTCTGGGCAAGATTTGTTTAAGAATTTATATAAAATCCCTCACTGAGAATTCAGATGAAACAGGTGAGTAAATACCTCTCACATGCCAAAGAACTCGTCGGAGCTTTAAACATGGAAATAGCAGATTTTTTTACGACTCGCCATGTAGAAAAGTATTAATTTTGGAAATTAGTGAGTACAAAACCAGATTGATATATTTCCCTCCTAGTAAGCAAAATAAATAGAAGAATAGGGCTAGGAATATTTTATGATTTAATCCTCCCTATACTTTAGCCGCTAAAACTAAAATAGGCAAAATATTTTTTTAATTATTAGAGAAGAGGTCCCACACCCATGTCCAAAATATTGAATAAAATTTCCAACAGGAATTACGTTAAACTAAGTTACAGATGTATGCTAAATATGGCTAGCTTAATTAATAAATTTAATAGGAAAAAATCATAACCAAATCTGACCGCTAAATGTAACTGTAGGAATAATGACAACTGACAAATGAAAGGGCAAGTGTCAACAAGAATGTGTCGTCTATGAAGTAGAAATTAGTAGAAATAATTCATCCACCAATAACGAGAACAGTAAAGTGTACATAGGATCTACAGAAGGTCATTTTAAGAAAATTCCTCCTTGGCCAAATGATTTGTTTTTTTTTTAATTTTGAAGCTTTTATCTCCTATTATTCAGTTTAATTTCTGTCTTATTTTTTCTGTTTATTTTTTTTTTTTATTTTCTACTTATGTGTGATTTTTTTCTTCCAGTTTTTTTTTTCCGTTTTTTTTAATCAAGATTACCCCCCCCCTCTCACTTTAGTTTGTAAATTTGCAGGCTGTAAATTTTTGGTTTCCACTTAGTTTTATTAAGCAAGCGTTAGTTTTTATCAACCTCCTAATTTTTTTTACAACGTCTCGCTTTAATCCTTTTATACGTGTGACTTGGTTATTTTATCTTTCCCATTTTTTTTTCTTCTTATTTTGGTGTTTTTTGTTTTTGTTTTTACGTGTGACTTGTTTTTGGCAAAGTCAATATTTTATTTATTTTTCATTTGTTGGCTCGCTCCTGACTCCTGTTCGTTTATTGTTTTGTTTGAAAATTATGAAAGAGGTTTTTTTTTTTTTGTTTTTTTTTTAAAAAAAAAAAAAGAGCTACGAATGAGTAACGCAGACGAATCACCGCCGGAGTCCGGTGAAATAGGAGAAAAGGTCTGGAAAGAAAAAAGGCCGAAAAAGTATGAGGAATTCATTATGGGAATGAGTTCCTTACAATTCCAGAGGCGCTGAACGACGTGAATACACGAATAATCTCCCTGCTGACCACCGAGGTGAAGAGTCGGAAATTTAATTGGGGTCAGCAGGGAAACCATGGAAGAGGCGCTGAAAATCTGTGAACGTTACCCCCACGAGTTCTAACGAGAAGAGCGAATGCAATATGGAACATTCCTTTGGCTTGCGAAGAAGAAGCCCAAAGCTGTCCGGGACTGTACTAATGACCAAGACAATAAGTCTTCAAACTGAATACATGGAGACTTGTAAGACGAGAATAACTGTCCATGGTGTGCCGGCATCGGCACTGGTGACATATTTCTGCAGGTAACCCTCATCCGAAAGAGCTTTGGCGAGATCCCAAACGTTCTAAAACTAACCTATCCTATGGACGTCGGTGGAATTGTCTTGAAAGGACGGATGACCTCGTGGTTGGGGCCCTTGTAGCGGCAGATTTCCGTCCCGTATGTGAATAGCTCAATTGTTGTATTTTTCTCTTTTCAAGCCTAAAAAATGGTTATCAAGATAGTCTGAATGCAAATAGCCTGAGTGATCAAAGTAAAGCTGCCCGCCTGCTTCGTGATCTCTTGTCGTTCGGAGCGGATGTCGCGGTGGTGGACCATATCCATGTGAATGCCGAGGACCGGTTGATTGCAGCTAATATTGCTGTGGAACGTGGCTCGTTTCGGATGGTTGCGGTTTATCCGAGAGGATCGCGTCTCGTTTTTTTTTCGACAGTTAGGGATGTTCCTGGTGGATTCAACGCGCCTAGTTCTAGTGGGTGACTGGAATGCCGTCCTGGACCCCAACATATACAGCGGGCGGGGAAGGAAGCCGAGTAATTGTAGCTTGATTGATCTGATCGGCGAGTTTGGTCTCGTCGAGAGATCGATCACCCAGAGGGGGAAATGTGGACGTGGGCTCATAGCTTGTCGTCTCCCCGAGTGTCTAGCTACCTGGATGGACTATTAGTCAGAAGGGACGACATAAATGTACTAGATTGTCCCACGTTCCACTGGTTAGGCTATTCAGACCACGTACTCATCTGTGCCCAGGTGGCGTTAGATCGTAGACCTAGAATGGCTGGGTAGTGGAAGTTCGGTCTGTCTTTACAGGACAGGCGGGACCTCCAGGAACAGCTAACTAGAGTATTGCAGCGAGACAGTTATTGGAAATATGTGGTGAGGGAGGCTTAAAGAGAGGATCAAGTCCTTCACTGCCGATTTTAGCAAACGGCTCGCTCTAGACGAGGCTAACTGAAGGATCTTAAGGATAGTTTTTACCCGGGCAGAAGCTGAAGGGATCCCCTAGAGATAGCCATAGCTAGGGAGGTCCTGAAGTGTTTGGCTAATAAGCGCTACATGAATCAGATATTTAGACATAAGTTAAGCAAGATGTCTTAGGAAGCTGTGAACATGGGCACGGAATTGCGCAAAGATATTCATCGAGGTTCCGATCGCTACATTCGGGAAGTCAAGATACCAGAGGGGCGTACTCTGAGGTCTACTGACGACGTGTGTGAGGCATTTCGGCGGCATTTCGAGAGCCGCTTTACGAAGGAGCATGATCTCTGCGATGATGAGTTTAGTAGCTATTTGGCTTACTTTCCTCGGCTTTCGCCGACTGAAGCGACTAGCTGCGAGGGAGAGATAACGGACGGTGAGGTCTACACGGCACTGAAGAAGGTCGCCAAAGGAAAGTCGCCGGGCCTGGATGATTTACCCTATGAATTGTACTTGAGGCTGCCGTACATCTTTGTCCTGATTTTGACTGCTATGTTCAACAACTGATTCCGGCAGGTCTCCGTCCCCGACCGGATCTCCAGGAGTGTGATCACGCTGATGAAAAAGTGCAAAGGTATCGTGAGGGTTATAGACGACTACAGGCCTATAACTCTGCTAAACAAAGGGTTAAAGATTTTGGTAAACATTACGCCAGAGCGTTTGCAGTCAGTCGCCGAGATTCTGTTGGGACCCGAACAGGCTTGCTCTGTGAGGGGCCGAACAATTCAAAGCAACCTGCATCTGATCCGCACGATCCTAGAGGATGTAAAAGACGACGATGAGGCCGTGCTGATCAATCTGGATCAGGCCAAAGCGTTTGATAGGGTTGACCATCGCTACCTGGCTGCTCTCCTGCAGACCGCTGGATTCCAACCTAACTTCTTCCGCTGGATTAGCCTGCTGTATCGCTCCCCATGTGCTGTCGTACAGGTGAACGGGAAGCTGACTCGGTCGGTTCGTCAGGGTTGTCTACTGTCGCCTCTACTTTATGCTTTGGGGTTGGAGCCTCTCCTTTGCCGGCTTAAGGACAGGGCACTAGTCCACCCTATGTGGAATCGCTGCCCATGATGGTGCTCGAGCCACCAGGGACAGTGTACGATGACGTATCAACTTTTTTTTCGTTCCGCAGCAACATCGAGATGATACTGAATGCGCTTGAACGGTACAAAAAAGTGACGGAGGTCAAGATTAATCGTGGCAAGTCTTCCGGTTTGCGGTTAGGTGCCTGGAAGGAGGTCGATTATCCGGGGACATTTGGTTGGACGGACGGTCCTGCCCGCATTCTTGGAATGTGGTTTGGACCCGACCTCCAGCTGGAGAAAAATTCATCAGAAGTATGGGCGGTCGGTGCGGCGATCGGGACTTGGTGTCGAAAGGGGTTGTCCTTGATAGGCAGGGCGGAGGCGTGTGCCAATTACGTCTTTCCTATTGTTCTTTACCGCTATTCCGTACTTCCTCTCTATAAGGGGCACAAGAAGGCGATCAAGCGCTTGCTAAACTCCGTCTTGAGTGGGGCTATGTAAGCATAAAGTCGACAGAGATGTATGTGTCCAACATCCGTGTTATGGGGGCTGAGAATGCTGCAATTGGCGAGTCGCAATCTCGCCTCTAGGCTGACTTTCCTACGTCGCACATTGACAGGGGATTCGATTCTAGCGGGGATTCTAAGGGACTCCTTCCCTTGTCTTACTGTCAGTCCCCCCATCTCGCGGGTTGAGCGCTGTCGTAAACCACAGGATCAATCGGATTTCCTTCGCGAGTGTCGCTCGAACTTGAGGGTCATCCTTCGGTGCAGTGATCTTTCTCTGCCTAGGAAACTCTTCTATCGTGAACTATCGCGAAGGGTCCACTTCGTGAGCGGCTCGACTTTTCGGCGGACGAGCTTCGCTCCTTTTGGTTTTGGGCATCACCGGCGGATTATTTCAACAACTCTGAGTTTTCGCTTACTTGGCGACTGGTCACCTCTCGATGACAAGCCCTTCATATGGGGCTTGGCTGATTTGCCAGACTGTGAACGATGTGACCTTGGCTTAGAGAAAACTGCTTTGCCCGCCTTCTGCCATTGTCCTCGGGTCCGCCCCATATGGGACCATGTCGGCGAGTTGACGGCTCGTATCGCTGTCGAAAAGCTCGTGCTCAATGATCGTGCGTACGCGTGTGACCATGTATTGCCCCCGTATTCTGGGGTGAAATGGATGGTGTTTCTATCATTGCTGGCAACGGCCCGAATGGTGATTTGGACGACGCGACAGAAGGGGATCTTGCGAGGCAACCGTTTTTCTCATCAGGATCTTATCCGATTTTTTAAACACCAGCTCGAAATGAAGATTAGAACTGATAGAAAAGGGTTGGTTTCGACAGACTTCGGCGAAAGATGGGTTACTGAGTGCGAGATGCGTTCGCGTGGATGGGACTAGCCTTGATTTCCTTTTTTAGGTCCGCCCAAATCACGTCGGGCGGTTTCATGTGGAGCCCTTTCCTGATTACTTTAGACCACATTTAGTTAATGTGAGCATGTGTTGTTCCCCGGTCTCTTCCCGGCTGCATCTTTGTTATGATCCGAGTTGAGATTCCTAACCTCCCCTGTTTGTTTTTTGCCCACTGTTTACGTTTCGATTGTATCAGAATTTTTTCCCGCATGGCCGTATATATGGGGGATTGATTGGCGATAGATGAGTTTTTGTGGTGAATGTATCAATTATAACGAATGAATGGGTCGTGGATCAGATTAGCTAGGTATAGGATAATAAGTGACGACCAGCCTCGGCCCCATTCCCTCCTTTTTGGCCCTGTGCCATGATTGTGTATTTTCTACAAATAAATCAATAGTTCACCCTGATGATCCTATATGGTTAAACCGAGGTAGGTAGTACCTGGTTCGTTAAGATTTATTTTACTTTCCCTCTACTTAGTGTATTGAGCACTCTTCGTTTTATCTTTTTACTGGCTGGATTTGTTTGTTTTTTTTTTTTTTGTACCAGATATTTAAGGTACTGGACGATTTCTTTCACCCTGTTTGGGGGTTTCTATTTTTTCTTTTCATCCCATTTTTCCTATGATTCCAATTTATTTGAATATATATATATATATATATATATATATATATATATATATATATATATATGTGTGTGTGTGTGTGTGTGCGTTTGTGTGGCGGCCTTTTACCACATTTATTTAATTTTTGTTTAGGAACCCAAACTGATGTAAAAAAGGGACAAGGCAAAGGTATCAATATATATATATATATATATATATATATATATTGTATACAATAAGAATGTATACGAAAAAGCATGCAATGTCTAAGACGAAAGTTGTCTCTCTTTGACTATCAGGAAATGAAAGACTTTTTAGTCTGTTATAAATGCTTTTAAACAGTTCTGCCGTGCAAGATGAAATTATGTAAGTGTGATAGAATATGCAGGTTGAGAATTGAGTGAGAAGATGGGCGCATAGCTTCAACTGTGGTAGCTGAAGTCTCACTGATGCGATTCCTCTTTTCTTATGCTTATATAGGTGGTCATAGAATCAGGAGTGCTGCGCGGGAAGAATAATTCTCCACATGCAGAGAATCTGATTGATCGATACTGACCAGTCAGTGTATGAGTTTTGGTGAAAACTTGTCGGAGCCGATTCTCCCAAAAGTGCACAAAATCTACTATAAGAAAATATAGCGATTTTAAAATTGTCGCTTGAGATAGCAGCGTTGCTTCTTGTCCAGTGAATGAATGCTGTTGAAGATTTGAATTTGTAAGGGTGTATGTGTGTTTGGTGATGATCGCTATATATATATATATATATATATATATATATAATGATATGAATTAAGTTCGACAATTATTTAATGTATTTTCTGTTTAAACGTTATTTTTTTATATAGAATTTATTTAATCAAATGCTTTGTTTTGTTTTTAAGTGAACAGTATGTACTTTAAAAAACAGTATTTACTTAAATAAATTATATCTATAAAAATGACGTATAAACAGAATATATTTTATATTTATATAATATTTATATATATATGTGTGTGTGTGTGTGTGTGTGATAGTGTGTGAGTATATTTATATATAATAGGTACCTCCACTTTTTCGCTGAAATCAACATAGCATGATGAAAAAAAGGCCCTAAACTCAATAAAAACATAGTCTTATAGTCAAAATGTTTATATTATTATTAAAAGAAAAGATCACATTATTTTTTTGATTTTTTTTTTCTAGCACATTCAAAATATTGGTTAAATATCTTGTTTTGTTTACGTCAGGAATTGACGTAATAATTACGATTAGTTTTTTTTTTTTTTTTGTGCTTTTTTTCCGGTGAAAATCATATTGATGAAGAAATTCTTACAAAAATCAAATAATTATTAGATATTAATGAAAATTTCAGGACATTTAGAAATGAATGAAATTATTTCCACTTACTTAATTTCATTAAATTTCGAGAAATTCAGTTTTTTTGGCGGGGAGTTTTTATTAATTAATTAAAAGCAGTACTGCTTGGAAAATATAATCATCAATTTTATTTTGCAAAACAGTTAACCCATTTATAGAAAATCTGCTCTGATTTGTAAAATAATAAATGCAATAAAACTATGCTTTATTTAAAAGCTTTTAATTGCTTTTAGAAATAAGGTTTAATAAGAAAACTATTGTCTTAAGAAGATTTTTTTCTTCGATGAATAATTCATTTTTACAAGAATTGTTTTCACTTTTAAAAATTTTAAATTAAATAATTTAAATCGTTTAAATTCTGCATTACTTCAAGGCTATATTGTTATTAAATGAAAACTAAATTTACGAATGGAAAATTGAAAAGCTCATTAAAAGTCGTTTTAATCCAATATTTTTAAAAAGATTTTAAATTATTTTTATGTATCTGTTTGAAATTATGATGACAAACACGACATAATCAGAAAATTAGAGCGATGACTAGAGCAATTTTAAATAAAACGTTCGCACAATTAGATTACGGAGTATATTTTCCAACGTTTTTAAGAGTACTGATTACTTAAAAAGTTATATAGAAAAGTGTTCATCCGTCATTTTCTAAATTATTTTTTAACAGATAAGGTCTCCATAAAACAATAATAAAAGTGTTGCCACCTCGTTAAGTGATTTACAAGGTGTTGACAAGCACTTAATCACGGTACTGTTTGTTTTAAAAATATATTTCTTTGATATGCTAAACGTAAAGTAAATACATTTTTTTCAAATCAGATTAATTAAACTTTAAATCAGCTAATATTTCCCAAATTAAGTTTCCAAAAATATATTTTTATTTTGGAAGATTTTTAAAACCGAGAATTAAAATTAAGTTTTGTCTACAAATCTGTCAAAAATGGCTGAATTTAAACAATTTCTGAAAGTGAGCAAAAAGTTGATATTCTAATCAATATAATTTCTAATTGAAATACACCAGATTATTTTGCTTACTGGAAATAGTAAATGTAATCATTTAGCTTTCAATTAAAGCTTAAAAGAAAGCTTCAAGAATGCGTTTTCGTTTTTAGAAATTAATTTTAAAACCTAGATATCTAAAATCTTATCGAAAAAGTGGAGGTACCTGATATATAAGTTATATCGCTTACATCTGGAGCAAACGACCTGTCACACTAAAGTGATGTTACTGCAGTTTCAGTTGTAAGTAAATTTTTAAGGGACCAGATTGCTAGTCCGATCTCCATATTAGACTATCTTCGAGGGTTACGGGTGAATGTTATTTTGCACCCCCTCTTTTTTATTTTCTTTTTGTACCTTTTATGTATGTCTGGGGGTTTCTCGCGATACGGGAACATTATTCCATAAAACACAACTGCGTTTATCACTCCTTCATTGTTCTAACTGTTGTTCTTTCTATCTCTGAAACTTGAAGAAGCCTGAAGTGCATAAGTACTAAAACGTTGTGATAACATCAACGAAGGTGAGGAAATTAGTCCGCACCTAATCTTTTGCAAATAATGATAACTTCTCATCCCCGAAATTTGGACATAGATTATATATTTTATATATGCCAGTTTGGCATGAATATTTACTGATAACTGATATTGACAGGTATACATCCAAGACATTTTCTTAAAGATATGTCTTTTGTGTTGAATAATCCGAATAAATCATATAAAAATGTTTTGCTATTACAGCTTGTTCAGCTAGGTAATTTTTCTCCTGTCGTTTGGCTAAATGTTCTCACCTGCACTGCAGACAAACACACCTGTTATTGATGTCATCAAACGGCTGCTAATTTCGATCTGACATTTTGCAGAATGGAGAATGCAGTGTCAGAAATCACATTCTAATCACTGTTGCAGAAAAAATAGGCGCAATCCTATTGGAGATTGTGCAGTGTAATCATATTAGTTTTTACAGGAATTTCGACGCTATTGTTAATACAGGACAACAAAAATCATTGAAGAAATCCTGATTAGTTTCTGTAAATTTTCTTTTCCCTTTATTTAGCTGTCTTAATGAACTTATTTACAGCGATAACCAGCAAATCGTATTAACAAATTCATCTTGACTTAGGCACGAAGAGTCATATATATGTAACTATATTGTGACTATAATACGAAAACACGTAACTATATATGTAAATATATTATAACTATAACACGTAAGCACGTAACTATATATGTTTAACTATATTGTAACTATAACGCGTAAACACGTAACTATATATGTAACTATATTGTAATTATAACACGAAAACGCGTAACTATATATGTAGCTATAACCGAAAAAGAGTCTGTATACGTAACAATATTGCTCAAGATAATTATTGTAGTGTTCAGTATTTTCAAAGGCAAACTTGCCGTGTCCATCTGAAAGTTATTTTTTTTAAATGTCTTGAAATAAACAACACCCTGATGATGACATTGTGCTAATGTCGAAAGTACTCGGAATAAATAATACGTATCAACACGTTTTCTCCCTCTTTTTAATAATGGCACCAAAAGTGAATGTGAAAGGATCTAACTGGAAATAAGTAGATGAAACTTGTTCACTGAAACATGTGTCAATGAAAACATGCTGTCAGTATATATATATATATATATATATATATATATATATATATATATATATATATATATATATATATATATATATATGAAATATTGAGGAGGCACGGTGGATTGAGGAATCGGGGATCCGAGTTCGAATTCCAGTCGAATCCATTACATTCACGTACGTGCTAGTACCCTTGGGAAAAGTGTGAATCCTCCTCTTCTCCCTCCAGCTATGGGTAAATACCAGGACAAACTGGGTTCTACAGCCTTTGATGGCAACTGGTCTAGGAGGAGGACAACTCATAATTCAAAACCTGCGAATGGACCTTTGAGGACCCTGTGGCATGTAGTTTCTGTATTCGGTCCTTCAAAAAGAGTGGATGGTCCTGCACGAGACCTTCACCACTATAATCAAATCTCATTTTCTGCTGTCGGTTTCCTAGGAACTGATTTGCTTGACCCCCATACGTCGAATTCGTCGGGAGAGTCGATTATATACCATATGCTTTCAGCAATAGCTCCCTATAATTTCTTTTTGTTTATTATGTTTTAATTCTTATTATATGGTAAAGAGAGAAAATTGATTTCTATTTGCTTTCTCCACCGTTTGGAATGCAGAGCTGCCATTTCCTTAGACCGGTTGTCACCTCAGTCTTGGAAAACTATGACAAAGTGTAAAAAGGTTTCGCATGATGCATTTCGTCCATTAAGACTTCATTGGACAAAAGTGATGCTTAATCTGATGCGATTACAGATGCACACGAAAGAAAGAGAGGATGCAGAGAATTTAAAATTTAACAAATAGCATTTTTTTTAAATCTGTTCTTGATATATATAAATTTGAATTTCGTTTTTCCCATATATATAAGAGTTTTCGACAGGTGTCAATGATAGGATGGTCACTATGAGAGTTCCAGTAGTATGTGGAAGATATACAATCTTGATTGGTGTTTATGCACCAACCATGGTTTTCCACAGATGAAGAAAAAGAAAGCTTTTTTTTATGTCGAACTAAATTCTCTTGTTAGAAAAGTTACTGTAGTAGACAAAATTTTCATTGTTGGAGAAAATTTAAAGCACGGGTAGGTCGCGACTGTGAGGCATAGAAGGTCCTTCGTAAACATGGGGTTAGAATGTGCAACAGCATTGGTCTGATATTGTTGCAAATGTGCACCGAATTTTCGTTTGCAGCACAATGTTTCAACAAAAGAGCAAATACAAGACGAAGAGCTTATTTGGTCTATACCTGAAAAGCCTGGTAAAGAATTTCTCGCGGAGCTTCCAACGTTTGAGGGTGCTGAACGTGCTGTCAAAAACCTTAATAACGGAAAGACATCTGGAATGAATGGGCTGCGCGTCGAGATTTTTAAACCTGGAGGAGAAAGTCTTTTACATCGCCTTCATTTGTTGTTGCTGGATGCCTAAAGCAATAACAGTGTTCCGGATGACTGGAAATATGCTGTCATGGTTGTTTTGTACAAGTGTAATGGGGGACAGGGATGAGTGACAATTATCGTTGCATATCGCTGTTGTCTGTTGTAGGCAAGGTTCTTTGTGCAGTTCTGCTGGATCGCTTGTTGCACCACATTGCTGATGAAGCTCTTCCGGAGTTACAGTCAGGCTTTAGGGCTGGACATGGCGCAGTAGACATGATCTTCACAGCCAGACAACTGCAAGAAAAGTGTGTCGAGCAAAATATAGATCTCTAAGAGGTATTTTTTAACTTGACAAAGACATTTGGCACCGTAAAAGAAAGGCTTTGAGGTATGTTTTAGGGAAGCTGGGATGTCCTGAAAATTTGTTTTCATTTTTTTTTTTTTGTTTTATGATGATATGAAGACATGGGTTAATGTTGGTGGAAAGTTCTCTGAGCCGGTGACATTTGAGAATTAAGCAGGGCGATGTTCCGGCTGCAACTCTATTTGCCCTGAATTTCTCTATCATTTTTGAACAGGCATTTAAGAATTGCAACCTTGGTATTTCCATTCGCTATCGTTCAACAGGAAGGCTGTTTAACATCAGAGAATTTGATACAAAGTCGAAGGTTCACTTGTCGCTGATCAGAGTCCTGCTGTATGCTGATAACTGCGATCTTGTGGAGAGTGCATGATTCGGGGATGTGCTTGTGTAAGAGTTTGATGAATATTTTCCCTACGTTTCTTTTTACGTTTTTGTTGTACAGTGGGTTGAACTATATGTTTCTCTTCCTGTTGTTTTTTCCTCCTCTGTGGTGTGTATCTGAGTATTGCCGGGAATCCATGGTCTTTTAAGACTGTTTGATAGTTTTTATTAGCTTCGTTGAATATGGTTTCATTGCAAGAATTTTCTGAAACCCCGCGGTTAATTGAATCATCTAACCGTAATTGATATATATATATATATATATATATATATATATATATATATATATATATATATATATATATATTTCAATTAAAAGGTGCAATTATAATTTATAAATTCATAAATCATTCATACAAAAAACAAATATAGAGGTTAATTTAAATCATTATATTTGTTTTTTGTATGAATGATTCATGAATTTATATATATATATATATATATATATATATATATATATATATATATATATATATATATAACGCCAAATCCATAATTAGAAAGGATAATACAAGTAGGACTCTTTAATATCAAAATCAAAAAGTTAGATCCATGAAAAGATCTCAATGTATACAAAGCAATATGATATACATCAAAGGAGAAAAACTTAACACTTTCTCGAAAAATCGATTTAATACCTACCTTATAAGAACTAAAAAATATGAAATAAATTTATTAGCAGATTTTCCAGATGTGTTAAATTTTTCTTTTGGGAAATATATATATATATATATGTATATATATATATATATACATCTAATAACAAAGAACTATAAATAGAGTGCACGAAATAAAAAAATATCTAATATATCTATAACAATGAAGTAAATCCGCTTAAGAATACTAGCGTGACTGTCAGTTTCACGCTGAGTGATCTTCGGATGCATATTATACCTCCCATCTTTGTTCTTTTCAGCGTAATAATATGGGCATCTACATACAAACTAACTTAGATAGTAGGTTGCATTACATTTACTTATATGTATGACAGGGTATGTAGGAAACAATTCAGACAATGCGATGTTTCGATAGATCTAAAATGCCAACTTTTATGTCTGTGGTTACATGGCGGGATTGATTTGTATTAAGTGTATTGGAATGTTGAGGAGCTTAGAAATGAACAAAATAATGATGACGTTTTCTCACATAGTAACATATGTGAGAAAACGACATTATTTTTGCACCAACCTAATAGAAAAACCAACCAAAAAATCTATCAGGTGATCAAAGGAAAAACTAATAAAAAGAAAAACTAACAGCCAATGAAACAAAAAAACAAAAAAACAATAGAATCGCCGGTAAAGGAAAAGTGGGGAAAGGAAAAATAAACTAAGTAGTAAAACAATAAAAGACATACAGTGTCAGGTAGAAGTTTACAACACATTACAAAAAATGTTTTTAAGCATTGCTAACACAGTTCCATTAATTAAACTTTTACTGCTTGTAGAAAATATATTAGGTATTTAGTCAAACAATCAAATTTTTTGGAAAGCTTCAAAAATATATCCTACAAAGAAAAAAACGATATTTAGTAACTAAAAAGTTCACAATTTTTTTTTTATATATTTACAACAGCTTTTTTATTTTAAAGTCATCAAATTTTACTAGAATATTCCAAATTAGGATGGGTTTGATTTTTAGAAATGTTCCCGATTAATTTTATGATTACTTTTAGGAATGATTAAAAGTATTGCAACATTCTCTTTCTGTCAACTGTACTTTAAACATTGACAAAATGGGGAAAGGCAAAATGATTGATGAAGACATCCATAAACGTATTGTTGACCCTGATACAAATGGACTTGGTTTTAGTCAGTTAAATGTGCCACTGAGTTCAATTCGTAGGTGGTTTGTCACTGGAAGACGTCTCATTCCATTTATCCCACAAAAGCTCTGGTCGTCCTAGAAAGGTAACGGAACGTACGGCAAGATTATTGACGAGAAATGTTGACAAGGAGCCCCGAGTTAGGCTTAAAGAACTTCAGCGAGGACTAGAAGTAAGTGAAGTAAAAGTGAACTCGGATACAATTAGTCGTTAACTGCGCCGATATGACATTTTTCCGGGGACTCCAAGGAAAAGAAAAACACTTCTTAAGCGAAAAGACGTTCTTGCTAGACTGGATTTTGCAAACGAGCATTGCATCAAACCTGCAGAATTTTGGCACTCTGTACATTGGTCAGACGAAACGAAAACTGACTTTTTGGCAAAAATGCTGTGGCAGAGGTCTCAAGAACGATGGGTACTGAATATTCGCCGAAGAAAAATATCCCAACAGTAAAATTTGGAGGCGGATCAATAAGGATCTGTGGTGGCTTTAGTGACCAAGGTGTAGGGAACATTGAAATAATAGAAGGGAGGGTGAATGGAGCGTATTATTGGGATATTTTGGAGATAAATTTATGTCAGGGTGAACATTCGCTGGGCTTGAAACCAGGTTGGGTCTTTCAAAAAGACAACGATCCTAAATATACTGTAAAGCTTAAAAAATCATGGTTAAGTCAAAAAAAATAGACGTCCGAAAATGGGCAAGTCAATCTCCAGATTTCAATCCGATTGAAAATTTATGGAGAGAGCTGAAACTGAGTTTTCAAAGAAGGAACCGGCAAAACGTGCATGAACTAAAGAAATTTTGTTATGAAGAATGGGAAAATATCATCCAAGAAACATGTAATAAATTCCTAGGGAACTACTCTAAACGCCTACACGCTGTTTACGCTATGAAATGTTAATAGATGATTTAATAAGTGTATTGTAAACTTTTGTGCTATTGGTTTTTCTTCGTGGGATGTTTTTACCGATTATTTTTCAAATCTGATTGTTTGACTAAAGGCTTAAACATATGTGTCATTAACATTAAAAGTTTCATTAATCTGTGCTAGAAATACCTAAAGAAACATTTTTTGTAATATATTGTAAACTTTTTCGTGACACTGTACATCAAAGCACCTGCCTACAACCACATAACAAAAAATGCATATTTTGCCTACACGAAAAAAGTATCAATAATATCTCATACCCTGCAAAAGAATTTACAAAACACAAGATCAGAAATATTTTCCAAATGTAGGCATGAAAATAAATACCTATTTTCAGAATTTATACCAAACGGATAAAAAAACAAACACCTCCACATAAAGCACCAGTGACCCTATGAACATGAAACCTCTGATGCCATAACACCAACAATTACTCTCTAGTTCAAGTTACCATCATAATAACTTCATTTATTGTTATTATCATTCCACCACCATTACTAATCACTTCTACCACTTTACAATAACTATTTGCTACTAGAATTACTACCACATCACAATTACTATTGCCATATTAGTCTGCAATCACTATTAACGTAAATTACACCTCTCTCCCTCAGCAAAATTAATACCACCGCATAAATACTAATAAGGATTACAAATTTCTACCATTTACATATGCACAATCACCCAAAACAAGCAAATAACCGGCTTTAAAATAATAACAAAACTGTCTTAAAAAATTAAGAATAATAACAATTTTTACCTGTCATAGTTTTACACAGACCCCATCATACGTATATACGTGCGTGCGAGAAAATATTATTCAGGGGGGAAATAGAAAAACAGTCTGCGTGTTGACATCGTTACATTCAGGAAAATTATTTGCTACACAATCCATCACTGAGTTTAGCTATCAAATGGGTACGTATGTACACAACGGCACACACACACACACACACACAAATATACATATATACATTGAAACAGTACTGTCTGTGAATGACATAATTAAGCTCTTGAAAATATATTTAAATTGAGTATTCTTGAGAGACAGCCTAATTCTTCAAACAGCAATTTTCTACGCTAAAACGCAAAGCTCTTCGGTAAAATGAATACGAGCACTCTGGCTGACTGGCGTTTGTTTAAATTCGTAAAAAAAATCAATACACTGGAATTAGCAGTTTCTCTCTTCCGATTGCTGATCGCGTAGGGGTAGAAACTTGGACTAACACTAAATCAGTCGGTTTTCGATCCTGGCTTTCGGACGTCTAGTCGCTTTGAGTAGGTGTGATACAGCAAAACATTACTATTTGCAAATGACATATATATATATATATATATATATATATATATATATATATATATATATATTTATATATATATATATATATATTTATATATATATATATGTGTGTGTGTATGTGTGTGTGCGCGCGTGAGTTAGTATGCCTCGATGTGAATTTCTAAAGGCCAACTTTCACGGCAAATGAAAGAAGAGAGTGTCTTTCAAACAAAGTTATTTTTATACACAACTTTCCAACTCCATGTGACAGATGCAACTAAAGAATACTTCAGTAAATAAGACTCCGTAAATGGCAGGATTATGCTGTGACTGTCATGTTATCTGAATCATAATCCAATCAAGAACATTTGGAACATTCTCAAGAGACATGTTTCAGAAAGAGACAAGCAATTAGAATCCAGGTATTGCTTTTGGAAGCAATATGATTGTTATTATCAATTAATACATTCACAAATGAATTCCTGTAGAGACAGTCGTTGGTTTCACGTCATTAAAAATGGGTATTATATTAATAAATAATATTTTCTGTTTTGATGTTGGATCCAAAATGTCATGAAAAAACTTTTCAGAGAATTCCTGTAAGTAAATTAGGGTTAGGCTGGTTGTTATTAGGCTGGTGCAAAAATAATGTCGTTTTATCACATATGTTACTATGTAAGAAAACGACATTATTTTTGCACCAACCTCACAGATTTCATTTTTTTATGATTACATACCGACACATTCGGGCATCTTGACTTGGTCTAATGGTTAGTAAGCTAGTCTCACGAGAACAATTATGACTGAGTAGTGAGTTCGGTCCTCAACTGGTGCCCTACACATTCGGCCGTGTGCCACTTCTAAGCTATGCTTAGAAAATCATCATACCGACATATCGAGTTTTTGAGATGATTGCATAAGAAATCAGTTCTATTAATGACCGGAAATTTTGGAATAATCTAAACATGAAATTTTGGAATCTTCTAAAAAGAATCCAACAACAGTAGCAGTAAGAAAAGAGAGAGAGATGCCAGTAAATGAGGCCAAACTTTACATGCAACGGAAATAGAGACCTACGCAGATTACGCCATTATCCTTGAAGAAATTCCCAAATTAATTCCTCTCGAATTAAGTTATTAGGCAGACCGGGATTTCATCAACAAAAAGTCCATCAGAATTGCTGCTCACCAGATTTTTTTTCTGACTCTTGAGATGATTGTGTGCGAAAATCCTTGAAGATTTGACTGTCTGGCACCAACGATCCTTCGCGTTCAAAGTCACTTAAATTAACTTTCTTTTCGAATATACGAAATGAAATTCATCATTCATGATAACGTTTAAATGCTTATATCCATTAAATTGCCATCACTTCATCAAAAAATAATTGTTCATGTGTGAATAATTAAGTAACCAGTGACTATAGACAGACACAAGAACACAGACACATACACACAAAACTGTCTAAATCATGTCACAGCATAATTGTCCATTCCACAAAATGTTTAATCTCTAAAAAAATAAACTAATTGAGTTTCTTTTTCCCAGTTTTTCAGATAAGACCTTTAGATATCTTGACACCATTTGCCATAAGAATCACTGAAAAACCAGATTAAAATCATTTTGTGTCAGCCCCACTCTGTTTTAAACTGAGCAATGTTCAGAGGGAAAAGATTATTCCGGCCTTCAGTAATGCTATCAACATTCAAACTCTGGCTTCCATTTTCAAAGTTCTTTCAAGAACCATTAAGGGAACGTCGAATAAGTTTAAAAGAGAGGGAACAGTAGAGAAAAAAAATGGATCAGGAGGTCACAACAAGAAGAGCATTTCAACTTAGAGCTAAGGAGATCAATTAGAAAAGACCCAACTCAATTCATAAGACGTTTAGCACGTGAGAGAGGAGTTTCAGCTATTACACTCCAAAGAGCGGTGGAAAAAAAACTTGAAAATTAAATTATACATGAAACGTATGTGGTACCTTGTTACTCCAAGATAGAAAGTTAGAGGATTAGCAGCTGAAGATAATCTTAGATAAGTTGGAAAATGATCATCAAACATATATATATATATATATATATATATATATATATATATATATATATATATATATATATATATATATATATAAACAGTAGAGCACTTTCGCTACATTTATAACCCAGTATGGACATGGAAAAATTTAACCTCGACTACTCCCTAAAAAACATACCCATCCCATCCCCCCCTATATATAAACTAAAATTAATTGAAAAAATAGAAAGTTTCCTAAAAAGAATGAGATGGAAAGTCCACTTTTTAAACCGGGACCTTTACAATAACAACACACTTAAGGAAAAATACGGCTTCAAAACAAAAAAATGCCCCCCACAACAAAAAGAATTAGACAATTTCGAGAAAGACTTAACTGACCTAGTTAGAAACATAAAATTCCACAAAAAACAAGATGCATTCCAAAAAAAACTAAAAGCAGATATAACTAAAATAAACAATTCAGCAAGTGTATTTATCGCTGCTGACAAAACGAGAAATTTATAGAAACTAAGTCCTCCTACACACAATAAATTACTGAAGAACAATATAACCAAAACATACAAAAAGGCAGCCCAAACAACAGAACACGATATCAATAAGGAAGCTAAAACAATCGCCCAAAAATTAGACCTGGATGACCGAATAAGTTGTATTAGCAAGGCAGGAGCCTTTATCACACTAAAAGACCATAAAGAAAATTTCAAAACCAATCCTGCATGTAGACTCATAAACCCAGCCAAAAGCGAACTAGGTAAAATAAGTAAAACAATACTAGAAAGAATTAATTCTGAACTTAGGAAGAAATTAGGAGTAAACCAGTGGAAAAATACGAAAACAACTATTGACTGGTTCCACAGCATAAATAACAAACAAAACTGCCAATTCTTACAATTAGACATAAAAGAATTTTACCCATCCATAACAGAACGTATGCTAGATAAGGCCATCAACTTAGCTCAGGAACAAGTAATAATACAACCAAGCGAAATCAACATCATTAAGCACTCCCGTAAATCACTATTATTCCACAATGAAGAAGCATGGATAAAGAGAGATGGGATATTTGACACTACAATGGGAAGCTTTGACGGTGCAGAAGCATGCGAAATCATAGGCATTTACTTACTAAACGAACTGAGCAAAATAATAGATAGAAATGACACAGGACTCTACAGGGACGATGGTTTCATAATCTTAAGAAACTGTAACAAACAAAACACAGACAAAACTAGAAAAGCAATAATAAAGATTTTTAAAAATAACGGATTCGACATAGATATAAAAACTAACCTAAACGAAGTAGATTTTCTAGATGTTACCTTCAACCTAAGAGAAGGCACACATAAACCATATAGAAAACCTAATGACAAACCACTCTACATACACACATCTTCCAACCACCCACCTTCTATAATCAAACAGATACCAAAATCGATTAACCGCAGGCTCTCTGACAATTCCTCCAATGAATCCCTATTTAACAAAGCTAAGAAAGACTATGAAACAGCCCTAAAAGATAGCGGATTCCCAGAAACACTCACATACTCACCACAGAATACAAAAAAGGCCAACAGAAGAAGAAATATCATATGGTTCAACCCACCGTACAGCAAGAACGTAAAAACAAACGTAGGGAAAATATTCTTCAAACTCTTACACAAACACTTCCCAGAATCAAGCAACTTACACAAGATATTCAACAAAAACACTGTAAAAATCAGCTACAGCTGCACCGAGAGCATGGCACAAATAATAAAAAAGCACAATAGGAAAATTATCAACAAACCACACGAACAAATTAAACCCACGTGCAACTGCAGAATAAAGAACGAATGTCCCTTAAACGGAAATTGTTTACAAAACAACGTAATATACCAAGCCACGATAAAATCACCAGATAATGAAGAAAAAGTATACATAGGAGTAACTGAAGGACCCTGGAAACAAAGAAATTATACACACAAAACATCTTTCACAAATAGTAAATATGCAAACAGTACAATGCTTTCTAAGTATATCTGGGAAATTAAAAACAAAACGAACATCACACCAAAAATATCTTGGAAGATAAGGAAAAAATCATCAGCCTACAATAACCAATCAAAAACTTGCAAACTTTGCTCGGAGGAAAAAATAGCTATCATTACTTTTCCCGACCAAAATAAATTATTAAACAAAAGATCCGAACTCATCTCAAAATGCAGACATGAAAATAAATTTTTACTACGTAACCTAAAAAATTAAAAACGGAAAAAATAAAATAAAAACAAATAAATATACTAATAAGCAAAAATAACAAAAAAAAAAAAAAAAAAAAAAAAAAAATAGAAATAAAACATAAAAAAATACTATGTTACTTAAAAATCGAAAACCGAAAAGAGAAAATATACAAGTAAAATAAATTAACCTAAATTCATCCAAGTAAATAAATAAACAAACCAATCCCAAAATAAAGATAATCAATTAAAAACTGTTCCCGCCAAAATAATACTTAGAATGAACTACAACAATCAACCCCAAAACTGAACAAATAGCTTTAATTAAATTCCCAAACCAAAACAAAACTGTTAAATAAGTGATATAAACAAATTTTTACTACGTTAATAAATAAATAAATAAATAAAATAAGAAACAAAAATAAAAACAAGCAATATAATTTGACCTAAATAGATAAACAAACGACTTCCGGTGAAATAACCGCCATAATAGAATACCCACAATGCACCACTAACCCGTATATATATAAATAGCCGAGAAAAATAACAGCACACGTGGCCTGACGATTGCATATAGCATGAAACAGACTGTCGCCTCTAAGTGTTGACTTCTATGTTCACTTTTATATTTACACACGCTCTATCTCTGATATTGAGCACTTTATTCCATAAATATAGCACACCTTAAGACTATATTTCTTTATATATATATATATATATATATATATATATATATATATATATATATATATATAGTTATATGCATATGAGTTTGTAACCCTGTAGATGTGATAACCATAAAGGAAATAATTTTATTGCGGGCAACTGGTAAAATCTGCCCCTTTGTGATCTTATAGCGTCGAAATAAGTATGTTGTTAGCATTGTCTTTTCCACATCAAGAAAATGCGTTGAACAAAATTCGTGTTTGTTTAAGACCTTTGTTGGTCGAAATAAGACGTTTGACACTGTGAACATAGAAGAATTTTGGCTAATTCTGTTCGAAACATTTTGTTTTAAAACATTAGATCTTTTAATCAAGACATAGGTATTAGGTTGGTGCAAAAATAATGTCGTTTTCTCACATATGTTACTATGTGAGAAAACGATATTATTTTTGCACCAACCTAATATTAGCGTGAATGGCTGAATTAAGTATGATGTACGATCATAGTTTCCTACAGCTTCCCAATAAGGATATACATAAAGCTATGCGTATTTGTATGGCCGGTGAAAAAATTCGATATTACGCTACGGATAAATTTTTCGATCCTTACCATTTACAAAGAAAACATCATTTTAAGTATTAATTCATTATGTTCTACATAACTGTGACTTTGTCTTGGCATTATGAACTTGTTGAACAGATTTTCTGAAGTTTTGTGAACCGTTTCCTTTGACACTCAAAAGAAAGAATATTTTTACCTTTGAAATTATGAAATCTATATGGTACCATTTTTCTCCTGGGCCTGCAAAAAGATATTAAGGCTTTCAAGTCAATATAGTGAGGCTTGTCTTTGGTTTCAAGAAAGCATTTTATTTCAAACTAAGCTAGTGCACTTAAAAGCAACTACTTAACTTCCGTCTAGTTGGCACTTACTCCCGAAAGTATCCATTAATTCATTTTTTTTCTATATTTGATTCCGTCATTGAATGGTCGCTTTGAAGATTCCTTTTATTATTTTGCCTACATAGACAGAAGGTGCCACACTTCTGCCACAGGCAAAATCAACTATCACTTTCCTTTGTGGATATTCTAAGCCAATCGTATGGGGACCCATTTTGTCACAGAGCAGTCTTTGTTCCTAAAGATCTGTTTACTGGTATGAATATGTGTCTTTGTGCTGGCATGTTTATGAATTGAGATATACATAGACGCGGTCTGTATGGAACATAATATGCAAATTTAATATCTCAAGAAACGGCTGTGCAGCCTTGATTTAATCTGGCAGTCAGTAAGAGCGGACATTACTGCGGATATGTAGACACACACTCTCCCATAAAGGTCATTCATTTGGCAATATTGTGTGACAATCACATTGCAAATAACCATGCAATTGATTTTTCGCAACTCAGAAGACCGCATCACTCATGCGTATCAGCCTTTGCAGCTTGGTGTAATGTGGAGTCAGCTGTTTAGACTTATTCAGGTGGAAGTACTCTTTGTTCTTATTTAGGACCTGAGACATCTTCTCAGTTATTTGGTTCAGATCCTTTTGTTGGAATTTTTGGGTACCCTGGTGTACTAGTGAGCCAGCCAAAATGAGCTGACTCATTTTATAGTTCACTAATATAAGGGTTAACCAATCAGAAGGCTCAAAATATTCAATGCGACGTGTATAAAGGCGACCATGTTTTTCCTGAATATGCACTGCCAGCCATTGATATCGAAAACTGAAGAATTACGGAACAGCTGCTGATGGTATTGGCGATATAGTCAGATTCAGTAGAGTGTCTGACTCGTGAGTATTAATCTTTAATGTTGTTTCATTGAACAGATTACGTACTGCGCTGTATTCTATATTCATAGACTATGGTGAACATGGTCAACACCCTTTTCACTTTGCTATACCTGCCATCCCCAAATAGGCTTGCCAATTTCCCGGAGTATTCCAACTTGTACATCTGTAGCGTTGACTTTGTCAGCTGACAGTATGCTGATACTGGTGCCACTCTGCAAGGTCTTGATTTGCTGATATAGTAACTGTAAGTTCAATCCTTGTGTCAGACAGTGTGCGCTTGGAATCAGCGGAAAAGGGGTGAGCAATAACTGAGTAGTATTTAAAATAAGAACTAGACGAGATATCCCTAGACATGGGAAGTGAAATCAGAACACTCTACCCCCGTTGATTAGCTAAATTCAAAATTCTTTGTAGGTTACCTAGATGAATATACAGCTGAAGAAGGTCGGATAGCGCAATGGTCGAAACATTGTGATAAAAACAGCAAAGACGAGGAAAACAGTCCGAATATAAATAGCAAACCATTACAAGGGTTTGCACATTAAAAACTCAAGTGACGGTGACTTAAATTAATAAGAGTGTAATTCATAGAATATGAAAACTTTATAATGATGATGGCCGCTTTAAGTCATCTAAAACATTGGGTTAGCCACATAAAATGACTCTTCTGTAGAATCAGGTGATTCGAAGAATCCCTTTGGTAGACCTCTTTTGATATAGCAGCGGAAATATCGTGACAGATAACCAAAGAACTCGGCACGAAAATGTCTGAACACTATTGCACCATTTATGTGAAATGTCTTCATGCACGTTTTTCTACTGTCAAGCACATCAACAAGAACCAAAATACTAGTTTTCGCAAATAAGAATGTTGTCCTGTTCAATGAGAAATTAGCAAGAAGGGTTCTTCAAGAATAAAAGTAAGTTTAATTTTATTGGATCTGACAGCAAGCAGTATACCAGATTACTTAAATTTAGAGATGGTAACATATATGCGTAGGAATGTTATCGGTTACTAGTGTTACTTAACTGAAGGTAAATGCTGCAATGTACACAATCATGCCAATTAATCGACACAACCTCTTTAGTTTCCTTTCTTTAACCATACAGTGAGTTTTAGACCCACTTGAGTGACAGGGTTTAATCGATTTCTATTTTTCCGTTGGATTAGGTCATTTGCATTGATGTTCGGCAATATGAATCTATTTTCGGGCTATATGATGAAATTTATTTGGCCTTGAAAAATATTGCGACGTCCGTGATTACATCAGATCTCTATCACGCCCGGACATTATTGTTTCGACTATCGATTAGTTGTCCTACGGCCATTGTCTGGGATGGACGTTACTCCAAGGAGGCATACGAAAATTTTAACGCTGCCCGAACGCACTGGCAAGTCTTATCAGTGAGTAAATCAAAGTACTATAGACCGGCTCGGAAACACACCTGGTTTAAATTCAATCGAGAATCTGTGATCAATTTGCAAGGAATGGCTTCGTGGAATAGACATATAAGTACTAATATGTGGACAGATTCATGTTTCATAAGAAAAATGTGAAAAAAGTAAATAATAACGGAATTATTTGTTTTGTTTCAATCGATTTACACAAAGGTGTATAAGAACATCATTGAACAGAAAATTGTTGAATTTCTGACAGCATCTTCTCTCTCTCTAAGCCCGTCTTTATTCTTGATACATATATTACAAAGAAGAAACTACTTGTATAACTTGTTGAATAGAATACCCACATGCTGCTTGTAATATCTGCAAGCATCCAAAACTTGCAAACACAAACTTTCTTTCTAGCTCTTTCATAGAAACACAGTCAGCTCATGTCAATTTTGTTTAACTATTTGTTGTTAAACAAAAATGATTGTATCTAAGTTCTTGCTTTCTGGGATGTTCCAACATATTTCTTTAACAGATGTTACCTGGCAGCTGATCTGAGGTTCATCTATGGCTTGTGAATTTTTAACTTGCAAATTTTGAACATGAGATTATCTTTCCCTCACAAAATATTTCAGCATATGGTGGAAAGTTAGCCAAACCATTTAGTTCATGACTGAATATTGGATGCAGATATTCTCAGATGTTAGTGTTACACAACTCGTTCAGTTATATGGCAAATACTGCAATGCATAAGGACGTTATTGAACAGCAAATTGTTTCATTTCTGACGGCATCATCTATCCCTAAGCACATCGTTATTCACGATGAAAGTGATGCAGCGTAGAAGAAAATAGCGGCATACCTTGTCGAACAAAACGACTTTAACAGATTGAAATCTGTCTTTGTCTATATAAATAAAACAGGATGTCTGTGTGTCTGTCTGTCTATCTGTGGGGTACCATTTCACTCGGTATCCATCCAACCGATTTGGACCCAGCTTAGCACATACATTGTACTGTGTAAGAGATAGGTTCTTAGCGTAGAAAATCGATAATTTAAAAAAAAAATCATAATAAAGCCGATCAAAAATCGAGAAATTCGACTTTTGTCCTCTGATTTCGTTCAAACTCGGTATGTAGGCTATAATGACCAGCTCAACGATAATTCATTTTTATTTATACGCCACTGCGTTTAACGAAAAACCGCGAAAAACGAAAAATAAATTTCAACACAAATTTTAAACTAAAAACTCCCTCAATTTTCAAGCAATCTAATACAAATTATACTTAATTGTAACCAACAAGAAGTTGACTGCTTAAGAGTCATTTAACTTGAGCCATTTAATTGAGTCTACACATATAGTGAAACCCGCGTAAATAGCGAAAAATGGCGATTTTTACTGGGTTTTTTTTTCCCTATTTTTCGTTGATCTTTCAACCAGTTTTCATTATACTTGACAAATTATTTATAAATGTATTCATTCTTACATCCCTGGTAGCACACTAACAAATTGAATTTCAAAAACTCCAAAATAATTGTCGTCTGAAGTGGATCTTTCTGTTGCTTGTTTTTTTTTTGTTTGTTTGTTTGTTTTTTTTAAAGCATTACGCCCCGAGCAAGGCGGGAAGCCACTAGGATGCAGGGGGTTGCAGAAGATTTGGTGCGAGAGCATATAGGAGTGATAGAAGAAAAGGATGAGGAGAAGGATAGTGGATAGAACAAGGTGTTACCCCTTCATGTTCTCGGCTAAATTCGATTGAATAAATGCAGACTACTTCTGTTATATCAGTAACTGCATTAATTCTAAATGTTTTTTTAATGAAAGCACTTTATAATAATTGAAGAAGATAGACTTTTTTTCATCTAAACATGATGTTGTTTTTCCTCCATTCTAATTGAACGCTTTTTCTGATAGACCAGCTGGCTATGGCTGCTAGTAAAGGTATAATTATTGATGAGAATATGTGCTTAAGTTCTGGTATCTCAATGAATTGACATATATGTATACACAGCCCTTCTAGAAAATACCCTTTCAAGTCGTTGCCTTTCTGAGAGAGTCGTCCGTCCCTAGGTTTAACTTTATATATGATATTCCCGTTTGGAAAACTTAAAAATGCTTAATCAATTTATTGAAGTCCAAATCCATATTTTAATCCAATTACGAATCTTACAAAGAGCATTGATGATAATGTCAGCATTATGCAAACGATGATAGTGACTGGTGTGTGTGTGTTTTGTGTAGAATCCGCAAGAGAAATAGTAATAATTGGTGAAAGATATAAGACATTATTTCACGGTGGGAACAGAATGGCTGAAAGTAAAAGGAATGATAAACATGCTTTGTTTTCAGAAAGTGTAAGTCATACATACAATTGTTTGTACTCATTTACACATGTTCCACGCAGAGAAACTATAACACATATCTACACAACAAGCAGGGGGAAAAGTAGACGAAAAAACATATTCTTACATGTAATAATTCCCAACGAGAATTGGCTCTGCCCGAGATTCTTATGTGTTTCTAGAAGCGCCAAATTTAGAAATCCAGATTCGAACGGGCCGGATTCATCTGCTACCTCGCATGCAAGGAGATATTCCAAAAACGGGAAACGGCGAATCCTGGGTTTTTCCCAACGTGAGAACTGCAAGCCAGAGTTGTTTTCTATATCTCAGTCTCCCCGTATATATATATATATATATATATATATATATTAGTACACAATGAAATCCCAAATTACCTCATATGGGGCCGATATACCCACGCAGAGAAACTATAACGCATATCTACACAACAAGCAGGGGAAAAAGTAGACGAAAAAACATATTCTTACATGTAATAATTCCCAACGAGAATTGGCTCTGCCCGAGATTCTTATGTGTTTCTAGAAGCGCCAAATTTAGAAATCCAGATTCGAACGGGCCGGATTCATCTGCTACCTCGCATGCAAGGAGATATTCCAAAAACGGGAAACAGCGAATCCTGGGTTTTTCCCAACGTGAGAACTGCAAGCCAGAGCTGTTTTCTATATCTCAGTCTCCCCATATATATATATATTAGTACACAATGAAATCCCAAATTACCTCATATGGGGCCGATATACCCGGAATGAATAAGACTGACGAAGTTTTCGTCGAGTGAAATAGATATATCCCCCCCATTGAATTTCATTGTGTACTACTATTTATTGGCTCGGTAATAATAATGTTTTAATAATTTATATTACTAGGATCCACTTAGATTATATACCAACGGATTAATTACCTTTACTCTCTCTCTCTCTCTCTCTATATATATATATATATATGTGTGTGTGTATGTGTGTGTTTGCGTGTGCACGCGCGCGTTTGTTTGTGTGTGTGAGGCAGAGTTATTGATCAAATATGGATAGGAATCCGACAGAATGACAAAATAAAGAACAAATAGGAAACTTATATGAATCTAACACGTTTTACTTTTATGAAAGCTTCGTCAGAGTCTGAGAGAAAGCAGACAAAAAGACAGAATTTATTTTCTTATTATTTGAAGCAAAATGCTCACAAAACTTTGGTCGCTGTACTCCCCAGCCTTTTTCAGGTTTCTTAGTAACCTACTCGGAATTTTGAGCCGAACACAACAAAAAAGTAGCAACATACACTCATCAAATCTATGTCGATATTCCCATATTTTTCAGACAATATTTCCATATGAAAACGGCGCAACAGGTTTGTAAGTTGCACCACGTTACAGCTGGTCGAGGGAGGCAGATGTAGCCTTGCTTCAGCGGCGTTAAAAAGAAAAGCAACACATGTTACTACTATTGTTCTGTTTCAATATTAAGTCAATAATTTTAATTTAATTTATATCTCTATTTGCAATGTTTGTCCCTTAATTTGGGGTTCTATCTTTTTTGATTAATAAAGAGACTTACTTTACCCTTGCAAACATTTTAAGAAAGTTTGTTGTGTTTTAGAAAGATTTTTTCATGAAAATTTATTGGGAATTGTAATATTATCGAACATAAAGGACTGATTTATACAGATCACACTTGTGGTACCATGTAGAACCTAAGGGCATTGTGGTACCATGTAGAACCTAAGGGCATTGTCGAGACATTGGAAACTATACAGGTTCTCCAGATGGCTTTTCTGGTCTAGCGGTTAGCAGAACATGAACAAGTGAGGATAAGCCCTGTATACTCAAAGGTTACCCAGCACAATGGGATACATTGGGATACATTGCTATGTATGCAATCAGCGCATTGAAGAAATGTCCTTGGTGGTGGGAATGATTCTTAGACTCACCTTAACTTCAGGGGCTGAGGATTCCCCACGCTTGAATCAACGGCTACGTGTCTGTGACCAAGGCGAAGCTGTCAGTTGGAAGACATCCGCTGCAGTCTGATCTGGAGACGAAACTGCTCCGCGAGGTTTACATATTCAAAACAAGTTATGCATGAATGAACACAACTTCGGATTTGAAACAAGATATGTGCAGCGAACTGATCAAGTGATCAGATGGGCAGCGACCCTAAGTTCAAACATTGTCATGGGACTGAATGCGATAATGATGAAGATAGATTTGATAATACGATAGTTTATTTAACTTGCGCAAACTGATATTGGAAGCTAAAAATGACGGTAAAGAGACGAGTATTTAAATTACTAGATAAAAGGAGGCAGAAAGTTAATTGTAAAAAATAAGAGACAAAAAGTGACAGAGCGTCAATATTAAGAACAAAAGACAATATGAGATAGAATGTTGATAATAAAAAGAAGAGACAACAATAGATAAAATGTTAATAGGAAATATAAGATATAGTACATTACTAGTAAAATCTACAGACAACAAGTAATAGAATATTAATAGTAAATACAAGAGGCAGCAAGAAATAAAACCTCAATAGCAAAAACAAAAGACAAGAACAGATAGAACGTTAATGGTAAAAAAAAATGAAGAAGCGATAGAAAGTTTATAGTAAAAACATGAGACAAGAAGAGATAGAATTTTAATATAAAAATAACGAACAACAAGAGATAGACTGTTAAGAGTAAAAACCAGACAC
>OZ010580.1:63264861-63287361 GCA_963932145.1 Acanthosepion lycidas | reverse complement strand
ATTTTGGATATTAATGAAACTTCCAGGAACTATTTATAGATGATCGAAATTATTATAAATATATTTTTTTTATTAAAGTCATGGCAGAAATATTTTTTTTAATATTTATTACCCTCACCATAACTAATTTTATGAAAACGCTAGAAATTCGATCGCATCAGGTTTAGTGATTACAATAGTTAAAATCACAAGGATTTGAGGAAAGCAAATCATGTTTATTTTTAATTAGACCGCCCCCACGAGCTGAAAATCAGCTCTGAATTGTAACATACAAACCTCAACAAAACAAAGATATTATTTAATTTCAAGTGTTTTTATTTGATTTTAGTTGTTTTTATGAATATGGACAATATTTTCTGAAAGCAAAAAAAAATTTCTATGAAAAGGTACCTATAAATTAATTAGATACCTTTCTTACGAAATATGAAATTTAATCTCATTCTTAACAGTCTTATTTTAATTTCTTTATAATATATTTTCCATAAAGCATTGTAAACGTAAAGGTGAAAGCTAAGTATAAAAAAAATTACAGCGCTGAAAGTTTTCCTTAAAAATAACGAGGTAAATAATTTGTTCACTTAAATGTAAATTATTTCACTTTTCTTCTTCCGTAGAACAAATTATCCTCACGGAATCCGTCAATATGTCATTCATCACCTGTCAAGTGACGCGAAAGTTTATGACTGCTTTGTTTTATTTTCAAATTACATCTTTTTGGCGCAGAAGCTAAGTTAAGCTTGGTTCAAAATATTTCAAATAAATATCATAATTTCTGATTTTATTAAAATAAGTTTTGAAAAAAATGATAATTGATATTTAAAAGAATTTCAAAGTGAGATTTCCAGTTTTTTTATAAAATGTAATAAAAAAAAATGATCAATTTTGCTGACTCAAAAAAAAACAAGATTTTCAACGAAAATTTCAGACGTGCTAGGAACGATTGAAAAATGTAAAAAAAATACCGCCAAAATACTTTGATCTTTCCTCTTAATAATAACATAAACATTTAGACGATTAAATTTTGTTTTCATCAAGTTTGGCGTCTTTTTCATCATGCTATGCTCTTTTTTAGTGATTTCGTGGATGTACCTATATATATATATATATATATATATATATATATATATATATATATAGAGAGAGAGAGAGAGAGAGATACAGATATGAACAGATATAGATAGATAAAAAGGTATGAACAGACATAGACAATAGACAAAAAATATTTTTAGTGAAAAAAAAATCAGGTAAGTCACTTTTATCGAACAGCACCCTAAGGTATTCTATTGATAATTATAATTTTGGATATAAGTGAGATTTAGGGGAAAACTCTGTGCAAAAAAAAAAAAAAAGAAAAAGTGACTCACTTATTTCCTGCAACTAGTAATCAATAGAAACATGACCAAACAGCTTTAAATAAAGAATAATAGAGGTATAATTTATTTATAATAGGTAATATAGTTCGAAATATTTAATAATCTATGTGTCCTCCTTTATTTTGACTTACCTTTTCAACCGTTTTTGGCATTGACTTGATTAGGTTCTGGCAAATCTCATCTCCAAGTATTGAATTCCACTCGGATATGAAATTCACAATCAAATCCTCTTTGTTGCTCAACTGCTTTCTCGAGAGCCTGTACTTCATAATGCCCCATAAGTTTTCTATGGGGTTGAGGTCAGGAGATTGGGGCGGCCATGTCATAACACTCACCTGCTTCTCATCAAAGAATTCCTTCATCAATTTTGATTTGTGACAGGGAGCATTATTCTGCATAAAAATGAGCTTGGTGGGGTCAATTTGCACCCTTTCAGCAGATGGGAGCAGACAAGACTCTAAAATTATTTTGTACTGCTCGCTCCTGAGGGTCTTTTCAATAGGTTTTAAGAAACCAGTTCCATGAAAAGAAAAGCATCCCCAGAACATTATACTGAACGGATGCTTGACAGTACTTACTGCTAAATTCAAAGAGCTTTCAAAGCTTCTTCGGATTTTAGATCGCTTATCCTTTGAATTTAGCTCAACTTTCGTTTCATCGGAGAAGAGAACATTTAGTAAAAAAAATCAGTTAAGTCACTTTTATCGAACAGCACTATATGTATGTGTGTGTGTTAATTTAATTTTATTTATTAATAATATATATATATATATTTCTCTCTCTCTCTCTCTCTGTTTTAATATTCATATATTAACCGCATTAGTGCGTTTATTAAAATACTCAAGATACTGTTTATTTTATTTCTTTTATTTTTATTGCAGTGATTTTTAATATGAATATTCGGCATCATAACTGGGATAGTCTACATATTAAAAAATTACAATCTCACTTCTTATTTATTTATTTGTTGAATCATTCCACTCCAAAGCAAGGCACTAAAGCCACTAAGACCTTACTGCGTGTGAGAAATGTGAATAAAAAACAATATGAAAGGGAGAGAACAATAAAAAAACAGGAATGTTCACCTGATAGAAACAACGGCTTAGTGTTCGAGATCAAAGTGAACTTTCAAGTTAGGGTTTATTATCGATGATCTAACCTGGGGAAGAATGGGCCTTGTCAGGTCTGGAAATTATGAATGAATACCTGATCAAGTTTCAGTCCAGATATTGGCACACGACTGAGAAATGTAGAATGATTAGTTAGGTGCTCAGATGCGCAGCGACCCTATGACCACAGCGGATATATGAAAGACGATGGTGATCATCAAAAAAATGAGGACATAATCTTTTTCTTTAATCATTCTCTACAAGCTAGACAGTAAATCCACTAAGATGCAAAGGTTTAGTGAGTGTTAGAGAATATAAGATTAAGAATATGAGACTACTATTAAAAAGAGAAGACAGTAAAAGAAAAAGAGAGAAGATAATGATTGACATTTCATTTAAATTTTTGGATATCAAAAGCAATAAAATCACTGGGAGGCAAGACTTATTGAGTGTTAGAGAATATGAGGCTAACGAATATGGGAAAAACAACTATTAAGGAGAGAAGACAATAAAAGAACACGAATTAAGACAGAAGATAATGACTGATATTGAATTTAACTTCCTGAAGATCAAAGGCAATAAAGCCACTAGGACGCAAGGGGTTACTGAGTGTTAAAGAATATGAGAAAAACTACTATTAAGGAGAGAAGACAATAAAAGAACAAGAGAGAAGATAATGATTGTTTTTTCATTTAAATTTTTGAAGATCAAAGGCAATAAAGTCACTAGGACGCATGGGGTTACTGAGCGTTAGAGAATATAAGACAAACTACCATTAATGAGAGAAGACAATAAAAAAGAACAAGAATTAAAGATAAGATAATGATTGATAGTGAATTTAATTTTCTGAAGATCAAAGGCAATAAAGCCACTAGGACGCATGGGGTTACTGAGTGTTAGAGAATATTAGAAAAACTACTATTATGGAGAAAAGACAATAAAAGAACAAGAGAAGATAATGATTGACATTGCACTTAAATTTTTGAAGATCAAAGTTCACTGTGAATCAAGATGCTGTATGAAATAAATTCATTTAACCAATTACTGGCTTTTTTTTACCCAGTTTTATAAATCTACTAAAAATAATACTGAACAATTCTGATTTTGAGTAAAATTGTAAAATTTTAAATAAATAATTCCGATTAAATCAGCGTAACGATTATTCCTTTGTCCTAATTACTTCATCTTTTATTTCTTTTTCGTGACACTCACCTCTAAAAATGCGAACTAATTAAGACGATTATTTAATAGAGACATTCTTTCGTTTATGTGGCGGACTATTTTTCATCGCGAAGGAAAATATCCGCTGGTAATTTTTTTTTTATCTTACGGAGTGCTGCGTTGATATTTCTCAAATCTGCTGAATCAGCCATTTTTAAAACACGATTAATGTTTCAGGAGTGGAAACACGCCGTTTTTAGCAACGTACACCTTAAAGCTCGGTCATGATGACACAGCAGGTTCTGATAGAACCCAACACAGAATAGCAGAAGGAGGCGCCGATCGATAACGAACGTTATTTGAGAATGTGTAACAGCATGGAAGATCTGTACAATCAGCTCGTTTTGAAAACTTACTCCAAGAGTAGATAACTCTGCAATTAACGTTCAGGTCCTTCTCTTTCTCATTGAGTTTAAATGAATGATTCAAGAAGTCAGTGAATGATGCTGGGATTTATGCATTTAATCTGCGACTTCTCATTTGATTTTCTCTTCTACTTCTTCATCTTTCCAAGAAACTTTCGATTACTGATTTATCTTCTCTTTCTAAGATTTAAAAAAAATATATTATTTATCGCAAGTCTGTATTGTCTCATTTGAAATTAAAAAATGAAATCAAATAAAACTTTGTCTGATGATGGATATAGACGTTCAGAAATATTCTGTACAGTTCTTGTCTAATATTTAATCGTGTCGATAGTACAGTTCAATATCTTTTGATTTCAAATATAAATACAATGTCATTAACACCGGCATCTTCTGAAAACTTGGAAAGTTATCACTCGACACAAGTAAGGTGGGCGTGGACGGCCAAGATACACAAATACACACATACACAGACACACTTCCTCAAACACAGACATCACATATATATATAATTATTAAATTAAATACATATATATATATATATATATATATATATATATATATATATATATATATATATATATATATATATTGCATCAGATTGAATTTTAAACAGAGAACAATTTGAGCTCCTTTTTACTTTAAAATGGAAAGAATTCTTTAACTCCATTTAGATACGAGACATATCATGATATAGCCACACGTCTCTGAATCTCAGTTTACCTTCTGAAAATCATAGAACTGTGAAACCGGTAAAGTAACTCTAAATAAATATTCTTAAAGACGCCAATTGAATATTCAAATTCTTTCCTACTAGAGAAACACACATACACAAGTACGAATACATATTACCATCAGATGCCCACTTAAACATATTAAAGGTTTTTACAAACTTACATACATACAGAATTGTCTACGCTTTTAATGCACGTGATATATGACTGACCAATGGCAATCGATCCAAACAAAATTGAAAATACCAAACTTGTTTTTTTGTCTGTTTTCTCTCAATCTTAGATTGATAAATGTTTCCTATCTGTTCTTTATTTTATCATCTTGTCGGCTTGGTTTGGTTTGGTTTGTTTTACGGCATGTCAACCTCAATGGGTTATTTAATGCCGATAAGGTTTTTATTACTGGTAATTTTTTTTTTTTTTTACAAAAATGTATTGCTGGTAATAATTATTTACAAAAATGTATTGTCGGTAATCATTTTTCCTCAAAAAATTATTGCTGGTATTAAAACTTATTTTTACGCTTCCATAGCGTTTTGACCCATTTTAGGGGTTAACTATTTGCCCATAGCTGGGACCTTAACAGATGCTACCACTCCGAGTCAAGGTGGACCTGGGAACATCAGCAATTAAGAGATGGTTCCATGCTCCTCAAAACCTTCTGAACAGAGGCCTTGCTGTCAGATGTAGTTGATCGTCTTAACTAGAATGCGGATGAAGTTTCATCCTGTCGGCTTCCGACCCACATTTGATCTGCATTTGTTCTTTAACTCATATATAATTGTACTTAAATAACAGCTGTAGAAATTTGTTAATAATTTTGTTTAATTTATTTTTCTATGTGCCGTACTGTTTTTCTGATTACTTTTGACTCTTATAAGCCATTAGCAACCATTTTTTGTTTTTGTGTGTGTTTCATCATTTTTAAAATTCCGCCTATTGGGCTGTTGGCCTGTTTTTATAAAATATCACAAAACATTAAAGTTTGTGTTGTCCTGTCCTTAATTTATATTTATGAAATATAATTCGTATGTTTGTTCCTCTATTTAATAATATTTTACTGATGTTGAGTCTTTTGTTTTCTTCTTAAGGCTTCTAATAATTATAACTGATATTCTATAATTAATGCGACATACAATTGTTTGTGTTATTTGCCTTTGTTCTTATGTTTTGCCGTTGCCTTGTTTGTTGATACGCAGTTTAATTGGACTGTCATCGGGTAAGTAGCACATTAATCGGTGCGATAATGTAGTAACAGTGTAGCCAATGTATATGTTGCTTGAATTATTATTACCATTAGAAAGATGCTGTTGGAGAAAAAAAGCGAGTTCATCGATAACATTGTTTTGTTAAATGTTTGATTTTTATAGTTCGTGTGAATCATGTTGGATGTTTTAAAGCTTTGTGGCAGATGGTGACTTTAATTTGATATTAATAATTGCCTTATGTTGATAATTGTTTTGGTTGTTCATGATGAGAGGGTAGATGTGTGCACGGATTGCACTGACTTTCGACATTTGTCAAGATAAAGTGTAAGATGTGTGAATATGGTGTATGTGTACCAGATTTAGATTTTAATGTAGCTATTTTATAATTCAGACGATCCATACACGTTGCTTATGATTAAGACATTAGATAGATAGATAGATAGATAGATAGATAGATAGATAGATAGATAGATAGATAGATAGATAATGTCATGACTATACATCTAATAAGCTGATCAGCCAACTTTTGTTATTCCAGTCTAAAGTCCACGGCTGTAACTATTCTTTGAACACACCCAACATAATAATGCTTTTCACTAGTTTGCAGAATGCAGTCGGGACATGAAGACAATTTGGAACGTCTCTATGCAATAAAGATTTGTGTTGGCAGAGATGGGAATCAAAACTGTCCCTCACTCTCACTGCAGTCCAGACCTCGCCCCCTGTGACCATTTGTTGTTTCCCAAGCTGAAAAAGAAAATCAGGGGAAGTGGTTTTGAAGACACTGAGAGGATGAAGAAGGCTTAAATAATGGTCGTAGACGTTTTCACTTGGAGTGACTTCCATTTTGTCTTCACTGGGTGGCTGGGGCGTTACAGCATTTAAGTCAGAGCATCTGACTTTGAAGGAAATTACAGTTTCATATTTCTTTTAAATTAATTAATGTCGTTCCTGAAAAAGGTCTCGAAACTTCTGGAATGCACCTGGTATGTGATAAATATACACTGTAAATATCATCTTATGATATCTGCTTTTATCACAAATATTTACAAAAAACATATTTGCAGACATGAGATTATGTAACTCGGGGATTGTTCGTCATATTGTGATTAAATAAATATAATCGAATAGTTATTGATAATTATTTGTTTTCATTTGAGATATATATATATATATATATATATATATATATATATATATATATATATATATAATGCTTATCATAGGTCATAAGAAATTTATAGCTTCAAGAGGGAATCTTTAAAAGAAACTATTGAATGGAAACAGCTTTCGAAATTGCGAAAAATCTGAACGGAAATCAATCAAAAAGGAATTTGAAATCGTTGGCTAAATAGGAAGAAATTTTTTTTTAATGCTGAAAAGGTGATTTCAGAAAACGTACAAGTGCAATAAGCCAGAATATGTATTGATAGACAATAAAATTTCTTGATGAAGATGGTGTTGTTAATGTAAACAGAACAAAATACGTAGATGATTAAGAACATTGGCTGAGGACATGAAAGCAAAGCAAATTACCACCTTTTAATGAACATCACAAAAAAAAAAAAAAAACATGCTTTGTTTAGAATATATCATCTTCACTCGTAATTGTGAGTTCAATCCTTGGGAGCAGTTCAGTGGAAGAAGCAGATAAGAAAAAGTCAAATATAGATAACGAACAATGTTTGAAGAAAGAGTTTTGTTCGAAACCCTGAGAAGGTTGGTAGTTACCACGACAGATATCTGGAAAATTCCGGAGGATATGAGATGATGCTTTGAATAATAATAAATAATAGTATTACCTCTTAAGATTTCACGGTTTTCATATTTAAATTTCATGATGAATTATAATTCTTAATTTCATGATTCAACGACCTCCCCGTAGAAATGCTCTTATTACGTCATTAATTATTTGTGTTTAACAACTTTAACAGAGTATTGCAATAACGAACATAAGTATGAACGCAGGTCGTTATTTAAAGAAGCGGGTACAAATGAAAAGATTCAACGGACAAAGTCTCCCATTTCACCGAAGCAAACTTTAAACATATGAGAGCGTAATCGCATAGTCTATATTTAATTTCCTACTTTCTGATTTTTTTCTAAGGTTTGTGCAACGCTTCATAGAATGCAGTCATAACGAGTTGGTGCTACCCACGAGACAAATTTAACTTTGCTTTCTTTAAATGAAGGGTTGAGGATCTCGTTGGAGAATTTTCAGAGCCATCATTGAGATTATCCTGGTTGTGGGGCCCTGAAGACTCATTATTTGTGTAAGAGTTTGTCCCTGTGGTAGATTTTTCCACCTCATGTAGGTTCCCTCCTCACGGACGGGCTCCCTGTTTATCCACTGGAAGAGCCTTACTGAACTTTTTTGTTTGACTTTTAGTTCTCATATTGTTCTCAAGAGCGACGGACGGGAGTCCGATGCGTATAGGGGATCGTTCACGACCTCATAACACAGCAGTTTCGGCACGATTGATACCTTGAGTAGCGGGATGTTGTTCGGAGTTTTCTTTCTCGTTTTAAGGGAAAATTATTATTATTATTATTATTATTATTATTATTATTATTATTATTATTATTATTATCGTTGTTGTTGTTGTTATTCTTCTTCTTTATCTTCTTCTTCTTCTTCTTCTTCTTCTTCTTCTTCTTATTATTATTATTATTATTATTATTATTATTATTATTATTATTATTATTTCTAATACTTTGCAATACTTTCAGAAGGGCGTGATTTCCAGAAAAGAAAAGACAGTGTTTAACAATTTATCGAAAGTATGTTTGTCGTCTTAAAGTATTTTTTAAGCATATCACCCCAATCAAGGCAGGAGAGCCACTAGCATACAAGGGGTTACAGAGAGTGAGAGCAAGAGTAAACAGGTGTGTTTGAGGAAAGGATAAAGAGAGGGACGGTGATAAGTATTAAGGCATCAGAAAATGTCGATTGACATTACATTTGACTATTTGAAGATTATAGCCATCAGGGAAGCAAGTAGGAGGAATGGAGTTCCCATCTCTGTCCCATAATGATTGTTCCATTTACATACACATTTCATAGACTAAATGAAACAATCATTATGGGACAGAGGTAGAATAATATAGTGGAATGGCTACATTAATAATCAGATTAAATTGAAAGAGGAGAGGGAACATTTTTTTTAAGCATTTTACCCCAAGCAAGGCGAGACTACCACTAGCACGTAAGGGATTACAGGGAGTGTGAGCAAAATTAAAGAAAAGTGTTTGAGGAAAGGATATAGAGAAGGACGGGGATCAGGATCAAGACATCAGATGATATCGATTAAAATTATATTTGGACATTTGAAGATTATAGCAAGTAAGAGGAAGGGAGTTCCATTGTCGGGAAGTGCGAGAGAAGAAGCTGTTGGAGTAGAATAGACGGCTACATTTAGCCGTTATCGACAGTGAAAGGGTGGAATCGAGATGCCAAACTAGTAGCACGCTTAAATTGATGCAGTGTGGGAACCAATGAAAATAGCTCGTCAGGGAAATTGCCATGAAAATATTTGTAGAAAAGACAGATAGAAACCACAGCACCTCTGTGAGAAAGTGACTGTAGACGAGATGCCAGATCAGGACCTATCACATTACATATCTATCTCTGGATTTTATCGAGGACCTCGAGATTGACAACAGGGGCACCAGACCATATATGCCAACAAGTATTCAATGCAAGGACGAATGATTGATTTTCAGATTTGAAGGATGGACTCAAAACAAAACGGGTTAATTATTAAGACTTGTATCATTAAATTATTATCATCTCAAAACAAAAATAATATATTACGTTCTAGAAATATTTGATGGCTTTAAATAACCTGCAATGGGCTGATAAGCCGCTGAAAACGAATCAATCAATCAATTTTAAATAAGGGACCCTTTGCCTTAAAAATTCTGAATCCTGTTATTTTGGGGTTTTTTTTTTTTTTTTAACTTTTGTTTCGAAAACTTGTTCCTGAGACCAATGAAAACTGCACCCAAGGCAGACATAGAGACGGTGATAGATAGACAAATAAACTGCTGTCGACAAGTAAAGGTAAATTGATTGCTGCTTACGAAAGTAAATAAAACAAAAATGATGTTTTAATCCCAATCGACATTGTAATCTATTTTCTTTTTGGCTCAGCTTATACAACTTATGGTGTTGATCTTTTTTTTTTTTCTAATTTAAACAAGAAGAATTAATGGAAGATACAATTTGGCAATGTTTTTCGGATTTTAGGGTAATTTTCTGATTCATTTTTAGATAAGCAAGAACGAAACGTGACTGATAAAATAATCTAATTATTTACTTTTATATATAGATAATGCTAATCTACAAATTATATTTCCTCTTGTATTTTTTTTTCTAATGTGGTTCTACAGAAAGAATTCCACGGACGGAGTGAGTAAGTAACAAGGAAGCCTTAAAGAAAATGGCAACCGAAAGAATACTTATACCCAAAATCAGGAAAAAAACATCAGAGACTTCTTCGACAAATAATGAGGACAGAGGGCTGCGAAAATATACCTCCACAGGACCAAAGAGATAAGGGAAGGCAATGGGTCAGCTGCCTGAGCTTGCATGAATGGATGACGAGAGGTTTGGCAAAGCGAGAAACTCTGCTAAAAGGCGACAAGGGATAAAAACTGTGTAAATCAACGATCATCCACGCCTTGAATGAGAACGCCATCTTAAAGAAGACGTCGCACACACGCACACATGTTTAATTACATAGAACATAATTCTATACGTTGAAAATACTTCGATGAAGTCCTGATATAAAATTGACCAATGATAAGGACGCGTCAAAATCACTAAATTATCTCACCAACCTTTTAATTCCGTCCTTAATGAATCTAACCTTCCACGAACGGTGTGGACGTAAAAATGTTCCCCAATCAACACTGCTTGACAATTCAATGCCCGTCAAGTTTGCTTAACTAATAAAAATCAAGTAACAGAAAAATAAAAATGCCAGAATTTTATTTTCCATATCTCTGTCAGTCTCTGATGAAGCTTTAATAAAGGCGAAACGTGTTAGATTTATAAACATTTCTTATTTGTTCGTTATACAATCATTCTGTCCGATTCTGATCCAACCTTTACCTATATTTGATGACTATTCACTCACACACACACACATATTTTTATATATATATATATATATATATATATATATATATATATATATATATATTACTATAAACGATATTTTATTAACTGCAAGTGTTTCACACACACAGATTTATATATATATATATATATATATATATATATATATATATATATATATATATATATATATATTTTACTATAAAAGATATTTTATAGGCTGCAAATGTTTGCGTAGGTAATCCTGTTTTTGGCGGTGGGTTCAAACATTGAAGTTAGAGCCTACTGGCCTAGGTTATCGAAATTTTTATTTTAAAAAATGCACCTCGTGGCGGTAATCGAACCTACATTCTCTTTTTTGGGGAAAATAATTACTTTAAGAATATTATCTATGGTCTCGGCTGGCAGATGGTATTTTCACTGTTTTTAAGAAAACCAGGATGTCTACTCAAACACTTCAACAACTGAAGAAGGTCGGGCCTATTCTAGTAATATATATATATATATATATATATATATATATATATATATATATATATATATATATTCCTCCTAGTTGGTAGCTTGAATCATCTTAGTGATGGCTGCCTTCAATGTAGCAACGGTGCGAGGGTTGTCCTGGTAGATATTGCCCTTGCGGAACCCCCAGCGAAAGAAATCTGGTACGTGATTCAGATCAGGCGAATGAGGTGCTCATTCCACTTCAGCTTTGCGGCAGATGAGACGCACCCCAAAGTTCCCACGGAGCTATGTCATGGTAACATTAGTAATGTGAGGAGGAACAGCAATCCTGCTGGAACCACGGTTCTTCCACATTAAGGTCCTCAGCTCTTTGAGCTCTCCTCATCTGAGATGACGTTACTTTATTTCAACAATTGTGAAACACCGTTTATTTAGTTAATAATTATGAAATCAACCGTCAGTGATTCGGCATCTTAGTGACAATCAGCGAATACCAATTAACGTTTATCTAATGAGAGTTTCAGTTGTCTTTTTCGACGAAAGGTTGAGGAAGGCTACGTCTATTGATTCCTAAATATTTTCATCAAAAGCCAGCATTTCTTAGTTACTCGGCAGACCTTTACTCTCAGAGGCAATAAATAAAGCTATATTTACTGTGGATACTGTTGTTTTTTAAACTTATACTAAAATGTACTATTGCACCACATTAATTATCAAATGTTGTATTCTTAATATAATGAGAGAGTGAGCTATATATTGGGAGGAGGAGGAGTCAGAGAGAGAAAGAAAGTAAGAGAGATTAAGAGAGAGTAAGAAAAAGAAAGAGAGTAAGAGAGATTAAGAGAGAATAAGAGAAAGAAAGAGAGTAAGAGAAAGAAAGAGAGTAAGAGAGATTAAGAGAGTAAGTCAGATCGAGAGTAAGAGAGTAAGCCAGATCAAGAGTAAGAGAGTAAGCCAGATCGAGAGTAAGAGAGTAAGTCAGATCGAGAGATAGAGAGTAAGAGAGATGGAGAGTGATACTACAACAGAAATAGAGAGTAAGCATTAGCAATGTGTGCAGAAATTGAAGATGCATAGTTTTCTATGAATATTCGCTTTAACCCAATATATCTAAGGTTGTGACCTGTGCCACACAACAATCATCTTTTTCAAGAACTTAGTATAGGTATCTGATTTTATCTTGATCGCATTACAAACATTAAAAGGTGGCAGAAGACTATGTCCATTGATTCCTTAATGTTTTCATCAAAAGCCAGCATTTCTTAGTTACTCGGCAGACCTTTACTCTCAGAGGCAATAAGTAAATCTATATTTACTGTAGATGCTGTTTTATTTTTTTAAGTTATACTAAACAGTACTATTGAACTACATTAGTTATCAAATGTTGTATACTTAATATGATGAGGAAGTTAGAGAAATAATGAGATAGAGAGTAAGAGAAACAGAAAGAGAGATAGAGAGTAAGAGAGAGAGAGAGTAAGAAAAAATGTGATTGAATTTCTGTTTGAATGCGTCATTCAGTAGGGCCAGTTGCTCACTATAACAATAAATTGCGAGAAAAGAAACTGTTAGGATAGACGTTACGGTTACATGTAGCAATTTCTATAGGCTGATTATTTTTTTATGGACGACCCAACCTCTAGCTTCGTTTCTATCCAGGTAGTTCCATATCTATTACTAAAAATTATTGCTGAAAAATCAATTTTTATTGACGGCTTTAACACAGAAAATAATTGCTGATACTAGAAATATACATCACTCAAATAATAAAATAATAAAACATTAAAAATATTCAATACGTTAATTTCACTAATCGACAAAATTCACTCCCCAAATGGTAAGAGTAAGAATGCAACATCAAAGAAGAGCATAATAGTAATATCGGAGTTGATTTATGGCCCTTGATTCCTTGGGGCACCTGGTGCCGCAACAACACTTCTCCGACGGATGTAATTCCGGGCGATGCTCTTCAGCTCAGCCCATGTCGTGCCGGCTGCCTTCTCCTCTGAGTCAACACTTCTGCGCTAAGTTTGTTTTGGTCGACCCACTTCCCTTGTGGATTCCAGTTATGCGCCTAACTGGTGACACTAGGAGCAGACTTGTAGAGTGTGTGGCCGATCCATCTACATTTCCGTTTCTTGATGTCATTCTCGACTGAGGCTTGTCTCGTCCTGTTCCACAGTAACTTAAGCGTATATTTTAGCAATGAATTTAACCGGAAGTGAAAAAACTGGTCAATTTGAATCATTTTGGTTTTTATCAGCGATAAATAACCGATCAATACTGAGACCACAATTAAAATTTCTAATTTACGAGGTAAAATCTGTTCTGAAAAAACTTAAAAATAGTTAGGGAGTACATTTGCCACTTAAAAGATTTTACAAGAAAAATATTATATTAATAGAATTTATTTAATAAAATATATACTTCTTGTGTTTTTTGATTCCTTGGGGAAGATAGGGCCGCAACAACACCTCTCCCACGAACGCGATTCTAGGCGATCCTCTTCAGCTTAGCCCATGTCGTGCCGGCTGCCTTCCCCACTGCGTCAACACTTTTGCGTCAAGTCTGTTTTGGTCGACCCACTTTTCGCTTTCCTTATGGATTCCAGTTAAAGGCCTGCCTGGTGACTTCTAGAAGCAGGCTTGCGGAGTGTGTGGCCGACCATCACCATTTCCATTTCTTGGTATCGGAATTAGCATAAGTTAATAGCTTTGGAAAGAGACAGAGAACGTTATCAAAATGGAAAGTCTCAGACAGAATATCAGTTAAACAGTTCAAGGCAAATAGGATGGAATATGAACATTTTTCCGACCGAACGTAGCAATCTTAAAATACCTTAAAAAAAAATGAATATTAAGAGAAATGAATATCTCGAACAACTATAGTATACACACTGAATGTTGACATAAAAAAAACTATCGCAAAAACTATTGCTTCATTTACCCTAAAAATTTGAAGAGCTTGTAAGACCAGTAAAACTTTTGTGACTTACCACAGGGCAGGGAGGTTGTTTGGAGTGGGCAGATAAGAACACTTATTTATAAAATTGTTGAAAATAAGAATCACAACTTGTTAAGAGGATCTGTAATAACAACGACAACGCAGTTCAGTCTGGTAACTTCTGTCTGCAGAAGCGATACTCCTGCCTTTTAATCCCACATAAACAATATGGCCGACACGGTACTTCCGGGTCTGAACAATGACTAAAAAGGTCCTTCCGTTTCCTTCATTCCCGGTTTCAACTCTAAGAAATCACACTGATTTTTAGTGTGCCTATCAAGTCGAAACAGCTTTGATGATGATGATGATGATGATGATGATGATGATGATATAATAACTGATAATTCATTGATTTTACAAGTTAAAACAAAACTGTGCAGCTTACATCTTTTTAGGCCTGCTCCCTGTTGATGACAAATGGAATGGTCGAAACTACTAGGACCCGCTCTTCCTCTCGATTCAGTACTAGGACAGCCATTTTTCCTTACAAGACAAGTAAAGTTTGTACAAAAACTTATAATTTTTGTAGATCTATATATTTGCATGTCTGATTTAAAAAATATATATAACATGAATAAGACTGACATGCTGTCGAAATAGTGTTTAACATTGGCAAACATTGTGTTTTTTTTTCCATTTCATAAGTTGCTTTAATCTCTTAGTGGTTACTATTATTATTATTATTATTATTATTATTATTATTATTATTATTTCCTCTGATTTCTGGTGTGTACTTCTTTCTTTCCGGGTCCCGACCAGAGACCTAAGATTAGAAATGGCATCATGACATTTTCCACTGAGCAATTGAAAAAAACAAACAAAAAAAACATTTTATATAGATAAATCCCTTCGTAAGGTGTGGGCTGTACAAGCGAGAACAATTTTTTGCATTTCTTTAAGGCATGGGCTTCCAGGAATCCCTTCAGTGAGTCTATTGGAATCTTTTCAAAAACAGGGATTGTTGATGTTTTCGTGTGCCACATATTTTCAGATTTCGATTTCAGGGTCCTTGAATTTTGACAGCTTTTTGAAGATCTTCAAAAATACATTGCAGTCTGCAGGGACTGCCATATGAATAAGGAGGCAATTTTTGTTTGCGGTCTATTATTATTATTATTATTATTATTATTATTAGAAAGCCATGAGTTAACGATTTTTCCTCAGTCTGTTCAATTTTTTTATGATTCTAGATAAATTTCGTGGCGCGAGGAAGGACCATTTCTTTTAAGAAAATTTTTTTTTTTTTTAAAACCTATTGCGTAAATTTATGTTTGCGTTAAGGCCTATTAATGCACATTCGAGTACTTCTCGTCATAGAATTTTCTTTGTTAACAAGGACAACATCTTTTCAGATATATTTATTTATATCCGAGTTTTTATATACATTTACATATTATGCTGATGTAAATGCTCCCTTCATTTTCTGAAAAAAAAATCATTGTATTGATATATAAGGACATGCTTCGGTTACCAAACGATTTTCTGTTGATTTATGTAAATTTATGTAAATTTATGAGGTTAAATTCTTCACCGTATTCCATCATGTGTCAGCATATCAGGCTTTGATTCGATTAATTTGAGTAATATTTCAATATCGCGAAATTCTTGGAACGGGCCAGCAGAAAAGATTATTTCCTGGAGAAAATTAAGTGAATGCCTGCAGAGCGGTTCTGGGGGAGACGCTACGCTTAGAAGAACGTCCCATTCCAGGTCTGCGGCAGTCGCACCTTCAGAACAGGATTTTTCATTCTAACAATACCTAAGTATAAGTTGACGTCTTTGCTCATAAATAAATCTTTACCTTTCAAACAAGCCAGTTGCTCAACAACCAATTATGGTTAGTAAGATGTCAATTCTAGAAGGTAGGCGGACATAACTTCCCACAGATTCTTTTTCTTTATTGTCTATAAATTTCTATAACTTCATGAAAAATATAGTTGTGTGGTTATCCGCTACTTACTCCAGAATTCAGAGTTTTCCTTCTCCTAGATTGGCAGCCATCCAAAGCTTTAGAGCCCCGTCTAGCATGCTATTTATTCCATAAATGACGGGACATAGATTCCTGTCATTAGCAAAAGTATTTCTCTCGAGGTGAACGCAACAGACCAGGGTGGAAATTGAACCCACTTTGCTGATTTTTTTTATTAGCGACAATAATCGTTAAAATACCCTACACCTCCGGATGTTATTCAAGTGGAGATACTGGGATCAATCCTGGATCGAATTAAGATTAGTTTTCCTCTTTCGATTCTCGGTACTAATCGATTTTTTTAAATCTCCAGCGCCCTAAAAAGAAAACAAATCTAAACGATGGCCTACTTTCGTCTCGGTGATGATGATATCAGCCGTTTCCTTATAAGGAAACATTCAACATTCACTGACCGAGTATCTGGTTAAATGGTTAAAATATATAAAATATTTCTCTTAATATTGATGGGAGGTTCCTTCCTAAAAAAGAAATCATTTGAGCTGGAACTTGATCATAATGTCTTCCCCGTGTCAATATTTCACGTTCAAGATACATATGCTTTTCATTCTAGTTACTGCTATTTACACTATTTACATTGTTCGGACTGTTGTCCTCATATTCATTGCCTCATTCACAACGTTTCGGCCACGTTCTGGCCATCTTTAGGTGATTGGAATTTGCAACAGAACCAATTATTTTGTCCACCATAGTAATTTGCTCTAGATCCACGTGCCATGCCTCTTCCGGATATCTCAGTGTCAGTTATCTCCCTTTAACTCAAGTTTTTGTTCAAAAGCCGGGTACTGGATTCACAACTCTCTGTTTTAAGTCTCTGGATCCAACCAATGTTGTTATCCACTTGAGGACACATGGGCCAGATGATTCAGTTCGAAATTTCACTCACCTGAAGAAAGCCGAAGTACACAACGGCCGAAACGTCGTTAATATGATAACAAATTTGAGGGCAACATCCCGAACAACGTAAATAGTGTAAATAATTGCAATAACTCATCTCATAAATATAGACAGATCCTGAAGAAGACCGGAGTGTACAACGGTCGAAACGTCGTGAATATGACAACAAAGATGAGGGAAACAGCCCGAACAATGTAAATAGTGTAAATAATGACAATACCTCATGTCAGAAATATAGACAGATCCTGAAGAAGGCCGGAGTGTACAACGGCCTAAACGTCATGAATATGACAACGAAGATGAGTACAACATTCTGAACAATGTAAATAGTGTAAATAATTACAACACCTAATCTCAGAAATATAGACAGATCCTGAAGAAGGCCGGAGTGTACAACGGCCGAAACGTTATGAATATGACAATGAAGATGAGTACAACATTCTGAACAATGTAAATAGTGTAAATAATTACAACACCTCATCTCAGAAATATAGACAGATCCTGAAGAAGGCCGGAGTGTACAACGGCCGAAACGTTATGAATATGACAATGAAGATGAGTACAACATTCTGAACAATGTAAATAGTCTACTTATTTATAATACCTCATCTCAGAAATATAGACCGATCCTGAAGAAGGGCGGCGCGTACAACGGCCGAAACGCCGTGAATATGGCAATAAAGATAAAGACAACAGTCCGACCAATGTAAATAGTGTAAATAATGACAATACCTCCTGTCAGAAATAAAGACAGATATTCGTTTTTGAAAGTGATTGAGTAATATATTTCTGCTATCTGATACAGTACTTTGTTTGTGATTATGCACTACTACTCCACGAAGCCCGATGGTGGATGGGCCTTGCTAATAGCTACAGACCTTATTCGCTCAAAGCCATTTTTAACTATTGATTTAAAATCTCAACCTAAAGAGAATATTAAAGAACATGACGTTTTAGGTTAATGTTTTGGTTTTGTATCAGCTTACGGTGTTGGGTGTGAATAGCCAGGGTCGACTATTCATAGATCAATTTACTTATCTCCAATACTAAATTTCTTAAAATTGATGCATTTCTTAAAACTGATTCATACACCGAGATATTTACTAATCCCACATCCTGTATTTTTATGATGGATTCAGGATCGGTACCATTTCTGCTGTCATTCCAATTGCAGATCATAGTTTCTGTTTTGGAAAGTCTTGAGTCCTATTTCTTAGTATACTTGGTAGATGATGTTGATTTTCTGTTCAAAATCATTCTTATTCCAACTCCGAATATCTATGTCATCAGCTTAGCCCCGCCCTCATAATCAGTACATCGGCCTCGGGAGGAGAAGCAGGATCATTTTTTTTTCTATTAGTAGTTTCGTTTGAGATGTGATATCGAATGTTTCAGTGATCAAAGCCGATCTCTTCACATATGTACTTCTATATGAATTAGGCATATTTTAAGGAAAAAAAAGTCGGGGAGTATATTTTTGAAGCAACATGGATGAGTTTTGCAGTGATTTTGTGTTGAGGTCCTCGTCAGACACGTACAATCTATTTTCCTAGTTTCTGAATTCTTCCCAAGAATTGAAAACGCTTTACAATTGTCTGTCTATATTTCTGATATGAGGTATGTACACTATTTACATTATTCGGACTATTGTCCTCATCTTTGTCGCCATGTTTATCACAACATTTCGGTCGTTGTACGCTCCGGCCTTCTTCAGGTGGTTGAAGAAGGCCGGAACCTACAACGGCCGAAACATTGTGATAAACATGACGACAAAGATGGGGACAATAGTCCGAATAATGTAAATAGTGTTACAACTGGCTGATTGAACAATGAGTAAGGAGCTGAATGAACTCGAAAGACACATCTAAGATTTCTTTATCATTATCCAATAAATCTCAAATGGAAACTTTTGCATGAACCGAATATATATATATATGTGTGTGTGTGTGAGAGAGAGAGAGAGAGAGAGAGAGAGAGAAAGAAAGAAAGAAAGAGAGAGGGCACGCGCATGTCTGTGGGGGAGGTCTATATGTTTGAACAATCCTATTTTATCGATACAGTGACGGAAATAGATGAATACTGCATTTCACTAAAGAAAACAATAAAACAATCTAGTGAACCTGTCAAAACCTTTGATCATTTTCGTAAGATGATCCAAGCTTAGAAAGATGGTTGAGATCAATAATATCAACCGATTGATGGAACGATTTTTGACTTCGAGGTCAGGACGACATAGCATAACAGTCATAAATAAATACCGCGGAAGACAATCGTCAAATTTAATAAAAAATGTAAATGAATCTATTAAAATGGGTTTAATATAATATTAGCATCGTATTTTAATTCTTTTTTCTTGAGTTCTTCTTTATTTAACACGTACGTTACGCCCAGTGAATACCATGTAAATAATGGATTATTTGTATGACTAGGAACAACGGAAAATATATATAAGAGACGCCATTTGGTTTCAGTAAAAAAAAGACAGGCATAAATAAAGTAAGAGATTATAACGCTCTCACGTGTTTAACGTCCCTTCAGCGAAATGGAAAAACTTTTCAATTTCAAATCTTTTCATTTGTACCCTCTTACTTCTTTAAATAATGACCCTCATTCATATTTGTCATATAAGAATAAAGTGTCGACACTTGTGTTTGAACACCGATCGCCAGAGAGCAAATACAGTCGACCTCATCTTGAAATAGTTAGATCACGTGACGAGTAAAGTATATATAAGTAAGTATGAAGAAAATATACGGGAAAAAACAAACAAAAATCCTTACAAGCAATAATGCTGTTTTAATGTTAATATGTCGACGTCGGACGTTTCGGTCAATAAACCATCTTCAGGACATATTCAATATAAAATATAAAATATAAATAACATTATCATACTTAACATGACAAAAACGATGGACACAAGAACAAGACATATCCAAACATAACTAAAAGTTTATGCGATCAGCGTTTAGTTTTAAACATGGTCACGTTGTCACCACGTTTGCGACGTTGTGAAAACGTATTCCTAAATTTGAATATTATGAAAGAAAAATGAAAGAAATATTTCCTGAAGATGGTTTATTGACCGAAACGTCCGACGTCGACATATTAACATTAAAACAGCATTATTGCTTGTAAGGATTTTTGTTTGTTTTTTCCCGTATATTTTCTTCATACTGTCGGATTCTATATCCATATATTTGCTTACATAAGTAAGTATATATATCGTCTGACCGAGTATTTTTTCGAAGGCGTTACTCTTATTGTATCTGTGATTTCCAAAGTCCCTCTCCCCGTCTAATCAAACGGGCATTACAAAAATATTTATGATTGTTATTGCAATATTTTGTCAAATCCGAATCTTTTCATTTTTCTATCCTCCATTAAAATAATAATCACCTACATTCATACTTCTGATTTCTACCACAACATATTCTTAAAGTTGTTAAACTCAAATATTTAAGATGGCAATATGGGGACTTCCCCGTCGTGATACTCACAAGGCGCTTCAGAATTGTTTCATAAGAAATTTCAAACAGCAAAACCGTGAAATGTAGAGGTTATATTTAATGCGTGCACGTGCTTGAATAGTCGTCTCTTTTTTTATAAACGGTATAATTTTAGCCTACCAGCATGGGTTTTCGAAATTCTTTAATAAAGGTAATGGCATCTTATGCTGAATTCCATCAAGTGACCCCGTATTTAGAGGAAACTACCGTACAGCTCAATAATTCAAACTTACTTTGCTGGGTAGTCCTTCGTAGCTGAGTCGGTCTAAAAGCACGTCAGTCGCTATCATAACATCAAACCCTCACGTCTCTTTGCAAACCCAGAGAAAATTGGTCCAGCCTTACAAGGATATCTTACTACACCTGCCATACTTAGCTGAATTTGCACCTTCAGATTTCCCCTTATATCGATCCTAACAAAAATTCACTTGAGAAGAATTCTATGGAAGCCTGTAAAAATAACTGAAAACATTTCATCACTCAGAAAGATGTTAAGTTCTAGCAAGAGCGAATACTGAAGCTGCCTTCAAGTTTGCATAAAGAGAATGGAAAAAAATGCAATATATGCGTTTGAATCAATCTATGTACAAAGATCTAAATATTTTCTTTGAAATTTACTTAAGGACGCTAAGTACTTATGTTCCGACCCAAAAGTTACGGGTAACATCTTGTGTAAGTGCTGGGGTGATTTTCTAAGCGTAACTTAGATGTGGCACAAAGATATCTTGTGTAAGTACTATGCTGTAGCTATATAAGTACTATGCTATAAATGAGAACGCCTAGTCGTTACTGACTGAGAATGTAATGCTTGTTTGGGAGGCCAACATAATGTTTGTGGATGATGTGTTTAAAAATAGCGATAATATTAGAGATACGCCAGAATCATAAAATAAATATTAGAAGGTTTATAATTATTTCCTCAGAATTATACCCCCACCCCTGTAACCTGAAAAATATTGCTTTTGATGGTAATAAATACACTGTCCACCATTTTTCTTTTTAAAAATTATTTAAAAATTATCTCCTGGATCTTATATGTAAAACGAAGATATCTGATAGGCTAATATTTATCTGGATATCATAGATTACCAGTATTCATTCTTTTATATGTGCCTTGTTCCTTCAAGACATTGGCAATGATGGCTTTCAACAATTCCCTGTCCTTTGTAGCTCTTAATAAATATTGTCTTTTTTTTTTTTTTTTTTCCTAAACCTTGTTCTGCCGTGCATTAATTCAAGCACACAAAATAGATTATTTTTTGCAGTCCTCTGTTCCTCTTGCCTTGAATCTGTCCTGGGGTGAGTATCAGATTTTCTAAGCCCTCTTTCCTAATTATTTGCCCTAGAAAGCTGATTAAAAAAGTACATCTCTAGAAAAACTGTATGACCAAAACAAATTATCTAATGTATAATTTACAAATTAAAAAAATTTTAAATTAAAAAAAAAGGTAATAAGAGGACGTTATGCAAATTCCATCGGGCATATTTCGCAGAAATATGACGCCCGCATTTT
>OZ010580.1:63257361-63262361 GCA_963932145.1 Acanthosepion lycidas | reverse complement strand
TGTTTTAAAAAGAAATATAGACTATTAAAATTAAGAGTGAAAATATTTTAAAATTGTACTTAAATAAAACGAATTCTAACCTAAACATCTCTCTCAATGTACTTCTAGCACTTAAAAGAATCCAATAAAACACCTACAGTAAAATGAAATTAATAAGAAAAGCTAGAATATGTAGTCCTTTAAATGACCCATGTCCTTTGTACATACATGAGAAACTATATATTACTAAGTTAAAAAAACAATAAAGTTTACTGGATCAGAGAAATGAATTCGCTATTTTTTGCCGTCATTTTCAAAAATTTTCCTTAAATAATATTTAAAATAAAAATTTTAAAAAATCTGACCTGGTAATATACATACTTATACTTGATATGCAAAAATAATTTTATAAACTGTAATTCTAGTACATTTACTTGTTTTAAAAGAAATATAGTCTATTAAAAATTAAAAGTGAAAATATTTTAAAATTGTAGTTAAATGTATTCTCACCTATACATCCCCAAAAATCTTTAAGTATACAAATAGAAAAAATTCCGTAAGAATTTTTTGTCGTTAATAATAAAATTAAAAAAAAAACCCAGATGACATGCATTTAACGGATGTCAAAATTCGTTGAAAAATACATCCCTACCCTACCTAAACATAACCCCTTTTCGAACGTAACTAATAACTGATACAACAAAAGTTAATAAAAATAAACACGCTACCACCCCTTGTCTGAATGATTGGATCTCTCTGTATCCTTGGAAACAGTGAATTATGAATTTTTCTGTGTCTTTAAAACTCAGTAAATTTAAAAAATAAATTACCCCAAAATTCGCTTGAGGATGAAATGGAACTAATGTTTTTAATTTAATTACAAAATTAAATTTGAAGCTTTTAGCTTCCATTTTTGAAACATGGTTATTACTGTGTAGCGAAAAAAAAACATATTTTAAATCAGTTAATTTATGATATTAATGCTCTGTGAATTTACATTAAGCACTATTTTGTAAAAATAAAAATATCAATAAGAACACCAGATTATATATCTTACTGTTCTTTCTTTCTTTCTTTATATATATATATATATATATATATATATATATATATATATATATATATATATATAGATAGATAGATAGATAGATAGATAGATAGACAGACAGACAGATATAAACAGTAAATTACGTCTTCGAACAAATAATGAACATAAAGAAAAAGAGCAAAGAGTAAATCTGGTTTTCTTAACCTATTTTTTTATATACAACATCACATCTACAGGACTTCAGTGTAATTCGACTCCATTTTACTTTCTTCCCCAACCACCAACATTCTACGTTATTCTTGTACAGGTCGTCCTTTTTCGCAGACATTGTGTCGGGAGATATTTTTGATCGTTTGTCATAAATTGTAGCTGAGTTTGAAATCCGACGATCGCTTTCGCAACCGCAGCGACATATTGTTCAGTGTTGACTAATGGATATTGGCGCTGAATACGAACACGACAAACCGAGTTCAAATACCCGATAAGGCTGTCATATTAACTTTGGCGGTAATGCTTTTGAGAATAGAATGAATTCATCTCTTCTAAGTCAGCTATGGGTAGGATAGGTTCTCTCACCTTTGGTAGCAATCTGTCTAAGGGCAGGGTATTTCTTAATTCAAACAAAAAAAGCAACTGGAAATCACTCCAATAACTTTCCCGAGAAGTCATAGCAATTAATAGATGATAAAATGATTGAATTTTTGGAGAGACAGGATCACGTATATTCCGAAGAAGAGAAATATTAAAACTGTCATCACTTCGAGTACCACATAATGGTAAAAAATGTATACAAGCCCGAATCATATTCGTTTAGCATATTTTGGTATATGATTATGGTTCATATATAAATCTGAAGGAGGAAATGATTCTATTGCCTGCACAATTGCAGGAAAGAATATATTGGAGAATTCTTAAGAAGTTTAAATATAAGATTATATCAACACAAAAGAGACATTTTAAAAACAACGCATTAGTTGTTCCCCGTAAAGAGACTGACCATAATTTTGACATGTAGCGTTAAAAATACAAACATCATCATCATCATGACCACAAACAGAACCCAACTTAACCAATGTGTTAGTGAAAGGCCCAGACCAATTGGAGTGTATGTGCGCGTCTACATGTGTGTATGTGGAAGTGTAAGTTTCTCTGACGGCGCAGGCGGTAGTTCTGAAAAGCGTCACGAACACCCCTACCCTGTTGAAAGGAAGATCGCTACGTTGGAGTAATGGGTAGCGGCTCGGATTGAGGAATCGGAGATGCGTGTTCGAATTAAGGTCAAATCAATTACATCATTATATATAGATCTTCTTCTCCCCACCCCCAGCTTGGTGTAAATAGCAGGATAGACCGCAGAAAGAAAAAATCTGCCTCGTCAGTCATCACGCATGGAACATAATTGATGGTCTCGACACCAAAATATATTTGCAATTGCGCATGTATGTGTGCTCGAATATATGGGTGTGTATCTGAGCCTGGGTGTATTTGTTGTGAATTAAAATGCGTGCGCGTGTATGTATGGGTGTCGATGCGTATAAGAGTGTCACCCCAAACAGACACAGAAGTAAATTCCCCAACAACAAAACATAGACAAGCAAGTATAAACAGATTCAAATTTAAAAAATAAACCGGTTTGTCTGATGATCACAAGTGTCACAAATTCATATCCAATAAACTGAATATATATATATATATATATATATATATATATATATATATATATATATATATATATATATATATATATGAAGGAATATAGTTTTAAGGTGTGCTATATTTATGCGATGGAGTGCTCAATATCAGAGATAGAGCGTATGTAAATACAAAAGTGGACTTCGATGTCAACACTCAGGGGCGACAAGGTGTTTCATGCTAGACACAATTTTCAGGCCACCTGTCCAATTATATATATATATATATATATATATATATATATATATATATATATATATATATATATATATATATATATGTATATATATATATATATAACGCACATAGAGTAATGGCTAATTAAAACATAGGTCAAGTTTATACTAATAATAAATATGCCTTTTGTTACTCCTCGTTTATTTCAACTCTCACAACGTTAATGTATATTTATTATTTGTTCAGCTATATACAGGGTGTCCTCAAAATGAACTCACTCTTTAAATGACAGTAAATGTAGTCTTATTGATTTTCAGACGAAATTAATGTTTAAAATTAAGAAATATTTTATGTTTATTGAATTACGACGATTAACATTTTAAATAAAATATGAAATTAAATTAAATGCATGGACCTGAAAAAACTCAAGATGCTAAAGTCAAAAAGTGACCCCCCCCTTTACATATCATCATCATCCACAGACGGACTGTTTCATTGTATCGATTGTCTCAAGATGGGATCGAAACCCTACAGATTTGACATCCGTCGTAGATTCTACCCCTGAACTATCAGTGTCCAACTGAAAGGAAGACCAATTTTTATGTACTATTTCTACGAATAACCACGCCAATGACCGAGTGAACTCAATTCATAGAATAGCGTTACAGTATTAGCAATAGTATTCATTGCTGACAAATTCGCACTTTCTCCCAAGAATGTTCGACCGGAATTAAATTTTCCAGGGGTGTTTATATATATATATATATATATATATATATATATATATATATATATATATATATATGTGTGTGTGTGTGTGTGCCCGCGTACATATATTAATTGGTAGCAACCTTTCTTTTAAACAACTTTAATATATATATATATATATATATATATATATATATATATATATATATATATATATATATATATATATATATATATATATATATATATATATATATATATGTGTGTGTGTGTATGTGTGTGTGTGCGCGCGTACATATATTAATTGGTAGCAACCTTTTTTTTAAACAACTTTAATATATATATATATATATATATATATATATATATATATATATATATATATATATATATATATCAAACTCGATCCAGTCCGATAACATCAGGAAGTCGCTTTCCTGAAAAATCGACAATACTAAGATTCGAACCCCGGTCTCATGGTCAGAAAGTGAACGTTCTAATTACTTGAAAAGTGCCTGAAAAACATACCACGGCTTGTGAGTGAAATTGGGTATACGGTAGTTTTTTTGGGCCGTCGACAGCATAGTTGCAGTATAAACAACAGATGGGCTCTGTGGGTTTTGAGCAAACACAAATCAACCTCAGCGAGCGTCTGCAGTAGTGATTGTCTAACCGCCCTAAGATTTAATTAATTTTTTTCTTTTTATTCTGGCATCCTAATGGCATTACGTTTTCTAGCAGTAAGGGAGTGCTGAAATTTTACATTATTTTCATTGTCCCAAGCGTTTTCAGACACCTTTTAGCCATTTTCAAAGTTTGGGGTGGTGATTTTGGTGTTGTTTTTTTTTCTTTTTTTGTATTGCTTGTTTAAGTTCTACTTAATTTTTGTGTTGTTTTGAATAGGAGCGTTTTTGTTTTTGTCAGCGTTTATTCCGAGCCTTATACATACGATTCTTTAAATATGACTGACAAGAAATATATTGCATTGTTTTATTTAATTTTTCTTGTGTCTTTACAAGATTTTTTTTTACGACTGAGCGTATCGAGAATTTTCCATACGTAACATCTAGCTGTTAAAAAATTAAACAGGTTAAAAACTTTTCTTATAGAAACACATAACTCTGTGTACGAACGTGGACAGAATATTCTGGCAGTATTCGGAAATTAAGTAAATCAGCACTAAAAAGTAAATTACCACGACAAAGAAATGCTTCTTACGCAGCACACTATAGAAAACTAAACAAAAATATATTATCAATTATCGTTATTACGGAAAATTAACCTTTTCACTATGGAGGTCACATTCCTTCCCTGTCGTTTGAACAGGAGTAGAGGTTTATCATTTATTTCCTGGTTAGGATTGGGTTTCTGGTTCCTTCCCCCTAATGTTTTCTCA
>OZ010580.1:63197361-63252361 GCA_963932145.1 Acanthosepion lycidas | reverse complement strand
TCCCCAAAACCTGCTCCCGTCATTCATTCCTTATCGTCGTTTAGGTTTACAAGAGTTGTTTGAAGGGGATTCAAATCAGAGTAGAAGAAAGCGTCAATGGCGTGAATTTGTTTAAAGGGAACCTCAATTGACCCGGAAATGACCGACACATCTGATTTCATGACCTTCCTCTGCAGCACATATGGAATAAGGCATGCAGAATCCAGTTATGAAACTGCAACGGACTGACGCTGAAACGGTTACAATTACGAGTGGCGCCTTCTGTAGCATGTCCGTCGTGCGTAGCCCTCTTAATCCACTTGTTCAGTCGTTGGGGTCTTTAGGGTTGGCCGCGCTTAGTCTTGTTCCTTGAATTCGACCTTGCCACCGAGGGTGACTCTATCAGGAATTTAGAACTCCTGACGGCATCGTTCTCAGTCATTGGACACCTCAAGCCCCTCAATCACGAAAAATAGCTACCATCAGAGGTACATAAACACAGACATACACATACACGCGCGTACAAACACACATATATATAGACACATACACACACATATATAGACACGTACACACACATGCACAGACACATTACATGTCTGATGTCTGTTCATATGCTAAAATATAGTTTTAACGTATAATATATTCATGAGTAAAACTTACTCAATATCTATTAGGTTGGTGCAAAAATAATGACGTAATAATGTCGTTTTTTGACGTTAAAAATACGTCAAAAAACGACATTATTACGTCATTATTTTTGCGCCAACGTAATAATAGACTTCTATATAAACAGTTGCAATGAGAACACAGAGAACATCACTTAATGATGAGACTTTGTTTCATGTATGAAGGCATTGTATAGACACGGAGATTGCGTTCAAGCATAAAACACAGTCGCCATTTGCTCGGGGTTGATTTTTGTATCCACACTACTTACAGACTAAGGATAGATAGATAGATAGATAGATAGATAGATAGATAGATCCTTTGCCCAAAAATGTACACATACTTTCAATGATTATGAATGCGCTTTTATTAAAATAAATTTAATTTTAAGAATTTAATACAATGTACAGTCAGGATTTAATTTTTTTTCAGCGCTTGTTGACAAACTGATGACATTTTTCGTCCTGACCCTGCTAATAACACGAAGCAATAGAATCGCAAACAGCAAGAATCATTTCGTTCAATATTTGAGCCCATTCGCGTTTACTGACCGCCCCTCGAGTCGTCAATTTCTTTTGGTTGTGTATCGTAAACCTTATCTTTTAAATATCCACATAAAAAAGTTTAATGTTTTGAGCATTGGTGCGCGCAAATAGTATTATACAGTCCTTCTTCGTCTATTCTCGCTGTTCGTCAAAATATCGAGGTAGGTCTTTACATTAGTGTTGGGGTGGCCCATCTTGCTCGAATAAAATTCCTAATTTTTAAAAGAATTCTTCTCAAATGTGGTAGACGCTTGATTTCGAAATGTCTGTCTCATTGCTTGCTTGCCGCACAAATTTTCTTACGTTGCGATACGTTGAATTGTGGAGCACATCCATACCGACAGACTTCTTTCGAAAATTCCATCTTCTTCAGACTTATCTGATTATTCTCAGTGATGGCAAATCGTGTGGAGGGATTTATTTGAAACTCACTGTTGAGTTATCTTTGCACTTCAGCTGCTTCTAGAACAAGATTTCTTTTACTCAAGTGTGCATCTGTTTGGGAAGTGTTTGTGAGGTAATGGATAGCCGTTTTGTTTGGGAACACGGAGATCCGTGTTCGAATTACAATAGACTTCATTACGTTCAATTACGCGCTGATTCCCTAGGCATAGGTATGAACCTATCTAAGGGTCCCAGTCGATCTCGAACAATTCTGAATTCAAAACCAGAGAAGGGTCGTTTGGGGAGTTTATGGTACAAAATTTTACCATCACAAGCAAGTTTGATCGATTGTGCACAAGTCTTTCCTCACACAAATTATATGTGCTGGTAATCTGAGAACCAAGCTACATAACCCTTATAACTCGAAAAACAACGGGAATCTCCTCCAACTTGAGAGACCTCCAAATATCCATTTGCTTTTATGAAGTCCCTCAGATGACGAAACGCATTGGCTAAAAATAGATTTTCTCTTGTCTTTTTGCTCTACTTTGTATTGAGCACTCTTTTAAATTAAATGTCACGAACGTTGGAATTATATTTTATTCGTTCTCATCTTACCTGGATTTTTCGCTCCCCTTAGTTCACTGTTTACATTTACTTTAACATGAAAAAAATCAATTTTGGAATTTCGTTAAAAAAAAAACAAAAAAAAACATTCACATCACAAACAAACTGGAATATTTCGAAAAACGGGTTTTAAAGACTGAGGATCTGATGAGAAGAATCAGCTGAAAAGGCTACTTCTTCCTTCTTGATTGGAATGTTTCATATACAACAGATCTTTATCGATTTCGGAGTTTAAAAACTGTACCTCACAATGAAAACTTATACGGCTTTGAAACTGATCTCCTAAATGACGTCACTTTTCATAAAAATAGGAGGCATTTTTAGAGGCATTTAGATGTTATAGTTAAGAATATTAATAAATCCAATCAAATATTTGTTAAATCTAATAAAACCAATATTTTTTTACGAATTTAATCCCAAAGATTAAAACGCATTAAACAAAAATCAATTTAAAAATTATAAGACAGATATTAACAATTACAATCGTATTGATAAAATTAACACTGCTTCTAGAAATATTACTGATAAACTTAAAATCAGCAATACGGTTAGTAAACTTTGTACTAAAGAATCTTATGTCTTACTTAAAAATCATAAGCCAGATTTTCAGACTAAATTTTCTACGCGGATCATAAACCCTACCAGATCGGAAATTAGAAAGATAAGCATAGTTATCCTAGATCGGGTCAACAAACAAATCAAAAAATGCCTTGGACTTATACATTAGATTGGTACTACAGAAGTCATTGATTGGTATTAATATAAAAAACAGCTGCACTTTTATTCAGTTTAATATTGTGGAATTTTACCTATCTCCAAGAATCTCTTTACCCTGGCTTTGGAATTTGCCAACGAATATTCAAATCTCACCAGTGAAGTGATAAATATAATAATGAACTGTAGTAGACCTATTCTCATCCACATTAAAGAACAGCGGGTTAAGAACTTTGATATTACAATGTGTTATGGTGTAGAACCATAGAAAGATAAGACGGACTCGGATATGAGGTTAAATAGTAGATTCTCGGAAACATAGTACAAAGGTAAATGTGGACTAGAGAGTAATTTCTCTCACTGGTGTCCTCACTCACCCATTCACTCACTCACTCACTCACTCACTCACTCGGTGACCCTCACTCGGTGACCCTCACTCGGTGACCCTCACTCGGTGACCCTCACTCGGTGACTCACTTTACTCAGAGTTGGTAGCCATATCATATAGGTGAGTGTTATGGTCCGGTTCCTTGTAGTACGATGATAGTCCAAAGTAGAACCAATAAAGAAGAACTCGAACACGAATATGGAATAACACAGATATATTACAAACAGGAATATATACAGAGAAGTAGAAAGTGTTAGTACGAACAATCAGGTTTAGTAGTAATTGTCTGAACACGACTCTGTTTCGGACTGCCTCTGACTCGATTGACTGACTCGCTCTGACTGACTGACAGACTCCTGACGGACTTCCCTCCAGACTTCAGACTGAACTTAGTCATCCTCCCCACGAGGGCATCATGTACCACAAAGCCAGTTTAACGTTGGATCTCCGAGCTTCAAACTGAACTCCCTGATTCCTCTTGAAGCGCAGTATTTATTACGTATGGAATAGTCCATTATGTTATCATGAGTAAAGTCCCATAACAGTGAGGAAGAGTTCATTTGTAGGTAGGTTCCCACAATACAATGGGATCATTAGATCCTGCAGAATCTTCTCATTTGGTGGGTTTCTTTATTTAAATAGCCTTATTGACTATGAAGATGTCAATGTTGATAGTATAGGGTTATATAGAAATGATGGACTTATGGTAGTAAAAAATTCCACTAAAATTAAGGTAGATAAATTGAGAAAAATGATTCATATAAAACTAAAAAGTTTAAATCTTAAGGTAAAGATAAGCACTAATGTTAAACAAGTAGATTTTCTTGATGTTACATTAGATCTCGTTGATGACATATTTCAACCTCATCTGTAAAATAACGCCAACCCAATTTATATTCACCCAATTTCAACCACCCGCCATCTGTAATCCAGCAGATTCTTTCGGCTGTAGAACGTAGGATTAGCAACCACTCATCGGACAAAGATGTGGTTGATAAATATAGCAGTGTGCACAATAAAGTTCTAATGAATAGTGGTTATAAATGCCTGGAAATCAAGTTTAAAAAATATGACCTAAGTGGTCTAAAGAAAAGAAATAAAAATAGGAAGATCATTTGGTACACCCACACATTCAATGAATTAGTTAGTACTAAGTTAGGCCATAAGTCCCTCCAATTGATTTTCATAAAAGAAACCCTCTTAGTAAAATATTTAACAGAAACGTATTAAAACTAAGTTACAGCTGCACTAATAATTATGAGACGGTCATAATTTACACAACAATAAAAATCTAAACTAATTTAATAATCTGAATCATAATGCAAGTTACAAGGAGAATGTCGTTAAGGATACTGGCCAATGTAATTGTAGGAATCCTGACAAATGTCTATTGCCAAACAAATGTTTAACTAAATCTCTTGTTTTTAATTGTTCTATCTCTACAATAAAAAAATCCGACAGTTGAAAAGTTCTATATTGGTAGTACTAAAAGTTCTTTCAAGACTAGGTGGTATCAAGATGTATTATAATAATATTTATAGAAATAATACATCACTTTCTAAACATTTTTAGAGTTTGAAAGACAATAATAAATCTCTTAAAGCAAAATGGAAAATTTTAAAAATAGCAAGGACGTGTAGATCCTTATATGAACCCCGTTTTCTGTGTTTTCATGAAAAATTGCAAATTATCAAGTTCTTTATGCTAATATGCTTTATTAAAGATCTAAGTTAACGGTAAATTGTAAACACAGTCTAACTTTTACATTACAATTCAGTTAGACTTGGAATTTGGCTATGCTATTTCTTAGATTTTAGTTGAACTGTGTTGCACCATATATGGCTTATCTTTCTGTTGTTAAGATTAATTTAGATTTAATATAATTTTGTATTAATCTCCTTGTAGTGTTAGTAACATCTTGTATGGATGTATTGGTATTTAGTTGTTATTTTGACATTTTGCATTGATTGGTTATTGTTATTAAAAGCTTATATAAAGAATCTTTAGTCAATAGTTGCATATTAATTTACTATACGTTTAAATTATTTACTGGTTTCTGAAAGAAGCTATTTATTTATCAACTATAAAAACGTATTTCTATGTAGAAAACTCACAAAGCGGATATTTTGTCAAGCATTTTGTTAGATTACCACTTAATTTTTCTTAGGAAATGATATTGTTTAATGCACAATATGTATTCATTTAAATCCACCCCTGTTTAATGTCGGTTACTGTCATTGATTTCAAATCTACAGGTCATGACCCATTTAGGAAAAATGATTTCTTTATTTTTGCTTCTTCCCTTAGTTTAAATTTAACGTGGGTCATATTCGATTGGCTGATCCGAGTAAAGCCCACAAACGTTATAGCCACCCCCACACTTTTCTTTTTTTTTTTTTTCGTAAATAGAGGGTGTATTTTGTTTTTAAATCTGAATAAATGGTTCATTTGACAGTAAATTGCTTGATAAAATGCGTTGAAACGCATCGAAACACAACTGTAATTGTGTATCGATTTTGATATTTTTTCGATGTAATATCCTAAAATAAATAATATTTCTCTACTTTGGACTGAGCCCTCTTTTAAATGAAATATTACGAACGTTGGAATTGTACTCTGTTCGTTCTCCTCTTACGTGGATATATATATATATATATATATATATATATATAGATAGATAGATAGATAGATAGATAGATAGATAGACCTAGTGAGCCAGACAAACCTACCCAGGTTTCACCTAAGCGGATCGTCACTGACCACCCGCTTAGGTGAAACCTGGGTAGGTTCGTCTGTCTCACTAGGTTTATCTAGGTCTGCTCTACGGTTGTATTGAGCTCTTTTTAGTTAGTTGTTTACTCGTGTCGGGGTTTTTTTCTTTGGGCTTTAAACCTGTATGTGTGCGATTTTTTTCGACAGGCTTTCATGTTTGTAGCTCTTTCATTTTTTAAAACCTTTTTTTTCCTTCGTGATTGATTTGATTATTGGCAAATCAAAAATTCGAAGATTTTTCGAAACGAGTATAGTTACCTATATATATATATATATATATATATATATATATCAAGAAAAAATTCTTAACTGTAAATATCAATTTTTGATGTTGTTTCCCCGACTTCGCTTCGAAGTTTATTTGAGATATTTATTTTTCAAGGGGTTTGTTGTTTGAATAAGTTTATTTACAATTTTTTTAATTTTTTCCGTCTTTTTAATCCGTTGTGTATACGCGCTCATTCATGAGTTTTCAGTTTTATTTTGCTTTTGTTTACGCATACGTTCGTTAGTGTCATATTTATTCTAACTGTAATTTTTTTCCAACTGTAAATTTTTCTTCCAATTATTTTTTTGGGAATTAAAATTTTATATATATATATATGTTATGTATTGAAATTCTTATGTTATGTTGTATTATTAATTAAATTATAATATTTTATGTTTTATTGGTTGTATTATTATATATTATTTTTAAAGTAACAAAGTAAATATTTGTTAAAATGTCGACATCGACCCATTATCTCATTTTTCTTATTTAATAATTTAATTTGTTTATTAAAGTTAATATTGATAATATTTCTTCAAAACAGACTACATTTCCTATTGACAATATCATATCAGGGTACTTCTTTATAATTTCACATTTCATTTCCATACGTATATTATTTTCTTTTTGACTCCATATATATTTTCACAATGCTGTACTCTTTGCATATTTATCTATTTTAAATGACATCTTATGATTATAAAATCTTTCTTTAAATGTGGTTTCCGTTACTCCTATGTAATTTTTTTCTTCTGTGTTAATATTATTTGATACAGTTGCTTTATATATCATATTATTAGTTAAAGATTTATTATTAATTATTTTTATTACGAAAATTACAATTATTATTGCTATTTTTCGAATGTGTGTTATTATAATTGGTATTGTTTTATTTGAAAAAAGGGAAATAAACTTATTCAGACCGTTTGGAGAATGGATATGTTCAAGAAACTTCGAAGTCGAGGAAATAACATCAAAACTTGATATTTACAATTAGGTAATTTTTCTGTATGTAATATTAGTGCTCTATTTTGAATACTAATATTATTTAAATATTTTTGATATAATAATATTTGCTTTACTTTTAAACTATTATATCCTAAAATCTTAAATCTCATATATATATATATATATATATATATATATATATATATATATATATATATATATATATATATTAAATTAAAATTCATTTTTTGTTTGGAAGGAAAGTCTGATGATCCGCAGTCCTTTTAAAACTGCTGTGGTGAAATAATTTATTACATGGAACCTTAAAGTGGTCTGTTTTTATTTAAATTATTTGCTCTGGATTTACATTGAGCTCTCTGGATTTTATCCTCCTTAGGTTTACCCATACGGATTACCTAGTGGACAGCTAGATATATATATATATATATATATATATATATATATATGAGATTGATTTGATTATTGGCAAATCAAAAATTCGAGGGTTTTTCGAAACGAGTATAGTTACATATATATATATATATATATATATATATATATATATATATATATTTGTGGGGAAATTGTATGATAATGTGGAAAAAATTTATTGTTTCGCGTTTCGTCCTTCAGGACTTTATCGGAATAATTTTGTTATGTGGGTACATGCGCACGAACGTGGGGTGCTGGGAATTTTAGATTTCTTTCATTTCTACACCTGTGTTTGCCAATGTAGGCCCTAGCGCCTCCTTGTTGAAAGCAAGCACTGGAAATTTTTATTTCGTTTGGGGAGCGATAAACATATTCGGGCGCAGTGTGAATTAACTCATTTTTTTTTAAATTTACAAAAATTGTTCAATATTGGCTACAAAAGGACATTTCTGAAAGTTATCTAAAACACTTTTCTTCATTGTTTTTCCAAATTCCTGTATGGCTGAATGTGGTTTCAATGCAGTTAAACAGCTTCTTGCTAAACAAAGAAACCACCTAAGAGATCTATAATTACTTCTAAGCTGCATGGAACTTAGAGTAAGATTCTTAGCCAGTAAGCATCAAAATCAGGCATCGCAATGAAATCATAGAGATAAGGTATCAAATATATATATATATATATTTTTTTTTTTTCCATTTCAATTATTGGTATTAATAATAGAAATTAAACCAATATAAAATTTGTTTTTCCGCTAGTACCTAAGTGTTATTTTGCTATGAATGATGAATATTCGAAATTTAATTTAACAGGGGAGGGGGGCGTTGACAAAAAATCTGGGCCCAAAGAGGGCGTTGATTGAATAAAGGTTGGGAAACACTAATCTAGACGGATTCATTTAGAGTGGTTTTCTTTTTCTTTCCGTCACTTTTATTAGTTGGTATCCCAAACTGTGATATTAGAAGATCTGCCAGGAATGGTGCAATGTTGTAAGAGCTAGGGTGCAAATCTACTGTAGATGACCCTGCGACTCTCTAGGCATTTACTTCTTTGTGAGTCATATTCTCCTTTTATCAGAGCAGCACTTCTTATGTCAAAATTGTTGATCGTTACGGCAGGCAACCAACGCATATATATATATATATATATATATATATATATATATATATATATATATATATATATATATAAGAAAGAACACGTTATGTAAATAGTCCGGAGTTCCTTAGTATTTTTGTTTTTAGTTTTAAAAACAGTGCCCCATACAAAAGTAGAGCTTAAATTATAATTATTTAAAAAAATATGATTTAAAAAATATGATTCTTTTTTGAAGGAAACATATTTTTAATATATATATATATATATATATATATATATATATATATATATATATATGGAGAAAAATATTTGGAAAAAACAAACAAAAATCCTTAAATGCAATTATGTTGTTTTAATATGAATGAAATGTCAACGTCTGACGTTTCGGTTTAATAAACTTTCTTCAGGACAATATTCATTAAAATACAATTAACATAATCAGTTCAACATGACAAAGACGATGGACATAAAAACAAGACTTATCCATATTAGATAACTTTTTGTTTGTTTTTTCCAAATATTTTTCTCCATTCTGTCGGATTTATATCCATTTATATTTGCTTATATATATATATATATATATATATATATATATATATATATATATATATATATATATATATATATATATACTAGAGGATGATTCAAAAAGTAATGCAGTTTGTTTTATTAAATAAGAAATAAGGAACCCATTCAAAAATATAATACATCAAGTTATAGCTATACATCACAGATCCACATCCCTCTTTCACAACATAGTGATCACGAATGTATCTTAGCTTCGTAAAACACAGCTGGCTGCTGATGTAACCAATTTCTTACAGGAGTTTTCACTTCATTATCACCACCATGACGTTTGTCACTCAGTGGCTCTTTCACTGCTTCAAAGAAATTGGAATCTGAGTAATAAGTGAGATAGTAATGATTTAGCCTGTGTGTCGCATTGAACGTAGATTTGTATCTCTAACTTAGCTTTATAAACACTGTCTCCGACATTGAGCACTATTCCCCAATAAATGTAGTAACTTCCCAGTGAATACAAACTTTCCTAACTCAAGAAATGAATAGAAGGCTAAAAAATGAACAGCGATAACATGTCTAGAGAAAAGAAAAACGGAAATAAAATAGCAACAAATAGCCACAATAACATGTCTAGAGAAAAGAAAAACGGAAATAAAATAGCAACAAATAGCCACAATAACATGTCTAGAGAAAAGAAAAACGGAAATAAAATAGCAACAAATAGCCACAATAACATGTCTAGAGAAAAGAAAAACGGAAATAAAATAGCAACAAATAGCCACAATAACATGTCTAGAGAAAAGAAAAACGGAAATAAAATAGCAACAAATAGCCACAATAACATGTCTAGAGAAAAGAAAAACGGAAATAAAATAGCAACAAATAGCCACAATAACATGTCTAGAGAAAAGAAAAACGGAAATAAAATAGCAACAAATAGCCACAATAACATGTCTAGAGAAAAGAAAAACGGAAATAAAATAGCAACAAATAGCCACAATAACATGTCTAGAGAAAAGAAAAACGGAAATAAAATAGCAACAAATAGCCACAATAGAAAGAAAAAAGGAAGAGTTAAAAAAATGAGAAATCTCTAAGGAGTAAAATGGAGAAGAAAAATATAGGACAGCACAAATAATTACGACATCGTACATGTACGCACATGCGATGTTACCAGGTAAAATATTTTAGAGCCCGGATGAACATTCCTTCCTATAATACACCGGACCTTGCACCGATTATTAGCAATTTACTAAAAAACGCTTTGATGGGTATGACTTTCTCTCATGAAAGTCGGGTCTGTTAAAATTAACTTTCACGCAAATACCATTGGGGAAGATATTAATTCATTTCCTCCCCTCAGGTGTGGGTTAAATAGTAGGACTTTTATATGGAAAAATGATTGTTATTTTTTAGTTTGCTATATTTACTCGCAAAAAAGCGAGTACTGTGCGAGTTTTTTTTTTTTTTATAATCAGTTTCTTTTACGCAAAAAAATAGGAGCTCGCGCTATACAAATGAAAGAGGTTAAAAATAATGTATCTCCGGTGACCGATTGCACATGCATTTTTTTTTTTTTTTGAGGGGGCATAAAATATATTTTAAAAACTTCAGGGGACACACTATACATGGGGTCGAATTATACTCAAGTATATATGTTATTCTTAAAATCATCGAAAATATATTTTGGTTTTAAACCATAAAAAACATTTATCACAGTTATATTCACCTGACCAGCTAGTTATGACCTTTATCGATCGCTGAAAAATGGTGTGATTGAAAAAAATGTCTTTAATGCAAACCATATTAAAGGATTCAACATTTTGTATCTAAATCTGCGGAATTTTACTCAAAATATATCGATCAGTTTCCCGATAAGCGGCAACAAATCATTGCAAATAACGGTGAATCTATAATTAAATAAAATATAATTCTCCTTTTTTTGTGATAATATTCCGCATGTATAATACGCATTTTTCTAAAAAAAAAAAAATAAACCAAATTAGGGCTGCGTATTATACAAAGCTACAAAAAATCTTTAAAAAAATTGCCGTTTCGTAGATGGATTTCAGTTGCGAAATGACTATTCACCACGAACATACGACAATTTAACACTAACATTCGACGATTACGACCCCATAATCACATGTACCTAATAATACTTACAAATGGAAAATAAAATAAGAATTATCATAAAGCTAAATTAGAATAATATTATTCTATGTTTAAAACCTTTTTTTTTAATAAGAGTAGGAAACGTTGGCCGTAATGAAATTCGAGATGTACAACAATTTATAGGGTTTGATTATGAAAGAAGAGGTGCGCATTATGCGTGAGTAGAAGCATTTTCCCACACTTTCAGAACAATTTTAGCAGTGCGTATTATGGATGAATTCGTATTACACATGGGGGATTACGGTAGTCAGAATTGAATCTGATAAGTAACCACACATTTCATTGAGACATAAGCAACAAAACATTCAAATACTACTGCGACACTTAGATGATTACCATATAGTATTTTAGTCAAATGTTGTCTAAGTTGTAAACGAATTATTTAAAGTAGTATCCTAATCTTCGTTGTTCTTTTTGCAAGATCTCAATCGATAAGTGTGTGACAAAAAATAATTAATCTAGTAATCTAGCATTATGCGTGAGTAGAAGCATTTTCCCACACTTTCAGCACAATTTTAGCAGTGCGTATTATGGATGAAGGCGTATTATACATAGGGAATTACGGTAGTTGATAAACGAAAATAGAACTTATCTATGATTCGATCTAATAGTCTGAATTATTTTCAAGCAGCAGTTATAGACCTTTTTTTTTTTTTAAATTTCATTTTCTTAAAACATCTTAACATTAACAGTATTTTGAGTAGAATAATTCCAAGCTTCAGTCCTCATATTAGCTTTTACGGTAATTATTTTAAAATTCATGCTTTTGATTGATATTATCGGTCTAAAATGTACAACCATAGCAGGTGTAATTTTGCAAGTTTAAATTCTTCCTTACCTTTGAAAAGAAAGCTGTGAGATATCTAACATTATTTTAAAGAAAAATAATACCGCCACGTTTAAAAGTAACATCACGAAGTTGTCGTTGTAATTCATAAAAATAACCTTTAATATCTGTTGCCAATAACCGAATGAAAAATATGTTAATTTGATAGCTATTACGCGACAGATGTAATCATTTAAAGAGATTTCTTTTCAGAAATATACTTTACTTGCTTTGTCAGTGAATGAATTACTGGACAAAATAGTACAGAGTGCGGCGAAACTAACGCCTTTATTTATTAACTTTTATTTAACAAAAATAAATTACAGCAGTTTAAGATGGCTTAAGATTAACTCTGGCTTATGCGTTAGGGAAATGTTAAATCTTAATTTCGTGATGAGTGGGGATAAGGTGGCGTTAACCAACGGAATAGCCATTACTATCACCAGAACAAAAACCGCCAGACTTTTACTTATTGGGTTTACTGAAAGATTTTGTGTGACGTCGTTTCCTGGTCGCAGCGCCAACCATGACGTTCTATCCTAGTCTACCACGGCACCAACTGTGACGTCCCTAAATAGCACCAATTTTGACGCTCCTCGCTGCTCCGTTCGGGTGTCGCTGCTCCAAATGTGACGTTCTAACCTTTTGGTGATTCGGGTGGGAATCTGGTTAGATTTGATATCAGCCTTGTCGTTCCCAACTCGCTTCCAACGCCTGGTTACCAAGGTAACTGCACTGATCCCCCAGTCCGCCTACCCACGTTGTGAATTGATCTTAGGCAGACGAGATCAAACAGTGGTTGGGGCCGTACTGCAAACCGAGTTCAACGGGGTTGATACCACACAAATATGCATAAAAGACAATAAAATGAAAACTCAAAAGTTCAAAGTATCAAAGAAAAAGGTAACAAACTTTATGTCTAGTTGTTCGATACATAGGACTGCATCTATCTCTCGACCCGTTCTATGGATTGTGACACGTTGTTTTCCGCTAGGCAAGTTTTAACACTTCAAGTTGTCTGCTCTCTAAGAAATTGGTGTTTCGGTGGGTCTTTGGACGAAAGTCAAAAGAAAAAACTTATTTCGGTGATCTGGATCTAAGTCGCTCTTCAAAATAATTGTTCTTGGGTTGGAGGGGGGTCCGAAATGTGCGTGAATCTTGGTCAGCTATCTGCGAGGCTTGCTTCAACTGGAGACTGACTCTGGGAACTGCTGGGACTCAACTCAACTCTGCTCGTTGTGGCTTCTTTTATATGGGCGCCGACCAAAACCGGGGTGAGTTTGTCGGCGCCGGGGGGTTCCTCGGTAATTCTAAATACATATCCACCTCTCTGGTTAGGAATTCCCACCTTTTTCCATTTTTGGGAACCTTTCCTCACTCCCACCTTCTCATCAAACTTCAGAGGGGCGTGAACTGCCCTCCCCACATCTTCGTAGCAACCTCTCTTACTCATCCTCCAGATGGGCTGCAACAGCCTCACTCGTGCGTCACGTGATCACCACTCGACCAATGATGTCTCAGTCGGGCGTGGACGACTCCGCGTCTTTGTTTCAGGAAGAAAAAAAAATATCTTGCTTAACTAAAAAAAAAAATTATCTCTTCTCTTTCCCTTTTCTTCCTCTTAATCGCCGTTATCATTTCTCTGGCCGCGAACGGGACAATATGACAATGGCGGTCATAACTCTTGTTCTACACGTGGTTTACGTCAGGTATTTTATCGCTAATTATCAGAATGGATGGTCTTCCTAATACGGTCTCAAAAAGAAACATCTCCAAAGTTTCAGTCAGTCTGTCGCCTCGAAGAAAGAAAAAAAAAACACTTCTAGGTTCCCATTCATTTTCCTTCGGTACATATTTCTGATAACATAATTTTATTATCGCAGGCCAAGGATGTTCCGTCGAAGGAAAATCGGTCAACGGACATTCGTAGGTGGTCTTTAATTTTTCATATCTGTCCAAAGTCCCTTTAGTTGCCTGTTTTTCGTCACTTATCGAAATAACATTTTCATTTGAATTTTTTTTCTTTGGCCAGCCGGTCTGTAGTTGATAATAAGATGTCTTCCCGTACCAATAGTTTGTTTTCATATCCTTAGATAACACAGCCGATGCCAAAACATATCTGATTCTTTCTTTCTTTCCCTTTCTTTTTACTCAGAATTTCCCTGTCATTGTAATGACACTCTTTCGCCATTTGTTACTTATCAAAATATCCTTTTATCCATTGTCTCTTAGCCGTGTGTGTGTTCTTGCTTATCACCCACGATTCGGTCTTTAGCCCCTCCTTTTCCTCTTTTCTTTCTTTTCCCTTTCTGCCTCGTTAAATGGTGCCACATTTGTTTACAGGATCAAACCTAAAACAATTTCCGAAGTGAAACAGTCAATTTCTTATAGATTTCTAGATTTGTGTCAAATGGTTTTTAGAATTGTTACTGAACATATTGAACATGATGGGGAGCATTTTGAACATGTTAAATAGTGTTTTAATCAGACAAATCATGTTTTGATGTGAAAAAATTTATGAATTTTCTTTAACGACTGTAATTTATTTCTGTTCAATAAGAGTCAATAAATACAAAAACTCGAATTTTTTTTTTTTTTTTTTTTTTTTTTTTTTTAACCGCAGCCTGCATTTTTTTTTAATTTCTTTTTTTATTGAAGTACGCTTCTTGCAGAGACTGAAAATTCTAACGCAAACAGAAGATTAAATACGCGAAACATACAATGCGTTTTACTGCCACGGGTAACGAATTTTCTCCTCATACATCATTAGCAGAATTCTTCCCTTTTTTTCACAGATGAGATATCACTAAACTATCGCTATTGCCAAGGAAATTGTTCAGAATGTGACAAAAGGACACGTTTTCGTGGAAAAATTGCCCGGCATTTCTTTTGAGGACGCCTCAGGCGCTGGGCAACAAATTAGGCGATCTGATAAAAAAATTTTCCCGGCAGTATGTTGCCATTTCTTTCTGCGGTAGAATGAACCCGGTCTGTTCTGTTATTTACCCATAGCTGGCGGGAGGAGAAGACGATTCATACCTTTCCCAAGGGGATTAGCACGTAAGTGAATGTAATGGATTCGACTGGAATTCGAAGTTGGCTCACCGATTCCTCAATCCCAGACGCTATCCATTACCCCACCGTGCCTTTTTCAGGGTTGATCCTTGTATTGGCTGAATTTTCGTATTAAAAAAAAATCTTCTCGTACGTAGTTTCCGTAAACTCCAGATATAATGAACAAATTTTAAATCTTACTTTATAACATACCCAGTGTGTAAAGGTGAGCACCTCGACGTGGTGTAATGATTAGAAAGCTGGTCTTGCTATTAGGTTGATGCAAAAATAATGTCTTTTTCTCACATAGTAACATATGTGAGAAAACGACATTATTTTTGCACCAACCTAATAGATCAATTACGACTGAGTAGCGAGTTTGATCCTCACTGGGTACCCCATACTTTCAGCCTTGTGCCACATCTAAGCTGTGCTTAGAAAATCACTACACAGTGTGTAAAGGTAATTCAATGAACTAAGAAAAGCTTTAAAGTTCTTTCTTAAAAAAAAAATTGTGAAAACTTTTATTTGAATAAGAAATTTTTTAAAAATACTTCTAATTGGTTCGTTGTTCTTATTTAACCACATATCAACATATCTATGGGTTATTTAATGCCAGGATCTAAATACTTCGTTTTCAATTTTATTTATTTATTTACCCTATATTTTATCATACGACCTTTTGAAAACCTAATTTTTAACCTAATTTGACTCCAGTAAATGTATATATAGCTTGGTCAACGGTGTAGCCAGGGCCAGCAGTACATACGCTAATTTTATATCTCGTGTATAGATAGATAGATAGATATACGGTATCTATCTATCTATCTATCTATCTATCTATCTATCACAGTCCGTTCATTATCTATCTACCAAATATGTACTCGCGTATTATGCAACTTTTGAAGTACTAATTTTGAAGCTAATTTGACTGCAGTAAATGGATTTATAGTTTGGCCAACAGCGTATTCAGAGCCAGCAGTGCATAAGCTAATTATATATATATATATATATATATATATATATCGTACATGATGTGACCCCCTTAAAATTAGCTTCAAACGAGTGCATACGGTATTTATTTTTTGGGAGGTTTTAGTAATACAACTCTTACTAATTAACCCATAGCTTGGGGAGAAGAGGTGGATTCATACCTTTCTATCCCGTAAATGAATATACTGAACCCAACTGGAATTGGAACTCAGATCTCCGATTAACAATAACGAGCTATCATCCATTACACCACCCGCACATGCAAGCTTACGGCACATGCTATTCCCCAGCTGTCACCCATGGAAGTACTGAGCAGAATTAATGTTGCTTAATTAGAACCGATGTTTGAACATGATGTGACCGTAAGATCATTATACCAGCACATCCAAGCTTACAGCACCTGGTATTCTCAAGTGGTCACCTATCTAGTTACAGACAAGGCTCGACGTTGCTTAACTTCAGTTATCGTACGTGTTGTATGTCTGAGGTTTGTAAGATCTACGTTAACAATAAATTTTCTGTCATGTATTAGATTTTTTTTAATCTCCTGCTCAGTCTAATCTATAAACAGAACTAAATCATATGTATGTATTTATAAGAAAGATTATAGCACATGTAGGGTTCCATACTATGCTCCAATATCTAATGGAGATCATAGAAGTGATCCTCCTTAAATAAAGAAGAAATATTATATACATTGGGTTCAGTATGATCCACATCGAACAAACTATTGTATCTCCATGTTCAGAATACTTTCAGTGTGGCCAATACAAATGCAAAACACATATTCCATATAAATATATATAAACACATATAAAGAACATATTTTCTATAAAATTTACCGGACATTCAGGCCAGTAAATATTGTTAACACTGTTTATTATAAACAGAATATTTACTTAAATATATGTATCTATAAAAATAACGTATAAACAATAAATATATTAGCATATACCTATGTTTCAAACCAACGCAAAATCATTCGATAAAATACAGCAAAAAAGTGTTTAAACTTCTTGACACGAGAGAGATATCAGATTATTCTGTAACATTTATTGGGAACAGTCAGCCTGCATAGAGATAGCAAACGATTTAAGCAAATACAATAAAAGAGAAAGAGGTGAAGACAAAGATACGTCTTCTCGACAGATTTATTTTATCTATACAGCGTAAGAAAGGAGCCGAGGAGAAAACTTGGCAGGTTTTAATACCTCCTGCTATAATCAGGACAACATGATACATAGACATCTGTGCTAATCGCTGACTCAGAATGAAAACTTCAAAAACTTCTAGACAATGTATCAAAGGAAATCACCAAGAAAAGACTAAACATAGGCAGATAGAATATATGGTTGTTATAAAGAAAGACAGCTAAAAGTGTGAACTTCGAACATCAGAATCATGCAAGCAGTTAAAATTTAGCTCCATGTGTCGTGTAGTAGTAACACAGAAAGACGTTTCGGAATAGCGAAAGGTAACTTCCAGAAGCAAAATTAAGACAAAAAAAGTTCATTAGAAACATTAAAGGAAAATTGTGCTTAACAGCTATATGGCAGTAAATGTTGGACGATTTCTTTATAGATGAAGAAGAAACTCGAAACGATGATGTGTTTCTAAAAAGAACTTCATGGACAGATCACGCGAGCGACGAAGGAATTCTAAACAAAATAGGAATTAGAAGAACATTATGGTTAAGATCAGAATCAGACACTTGAAATGTCTGAATGCATTATGAGAAAAGAGGTCTTGGAGAATTTATTACACACACGACATACTGAAAGCCGGAGAGGCAGAAGAAAAGAGTAAATAACTTACCTGACGAGATTTTGTGAATGGAGGGCAGAGAACAAACTGTGACGGTAAAAAGTAAAAAAAAAAAAAAAAAACATAAAAAAAAAATTAGATTCAAAATTAGGTCTTCAAATGTCGCATGATACTTCTAACTCGTCCAATGTTACAAGTCTGTCACTACTCTATAGCTATTTTCATAAAAAAGAAACGTATCCATAAGAGTTTATTTCCTTTAGTTCAAGCCTTTATTGTTAGAACTAGTCCAAGCTATTTCCAAGGAATCAAATCTCCCTTATTTCCCATCTCTTAAATGTTAGAAGAAAGTGACATTCTGTTTTTTTTTTCTCTCAGGAACTGCCACTTTGTGGTAGAAACACTCACAGGTATACCTCTCTAAGTACTTTAATCTTGAACTTTCCAAGTCAGTCGTTATGTAGTATATTGCTGCTGGGCTCAAATAAGGTGACGGACACTTATATATAAGAATATATAAATATCTTTATTGTTCGAGTTGCGACGAATGGGTAGAATGAGGGAGAATCAAAGAGGTTAGGATTGCGCATCTAGGAAGTGCCGGAGACAAATCTTGGGTGAAACTCTAGCCAGCCTCTCTGTGCAGATCAAGAATCGGACCGGTTAAATAGCATTTGGACACCTACATGACTACGCCTTCTTCCGTTATGTCGTCTAACTTCGTGTGGCCATGCCTCTTCCGGCATGCGACGACGCATGCACGGATTTCTTTCCACTCAGAACACCTGTGCGCGCCCTGTTTATTTTTGCCACTGGATGCTTTTCCTGTTTGTGCTATCACCAGTTCTGATTTTTGCTCACACGCTGATGCAACAGAAGTAAGTTCAAAGGCTTTTCTTCAACTGATATTCAGTAGTTATATATCATTCTTATCTTAATAATCCTTACCTCTTACCACCTTTTCTTCCACTCATTTCACACATCTCACTCACTGTAACCTTGAGTGGTTCTCTAGCCCTGCATTTGATTATATTTAGTAAAAGCAAAAAACAACAGGAGACAAGCCATTATCGTCCACGTCCTGAAGGGATTGGTGACGTAAAAGAAAAAAAAATAATCAGCGTGACTAAAAGGGAGGCAACTCTATTGATGATCCTTCCAGCAAATGTGACATTTTTTATTTACAGCTGCTGTTGTAGCTTTTTCTTTGCTCCTGGACCTGTTCTAAGTACGATAAATGAGTTGAGTAAAATATAGTTTATGTAATTCTTAATACATTATGGTCGCATTATTAATAATCTTCGGATATTTCCTTTTAATTCAGTCTCAATCATATAAAGTTACTTATCGCAAATATTAATTCCTCCCCAGAAATTATAGATTTTAAATCAAAGTTTGTTTTTTTAATAAATTTTTGGCACTGTTTTGAAATTATAAATTTTAAATCAAACTTTGTTTAGCTTGCCATGAGGTTGCTGGAGTTGATACAAAAATACGACAAGGAGAGTGTCGTTTTCGCTTCTTACAGGGAGTAAATATTCTTTCTACGTCGATGAAATTCTCTAGAGGATATGAGTTTGAGCATAACAGATCGACGGTATAGTAGGCGCTGCCGTCTCAGTGAATGCCGTGAAAAGAAGTCACTTAGGAAAGTAAATTGCCTCCAAGGGTCACGACTTCCCTACTCTAAAATTATATCATTTATTTATTTCTAGTCAAAGAATACAGCCAATGCAAATTTTTGCGACGAAGAACTTGAGATAATGCATTTTTGAACAATGGATCTAGTGAAGGAGAATCACAGATGTGAAGATTGCTCACACAGGAACTGATGGAGACAAATCTTCGGTGAAACTCCAGCTTGCCACCCTGAAGAACTTGAGACAATACATTTTTGAACAGATTTTAAAGGACATTTCTGAATTTTCTTGTGAATTTTAACAAATATAAATTCTTTTTATTTTGGGTTGGGATTAACAGAAATCATCCTGGTCTTCTTTTCAGCTTAATGAATTTTGGTTTTCTTTTGCCACCCTGACATCTTGCCGATTTATTTATTTGTTACAACACATTCACCTCCTATCCTATATATCAATGTAGTATGGGCGGGCAATGTAACAAATACTAGCATGGAAACTGAAATCAAAGAGATGAGTTCGTATTCCTGGTTATTTCGCATAAATATCTTCTAAAAAGGCACGAACCCGTCCCATCCCTAACAGCTACTTCCTGACTAGGAGGAGATACGTTCGCCTATCGTCCAGTTCACACTCTTTTAAGCAAAAGTAGAGGTTCATCCTTTCTTTTTTTTATATCTAGGACTCGGTTTCCGGTTCCTTTTTGTTCTCCCTCACTCCTAGTAGACTCATGCATCTTAGTGGAATTATCACCTTGACTGGGGTGAATTGATTAAAAAAAGTAGCAACGTAGTCAATATGCAGGTAAAAATGTAAATACAAAAACCGTTGACTTATTTTCAAATATGAGCCGAGGTAATATTTAAGAACTAAATCTCATAATCGCTATCTATAAAAGGCTAGATGTGTGTCTCTGTGTGTGCAACGAATGCACTGCCGCAATTTTTGACGGATTTGCACCAAAATTTACATGCACATGCCACAAGTTAGCGGGAAGGCCAAGACCGACTTTGCATTTCCCAACTCCCATCAATAGTGGAAATAATCGATTTTTTCATGCTTCTACGGCACTTTTCATGTAGTTTGAGGCCATTTTCTACTGGCCAGAGTGAGAGCCTATAGCTGGCTGCCACGAATAGGCAGGAAGATTCTATTGGCCAGCGTGAGAGCCAACAGCTGACTGACACGAATATTAACTAGCATGCTAGTATGCAAAAAAAATCGATAGCTGCATTCGTTACAAGTGGGAAAAATTTAAATTTGCATGGCACTTTACTACAATTGGCTCATTCGCTTGCTTAAACTCAATGTTGATTCTGATTCCGCAGAACTGGGTTGGGTGTGAAAAAGTATTTGTTGTTAACATTCTTTTTTCATTCGGTTTTTCCAGTTATGAGTCCTTTTTTTAAAGCTGATCGTTTTGTGTTCATTTTGTTTAGTTCTTTTTTCGTAACAGATTTAATGGTTAGTATAGAGCTTTGAAAAAATTTGCAGTTTGAGATAGGCAAGAAGTAAGGCATGTAGCAACATCAGCACGGTAAAGGGCACTCCTTTAAAGGCAAGGAAGGGCAAAAATATTTTAAGTCAAGTGATAGCGATTGTTGTATGAGTCGTACGATTTTTGAATCAAGCCTGGGCAATGCCGGGTCATGCTGCTAGTTTAGTATAAAATTGGGACACGGAGGAATTTTGTTTTTACAGCAAAATTCTTGATTTACTTGAAAAAAAAATATAAGGACGGATAAAGTTTTTAAAACTAAAACCGTTGATTTAGTTTAAATTAGCAGCTTTTGATCGTCAAAATTCGTTAAGGTAGATCAAGTTTTAATTTTCATTAAAGCAGCAGAAATATTTAATACTTGATATCACGGGGAAAAGTATCTTAAAAATATTTAAAACTAATTCAAATAAAAATGTCAGACAGTATTACTGTATTTTGCAGCGTTTAATCTTCTTTTTTTTTTATAAAAAAGAAGTGTGTAATTAAATCTAATCTCTTACTAAATAAATTTAAATTACGTTAAATCTTAATTCCTATAGATTTGGGGAAAATTCTTTAGACTAGAAAATGCATTAAAATATCTTCTTTTCATTGTAATTAATTGATATCTCAGGTAAGAGTCTATTTTTTATTAAATGCGTCAAAACTTCCACTCGTTGTAACTAGTACATACCTGTTCACACATCACACTAAGTCGGTAAAAAAAAACTATTTAACAAAATTTCAGAAAATATAACCTGAAATACTTTTTATTATGTTTCCTAACAAAAGCTATATGTTGTGATTTCACAGAAGCATGATTTTTCTTAGGATTGATAGTGTAGTGATTTCCCATTGCCTTCTTCATAGTGATTTTGTTAAGTAGTCCTGGGTAAGACGATAAACTACATCCGGCAGCAAGACCTCCGTTCGAGAGATTCGAGGTTTTAAGGAGTGTTGAACGACCACTTAATTGCTGTTTCTCTAGGTCCAGGGGTAGTAGCATCTGTTAGGGTTCCAGCTATGGGCAAATAGTGTAGCCCCAAACAAAAACAAAAAAAGAAAAGAAAGCAATATGAAGATATAAAAATGTACTTTCATCGTAAAAATACCAGCAATACATTTTATATAAAAATTGCCGGTGCATTAATTCATATAATACGCAACAATTTCATAAAGATATCAAAATGTATTCCAAAATATAAGCGATGAAGACAATCAATTTTGTAGAGTCACCAACTCTTAAAGTTAATTCATCAAAAGTTCTTCCTTGGGGAAGTCTTTTCAGAGATAATAAAATCAATGTGACACCGGAATTCAAAGGTGGATTATGATGGCGAAAGTTGCCTTCTAAAACCTTAACAAACTGTAATGAACTACAAGAAATGAGAGCTGAAATGTTTATAAAAAATGAATGTTGAACGATTATAAGGCAGTTAATGGTGGATAATGTCCTTACACATAAACAGAAGACGTGAGACAACAGAGATTTAGTTTTACAAAAGAACACTGAGAATATCCTGAACGGTGCATGTGAACAACGAGGAAGTTTAAAGGAATATCGAAACAATAATGACACATCAGAAAGAGATAGCTGAAATTTTGAGAGCACTTAATGTGTGAAGAAGGCTAGGAGAATTTGACACTAACAGGACATATTGAAGACATTAGGGACAGAAGGAAACAACAAGTAACCTTGCATTATTTACATTATTCGGATTGTCATCCTCATCTTCATTGCCATTTTCACAACGTTTCGGCCGTTTTACGCTCCGGCCTTCTTCAGGTGATTGGAACTTCGAACCCTTTCTTTTGTCCTCCGAGATAGAGTGTTCTAGTTCCACGTGCCATGCCTCTTCCGGATGCCTCAGTTATTTGCCTTTAATTCAACTCTCCAATTTTGATTCGCCACTGCTGAGGCCTGGTATTGAATTCCCAACTCTCTGGATTTAGCCACTGGATCTAACCACCGACTTTTATTCACTGGTCCATATGTCCTTGAGGAAATTGTGGAACTAGAACAATCTATCCCGGTGGGCGAAATAAAGAGTTAATCACCTGAAGAAGGCCGGGGCGTAGACGGCCAAAACGTTGTGAATATGGATATGAAGATTGGCATAACAGTCCGAATAATGTAAATAATGCAAGCAATCATTCTATCTATCTATCTATCTATCTATCTATCTATTTTCAGCATGATAAATTCTATCCATTATTATTATTATTATTATTATTATTATTATTATGTGTTTGCATGCGTTTTTATATGTCATTGTGCGTTTACATTGTAATTGATAACTTTTACATACATACAGACAGACAGAGAATTGTTTTCCCAAATGTTTAATTACCTAATCTTTTATTTGTCAATTTTCTGGCTTTAAATAACCTGCAAAAAGATTGATAAGCCATAAAAATGACAAATCAATGAAACTTACGTCCAACAAGTTTTCCATTCAAATACATTTTTCTATTAGACTGTTAGGCAACCAAGGCTAGAATTTCCAATCTGCTCTGTTATCTGACCCCTATCTGTAGAGAGAAGAAATGGATTCATACCATTCTCTAGCGTATTTGTATTAAAGTGAACGCAGCGAATCCGACAGGGATTGAACTCGGAACGCCTATTCTATTTTCTCATGGTTCTGATTTTTCAGAAATTAACGTATATATGAAATATGTCGAAGTGAAAGAGATTGAAAATGCTGTCCGGAAAAGGTTGAAGAATTAACAAACGAAAAATACCATAGTGACCTTAGAATTTTATTTAAAAAATTAAATATTACTAAAATGTATTATATTAGGTTGGTGCAAAAATAACGACGTAATAATGTCGTTTTTTGACGTATTTTTTAATGTCAAAAAACGACATTATTACGTCATTATTTTTGCACCAACCTAATATAAAAGAAGGCTTATATTTAAAATTAAGCTTTGTAGATCGATCAAATATTTTATCACTAAAACAGGTGAAAAACGTAGATATTTTATTAGCACTTACTAAACTCGATAACACATACGAACAGATTATACACACGCACACACAGACATCCACAAGCAGCACGCATGTATTAGGTTGGTGCAAAAATAATGTCGTTTTTGACGTTAAAAAAATACGTAAAAAAAACGACCTTATTTTTGCACCAACCTAATATTTATGTATCTATATATATGTTTTGGAAGAGAATATAGTTAAAAGAATAGAAAGGATTTATGGCCAATTTGAATCAGTTCAAAAACTTGTTTTTTTATTTTGAATTCTCTACAAGGCGATGTTCTTTGTAGGACGTTTATTGACTAGGGGTCAGCAATATGAATGCACCTACTGACATGGGAGTAGATGTGGGGGTCTGCATGGAGCTTTAACTGAACAGGTGCACCCTTGTTACGCTGTCCTGTATCAAAGTTTGGCGTCGATTGGTTATTCAAGTGTTGCCCTCAGTGACACTAAAGACGTTTTTTTTTTTCTTCTTCTCTTTCGGAGAATAATAATAATAATAATAATAATAATAATAATAATAATAATAATAATAATAATAATAAGGTTACTTGGAGGAAGAGCACAAACCAAATAAGAAGACAGAGATCAAGGTTGATGACAAAGAAAGAAAGAAAGAAAGAAAGAAAGAAAGAAATAAAGAAAGAAAGAAAGAAAGCAACCGTGGAAAAACAAGGAGTGACATGAAAAATGAAAGATTATAATGGAAGAGATAGAGAAATGTAGAATCAAGAAAAAAAGAAAGAAGAAAATATGTATTGATAAAAGAAAGAAAGAAAAGAAAGAAAGAAAGAATAAATGACTAAATGAAGTATGTGTCCATAAAGAAGAAAATATGTATAAATAACAAAAGGTAGAAAGAAAGAAAGAAAGAAAGAAAGAAAGAACGAAAGAAAGAAAGAAAGAAATAAATAAATAAAGAACAAATAGATAAAATGTGTACATAAGAAAATACGTATAATTAGCAGGAAGAAAGGAAGGAAGGAAAGAAGGGAAGAAAGAAAGAAAAATAAAAAATATGTGTATATAAAGAAGAAAATAAATGAAAAAAAAACAGAAGGAAGGAAGGAAGGAAGGAAGGAAGGAAGGAAGGAAAATAAATAAAATGTGTCCATGAGAAAATAAGTGTAAATAAAAAGAAAGAAAGAAAGAAAAGAAAAGAAAAGAAAAGAAAAAAGAAATAAAATATGTCCGTAAAGAAGAAAATAAGTGTAAATAAAACAAATGTGGACAGTTAAAAAAAAAAAAAAGCAGAAATAAATGGAAAAAATGAACGGAAGGCAAAAAAATAAAAGAAAAAATCCTAAAATTAAAAAAAAAATAATGAAAAACCTTAAAGAAAAATATAAAGTAAAATATCGTAAGAGAAAATAGGTTTGAGTATCGGAAAGAAAGAAAGAAAGAAAGAAAGAAAGAAAGAAAGAAAGAAAGAATGAATGAATGAATGAATGAATGAATGAAGCAGGAGAGACTCAAACCAAGAAACAAAACAACAAAATGTAAATCGTAAGCGGGAAAAGAATATTATCAAAGAAAGAAAGAATTAATGAAAAAAGGCATTTTGTACTCTTGGAAAACTATTTTAAATTAACAACCTCAATGTTGACTTCAAAAAGAGGATGTGCGGTCCGGTAACACTTACAGAGGAGGAAATTGAAATCAGCGAACCGATTTCATAATATGCCCTAGTCTGCTTCGCACTAATAACCTTTGGAAAGCCATGATTCCAATTCTTTCTACCCCGGTTACTGGTTAAATAGTAGGGTAGACTGGGCTAGCCTTTGCTAGCAGCCAGTCTAAGCTGGCTACTCTAAATTCAAAACTGAGGAGAAGGCAACACGAAACCACCCAAGAATTCATGGCAATTCACGGCTAATACAAGTCCTCTAGTTGCTGTTACTTCCCAATATTGGTGGGGGTTTCATTACTAACCGTTTGTCTCTTTCATTTGTTTTTACGGCTAATCGACCTTTTGCAGGTTATTTAAAGCCAGAAAATATTCTTAGATTATATATATATATATATATTTTTTTTTTATTTGCATTATTTACATTATTTGAATTGTTATTCTCATCGTCATTGCCATATTCACGTTTCGACCGATGTACGCTCAGGCTTTCTTCGGATGATTGGAATTTCGAACCGAAAGCTTTATTTCGTCCATCGGGGTAGATTGTTCTAGTTCCGCGTACCATGCCTCTTCCGGATGCCTCAGTTATTTTCCTTCGTGCTTTCTACAATAATCTGGAACAATGTTCCCGGTGGACGAAATAAAGGGTTCGGTTCGAAATTCCAATTGCCTGAAGAAGTCCGGAGCGTACAACGGCCGAAACGTTGGGAATATGGCAATGAAGATGAGGATAACAGTCCGAATAATGTAATTAATGCAAGTAATCATTAATACCTTATCTTACCTTAGAGATATGGACAGATAAAGATTTTTTTTAAAAATAAAGATTTGCTGATACAAGTCTTACTAATTAACCCATTGATGGAGGGAGAAGAGGTGAATTCATACCTTTTTAAAGAGTATTTACGCGTGAATTTAACTGGAACTAGAACTCAGCTATCCGATTATTATCTCGAGCCGTTATTGTTTACGCCACCCACACATTCAAGCATGGAGCAGCTGGTATTCCCAAGCGGTTACACATCTAGATCATTCAGTCAACTGACTGACTGATCTAGATGTGTAACCGATGTAATCTAGATGTGTTATTTTCCATATATGACTGACGAGGCAGATTTTTTCCCGCAGGAGGTTGCCATTTCTTTCTGCAGTAGACCAGTTGCCATCCAAGGATATAGAACCGAATCTGTCCTGCTATTTACTCATAGCTGGAGGGAGAAGAAGAGGGTCCATACCTTTCCCAAAGGCATCAGCACGTAAGTGAATGTAATGGATTCGACTGGAATTCGAACTCGGCTCTCCGACCCGCTATTCATTACTACACCGTGCCTCCTCATCTAGATACTGACCATAAAGTTTTGTTTGGGTGTTGAACATTAACGTCGTATGGCATTATTTTCTTTTAGCATTACATTCGATATCCATTTTAGACTTACATTCGATATCCATTTTAGACTTACATTCGATATCCATTTTAGACTTACATTCGATATCCATTTTAGCTTGTCTTGTTGTTGAATGTCCTCATATGATTTTGTTTCTATTGTTTGGTACAATTATTTGTTTGTGATTCTGTAGCGCCAGTCCATGAGGATCAGAGAAAAGTGGTCTTCCCAAAGAAAAGCATCATTTCTTTGATCTAAAAAAAAAAAATAAAAATAAAACGCAAAAAGTCACTATTTTGTTTGTGCAGTAATCCTAAAATATATTTCCATCATATTAAAAGTAATCCGTTTGGCACAAATTGTTTTAATCATCTGATCCCCAAGTAAGGTAATAAAGTGACTAAGATTCAACGAGTTTGCTGAGTGTGAAAGGATGTGGGAAAAAGAAAACATTATTAAGGAGAGAGAATAATAATAATAGTAATAATAAAACAGGAATTAAGAAGACAGAATATAACGATTGACATTTCAGTTAATTTTTTGAAGTCAGGTTAAGTGGGGAGCAAGGGGCCGAAAGAGAGTCCTACAATCGAGAAGAGCGATTGAAGAAACTATTAGCATAGAACTTACGGTTTGCATATTGTCATTTCGACTACAAAATGATGAGACCTTGTCGTCAGTCTGATAGTATACTTATATTTATAAAGCCTAGGAACTAAAGAGGAAAGCTCTTCAGCACAATTACCGTGAAATTATTTGTAGAAAAGGGAGAGGGAAGATACGCTACGGAGGTGGGAAATTGACTGAAGTCGAGATGCCAGGATAAGACTAATAATATTGCAGATTCTTCTTTCTATTTCATCAAGAATCTCAAAATGCATGACAGAAGCACCAGTCCAGTTGTTACATTAGTATTCAATGCATAGACCAATGGCAGAATTATAAATGCGAAAGTTTTTTCGAGAAAAATTGTCTAAGACCACACAGTGAACCAACTTTCCTGGCAGTAGACCTAACAATTGATTCAATATAATCTTTCCACTTAGTATCAGTGGAAAATATTAGCCCGAAAAAACGCAAGGGTTCACGCTCCTGGAGGTTAGCATCAACCATGCTGATGAAAGCCATCACCCCCCCACACACACATACACACACATACACCTCCCCCCCAAAAAAAAAAACGTTCAAAAAGATTTTTTTTGTTGTTTTGGAGGCGTTAAAAAGTGTCATTTTCTTGCCCCAGTTAATAGATTACAGGCCATGATTTCTTTAGATCAGCTACCAGTTTGACCTTATGTTGTGAGGATCGAGGTCACGGGTTTTTACTAACTCTCCCACGAGAGGAGTTTTCTAACACACCACAGTAGGCTCACTGATGATAAACATGTCTACTTTTAATAATGACTGGGATGTACTTGTTCAAATATTAAAAAAAAAAAGCAAATCCCGCACAAACGATTTGATTAAAGAGCTTTTCAAATGGCCCTCGCCACAATTCGAAACCTAATCTGCATTATTTGACCGTTGTCATTTTCTTATGAGCTTACTTATATGTAATTATTGTCAATTATTTTCTGTAATGTATAATAACGATAGTGTCAACTAGCTCCTCCGCCAAATGTTAAATAAAAAGTCCGTTTGATGTGTCAACGTCGAAATGTAAGTAATTTCCTCAACGTTCCACTTGGATCATCTTGGAAACAGACATTACAAGTACTTATTGAAATACAAATTGTCGATGAAAGCTGCGTTTTCTGTATTATCAAATATAGAACACGTGTTTATCAGCATATAATTGTATTATTATTTCAAATTTTGGTGGTTAATAGCAGTTGGTAGTTAATATTAATTGGAACATTTAAAGCGAGACTTGAACTTAATGCTTGGTCAGAATAAATCTTCAAGAAACAATGGAGGCCCAAACAGACCGGACATATTAAAACAGAAAACGTAGATTAAGTGTTGATGAAATATTAATCGGAAAGTCTGCGATATTATCGGTACTAACCTGGCATATTTACTTCAGTCACTCATACTCATAAATGTAACATATAAGCAAATAATACTTACCATTTTAAGTATAGACTTGGCTTACTAGCAAAACGATCGGAAATTTTGCTAAAGAAATCTCCCGTTCATCTATATTTGGTACTAATGTTTGCTGGAGTCTATGCGTACCGCCTGAGTTTAGTCTTTCACCAGATTTTCTCTGTTTCGTCTGGGATCATAAGATCTGTTCATTACTTGAAAAAAAAAAGACTGTAAGTTGAATTTAGCACGTAAGAGGTACAAACCTTCAAAACAATTTTTTGCTTACAATGTCCAAGTGTTCATTACAACGTGAATAAATTCCCGATGTCTCCCTAAGGGGCTATAAGAAACAATTGAAATAAAGAATATATTAAACCTAATAACGATATGTGGTGCGGTATAATTATGGAGGATAGTGAATGAAGAGCTTGATTCTTAGGAATACATTCCACCGACGTGACGTGACTTTCCTTTCTCTGTTCTACAAATATTTTCATGGCAACCGCTCTGATGGACTTTTATTCTTTGCTGCCCCAACTACATAAATTTAAGCGCGCTACTAGATTGGCAACTAGGTCTCACCGTTTACTGTTGAACTAACTAGAGGCAGCCGGCGCTTCTACACCAACAGTTTCTTTTATCGTACTTCCCACCTGTGGAACTCCCTGTCGATATCTTGCTTCCCTGATAAATACAATTTTCAAAAATGTACACGTAACGTCAATCGGCATCTGTCTTCGTGAAGCCAGATCCTTATTGTCCATTTCTCAACCCATTGTAAATCATTTCACTCCTTGTAAACCCTAAAATTCTAGTGGTATAATCGCCTTGATTGCGGTAAAAGGAATAATTAAAAAAAATAGTTGATTCAGAACCAGTCTAAAAAAGAGGCCTGATGGGAATTATAGAAATAGCTTAGCTTTGACCATGTAGACCAGTATTATATGGGGATTTTCTGAGCGTAGCGTAGATATGGCACCAGGCTTAAAGTATAGAGTACTCAGTGAGAATTAAACTCATTGTTCAATCGTAATTGATTCTGATTGTTTGTTTGGCGACATATCAACTCTTTATGGGTCATTTAATGCCAAAATTTAATTTTCTTGGTTGCATTTGTAATTTTCTTTACAAAATTGTATTGCTGCTAATTCTCTTACTATGAAAATTTATTACTGGTATTTTTACTAGAAAAATATATTTTCATACTTTTATAGTGTTTTAACCCCAGTGTAAGGGTTCACTATTTGCCCATAGCTGGGCGCTAACAGGCGCTACCAGCCCAGTTCAGGGCAGACCAAGGAACAACGGTAATTAAGAGGTGGTTCAACGTTCCTCAAAATCACCCGATCAGAGGCCTTGCTGCCGGATATTTTTTATCGTCATATCCAGGAGGATCGTAGTTGATCTAGCGAGACAATCTTGCATACAATTACACCTCGCTGGAGTGCCAATACCAAGGTTATATGCACGGAAATTGAAAAAGTTTCTTATTAAGAACAATTTAGTTTGCCCCCATTTCCATTCAGTCCAAGTACACCGCCCTACCCAGGGATTGAATAATAATAATAATAATAATAATTATTATTATTATTATTATTATTATTCATGATATGTCCCTTCAGAACGTTGGTGAACATGTCTCTCCACAATTTCTTTGTCACTTTTAATAACATTTGTCTTTTCACCATCTCACCCAAAGCCTGCACCACCAACCTTTCGCTCAAGTTCGCCAGGTCGGATTCTTAAACGAGTGCCCAATACAGAGTAGAGCAGATATAATTATTTATTTAAAAACTTTAACATAAATGTTATAAAATCACTACAAAAATAGCTATTTTTGTTTCAACACCGATGTCTTCTCAACTGATGATATTGAATGTCAACATCATCACTTGATAAGACACCGGATGCGTTGAAACAAAATGGCTATTTTTGTAGTGATTTTATTACATGTTTATGTTATAATTTTTAAATAAACAATTATATATATATATATATATATATATATATATATATATATATATATATATATATATATATAAGTGTCTGTGTCTGTGTGTGAGTATGTGCGCTTGCATTTCTAATGGATTTTAATTTTTAATCCGAGATAGATAGATAGATAGATAGATAGATAGATAGATAGATATGGATGGATGGAATGGATAGATAGATAGATAGATAGATAGATGGATAGATAGATAGATAGATAGATAGATAGATAGATAGATATGGATGGAATGGAAAGGGATAGATAGATAGATAGATAGATAGATAGATAGATAGATAGATAGATAGATAGATAGATAGATATGGATGGAATGGAAAGGGATAGATAGATAGATAGATAGATAGATAGATAGATAGATAGATAGATAGATAGATAGATAGATAGATAGATATGGATAGAATGGAAAGGGATAGATAGATAGATAGATAGATAGATAGATAGATAGATAGATAGATAGATAGATAGATAGATAGATAGATATGGATGGAATGGAAAGGGATAGATAGATAGATAGATAGATAGATAGATAGATAGATAGATAGATAGATAGATAGATAGATATGGATAGAATGGAAAGGGATAGATAGATAGATAGATAGATAGATAGATAGATAGATAGATAGATAGATAGATATGGATGGAATGGAAAGGGATAGATAGATAGATAGATAGATAGATAGATAGATAGATAGATAGATAGATAGATAGATATGGATGGAATGGAAAGGGATAGATAGATAGATAGATAGATAGATAGATAGATAGATAGATAGATAGATAGATAGATAGATATGGATGGAATGGAAAGGGATAGATAGATAGATAGATAGATAGATAGATAGATAGATAGATATGGATGGAATGGAAAGGGATAGATAGATAGATAGATAGATAGATAGATAGATAGATAGATAGATAGATAGATAGATAGATAGATAGATAAATATGGCTTTGAAAATGAAGGAACGCTTTCTTTTAAAAGGACCTTTTTCGTTCAGTATCTCTATAGCGAGAATCACAAAAGTGTGGCACATGAGGACATCAGTAATTACAGTTGTAGTTGTAGCCATCGGATTGATTGGATAACGGTTTCAATAGATACGTTGAAAGGTTTCCTGATAGACTATACTTTAAATTGTATTCACAAGTATAGCTCGCACATTGCGAAGAGCTTCATCTATATCTGTGATCTTCTGCTTCTTTTTTATTTACAAAAATGATCAGTGAAGCCATTTCTGACCTTATGTCTCTGATTAGCACCCGGAATGAAATGTTTATACAACAGAAAGCCAAGGAAATAATAATAATAATAATAATAATAATAATAATAATAATAATAATAATAATAAAACCTATCAATTACTATTAGGTTGGTGCAAAAATAATGACGGTTTTTCACGTTAAAAAATACGTCAAAACCCGTCATTATTTTTGCCTAATACAATTTAACGCATGTTAAGGCAAGCAGATATTTTGTCACGAAAGTGCTCAGCCAAGAACTAAATTGACAATAGCAAATATATTAATAAATCAAAGAAACAAAAAATCCATTGAAAAAATATTATATAAACAAATGCTGCAGAGATCTTTTAACTGATGTCTTACAATAAAATAAAGCAGAAAAACATAATGTTAAAAATAAAAATAAAATAAAAGAATGAAAAAGAAAAGGAAAATAAAGATGGGTGGGAATGTCTAATTTCAGCGACCGGAAATCCTCCTTTCCCTAATCCAAATAAACTGGAAGTTATAATAAGCAAACGTGGCTTTGGGGTCACTAATGAAGTGAAATGGGAACCAGTTGGTTTTCGATTGACACTTCTGGGTGGTGTGCCTCAATCATGTCTTTTCTTCCTTCTTTTCCTTTCTTTCTTTCTTCGCTCTATTTTATTTTATTTATTTTTTTTTGTCCTCCCTTCGATTGTAACTCACATTTCGTTCGTTCATAGTCATTAACTAATGACCATAAATATGACAAGTGCCCTGTGGTTCTGCGCTTTCTTAAAAGTCACATTCCTTGCAGAGCGACGAAAAACCAGAATTCTGTAGGTGGGGTTACCAAAATCATGCTCAAATCAGTGAAATATGAGCAAGTTAGTCAATTAGACATTTAAAACTCGTTTGTCCCGTGGTCGAGGCAGTTGTCCATTTTCTAATAGATATGGAGTTTCAGGGTGTGATTCAAGGTAATAAGCTTACAATTTCGAATATCGTGTTATTCAACTATTTTTAATCAATTCACCCCCAAGTAAGGCGAGAATGCTACTAAGACGCAAGGGAGGGGACGCTCCTCGAAGTGAAAGAGAATGAAAAGACGTTAGAACTATAGAGTTAAAGTGGATTTTAGAATCAACGGGAAACATAATCCTAAAAAGGGAACAAAAGATAAAATTTTACTGCTGTTCAAAATACCAGAGAGGGGGGTGAACCGAGCGATAGGCGAACCTATCTACTCCTATTGAGGAGAAAAAAAAATAATTAGTGAATAAAATTTCAGAGTCTAGGAAATAGACGTTAGAAATATAAAGGTGAAGTAGACTTTAGAATGTCTAGGAAACCTAATTCTAAACAGAAAACAATGGATAAATCTCTACTCTTTTTTCCGGGGAGGAGTGTGAATTGGGCAGTAGGCGAACCTATCTACTCCTATGTATATGTATAGTTGGCCACTCGTATTCGAGGATACCCGTCTATTAGGACAGCTATACAATCCCTATTGTAGATGCTTTCTCAGGCACATTTGTGTTTATTCAACACCCACAGATTCCACCTGCGGTTTATACTGTAACTATGCTGTGCAGACCTTTTGCTGTTTCTAGGAAAGAGAATGTTATCTAGCGTGATCAACAATTTGAACAAGGCCAGCACGCTCAAACCATCGACCACGATGAATTGTAACTTCGTGCTAGCACAGCTATCGACGACATCCAACGGTTCCGTCTATCCAATTTCACTCACAAAGCTTGGGTCAATCTGTGGTATTGTTTTCAGGCACTTTCCAAATGTTCCGCAAGCTGGGATCGAACCCTCCAGTCCGATAACATCAGGAAGTTTCCTTCCTGACAAATCGACCATGGTGAGATTTGAACCCGGGTCTCACCATTCGAACCCAGATCTACTTGTATATATTATAAATATTGAGATACTTCAAAAACTTCTTTCGAAGAGGAATAGAAGTTTATCACTCGTTTTCTGTTTCGGATTATGTATCCTATTCCTTCTAAAACCTACTTACACTTTATCCTTCTAACGTCTCCGCCTGAACTGAAATTATATTTACTATTTATTTATTTTTCCTCAGTAGAAGTAGATATGTTTGGTATTGTCTGGTTGACATCCCACACAGTTTTTTGAACAGGGGTTAAGGTTTATTCTTTTGTTTCTTGTTTGGGATAGTGGTTTCCGGTTCCTTATAAATTATTTTAATTTTCTTCCACTCACAGTAGCCACTTGCGTCTTAGTGGCCTTTCTTGGGGAGAATTGATTTTAAAAAAATATGACCATAAATTAATTCAACGTAATGTCACCTAAACATATTTGATTATCCTTAAAGGATCTGACCATATACATAATAGTCTAGAGTACATAAATTAATTTATTTTGACATATTTGTATAAAGGTTGTTTTGGCATATATTTTTTCTCTTTGTTGCATTTTATCTCAACTTTTCGATCTATTTTCTCTCCAAAGTGCATTGCATTTCGGAATATCGAACTTTCAACATGCATATCCTTTTCCTAATAAGTTTCTAATAAGTTATAAACTTCTGTCAATTTGTTTCAGATATTCATTACTGCCGGCTCCAGAATTAGTAATCTTTCTTCTAACAGAAATATTTCTAATAAAAATAACGAATTGTACGATAATGCTCTCCACAAAAGTTGCTTTAAAAATAAACTATCCTACTAAAACCTCATGAATAACACTGAAGTATATAATATAGGTTGAAAGCAAAAAAGTAAAGAAAAATCATATCGTTCACCACCAAACTTCTGTAAATTATCCAACACTAATTTTCTGGAGTTAATAAATAAACATTTAAAAAAAAAACAACCCTCTAAGTAAGATCTTCAATAGGAAAACCATCAAAATAAATATATTCTTGCACAAATAACATGTACAAAATTATCGACTCCCATAATAACTATATTCTAAGTAAATTCTATGGGATCAACAATAAACCTGCTATGGACCCCACCCCCGGTAATTGTAGAAATAGCGAAAATTGTGCAGTCGAAGAAAAAAGCAGAGCTTCGAAGTTTACTTACTCCAAAGAAAATAAGTTAAATCACAATATTTACATTGGAATTTCCGTGAGGGGATTGAAACAAAAACTTTACACCCATAGATACCCTTTTACCAAACCAAGAGTAAAATAACAAACTGCTCTTTCCATCAAATTTTGGGAATTGAGGGAGAAATATCTAAACTTTCAGATTGACTAGACAATTTTAGGTTTTGTTCACACTTCTAATAATTTTAAGGGTAGATGTAACCCATGTTTAGAAGAGAAGATTAAAGTAATAACATTCGACAATCAAAATATACTACTAAACCAAAAGAACGAGTTAGTTTCCAAAAGTTGTCACGGGAGTAGGGTTAAACTGATCTAAAATATTATTGATCTTTTATCATCTAACACATCTACCGTTACTTCTACTCCATTTCCATCCTATCTGATAATCTTCCACTAATTTACTAATTCTTTGTCTGTAATTTTTTTTCTCTAAAATTGTATATGTTAAAAAATTTTATTATCCTATTTTTCCTTATTATATTTTATCTTTATAAATTTTATTATCATTATCTTTAACTTCATAATAATAATTATTATTATTATTATTATTATTATTATTATTATTATTATTATTGTTATTATTATTATTATTATTATTTTTATTTTCTTTGCTTTCTGGCGTTTACACATTTCTTTCCGGGTCCCACCCAGGGACCTAAGGTTAGAAATGGCATCATGACATTTTTCACTGACAAAAAAAAAAAAAAAAAAAAAAAAAATTACATAGATAGAGCCCTTCGTAAAGTGTGGGCTGTACTTGTCAGAACAATTTTTTGTATCTCCTTGAGGCATGGGCTTCCAGGAATCCCTGCAATTAGTCTACTGCAATCTTTTCCAACCAGTCCTAGGGCTCCAACTACAACAGGGATTGTTGATGTTCCCATATGCCACATTTTCGAGACCTCTATTTCAAGGTCCTTGTATTTTGACAGCTTTTTGAATATCTTCAAAGATACATTGCAGTCAGCAGGGACTGCCATATCAATAAGGAGGCACCGTTTTTGTTTGTGGTCTTTAATAACAATATCTGGTCGGTTGGCCTTGATTGTTCTGTCAGTGTGGATTGTGTAGTCCCATAGAATTGTAACAGGTCCTATCTCCGTAACTGGGTCTGGGTGGTGTTGGTACCAGTTTCTTTCAGTTTCCTTCCCGTAGAAGTTGCAGATTTTCCAGTGCAGATATTGGCCCACTCTGTCATGTCGGGTTTTATATTCAGTGGGTGCCAACATCGTGCAACCTGATACAAGATGATCAATCGTTTCTGGATATTTATCACAGAATCTGCATTTTGGGCTGACACAATATTTTAGTATATGTGCTTGATAATTCCTAGTTAGCAAGCATTGGTCCTGCGCAGCAAGGATAAAACCTTCAGTTTCCGCTTTCAACCCTGCACTGCGTAGCCACTGATGGGTACGGGTTTTGTCTACATCAGCTTGGTTGATACGGGCAGAGTATTGGCCATGAAGCGGTTTACCTTGCCATCGCTTCTGTATCTGGTCGGTTGCATTCGTCTTTGCTGTCTTTTTCAAGTATTTTGCAGTTTCAGCCGGTGTATTGTGCTGTAGTTGCATCTCTACGCCCATTTGAAGCTCCACTTTGAATTTGTTGGCTTCTTTCATTACGGAGTAAAGACGCTTACTACTTTCATGTTCCTTGACGCATACCATCATCCAGTCTTCTGTAGTTTCCAAGTATTTTTGGAGGCCAATTGTTGTAGTTTTGTAGGACAGTTCTAGTTGAACTAATCCTCTGCCTCCTTCGGATCTGGGCACATACAGACGATCAACATCAGCTTTGGGATGATGCATGCGATAGCAAGTGAGAAGCTTTCTCGTTTTGGCGTCCATTCGCTTAATTTCAGCTATGGTCCAGTTAAGGACATTAAAGCTGTAATGCACCACTGGGACAGCCAATGTGTTTATAGCTGATATTCTATTTTTTGAGTTTAGTTCAGTATTTAGTATCAGACGTACACGCCTGTAGTACTCTTTTCTTATTTTTTCTTTCATTTGGGTGTGTTGTATGCCTTCTCCTTCGCTAATTCCTAGGTACTTATAAGCTTCTTCATGCTCCAATTCCCTAATCTTTGTGACAAAATCTAAATCTATTGAGGGTGTTTCTGTAATTCTACCTTTCTTGAATGTTGCTTTTGCACATTTATCTAATCCGAAGTCCATACCTATGTCGTCACTAAAGTATTTAACAATATTGAGGAGGCCTTTCAACTCATTGTCGTCTTTGGCAAAGAGTTTGAGATCATCCATGTATAGTAGGTGATTGAAAATTTTCTTATTTATTTTGTAACCATAGCTACTGTTGTTCAGTTCATGTGTAAGAGGGGTTAAGGATAAACAAAACAGAAGAGGTGACAGAGAGTCTCCTTGAAAAATTCCACGTCGGATATTCAGACGGTTGGATATAGCAGTGCCCCCGGTGTGCCTAAGGTATAGTTTTGTGTTCCACATCCCCATGCTGTGCTTAAGAAAGTTTAATACCACAGGGGAGACTTTGTACATTTCCAAAGCCTTAAGGATCCAAGAATGTGGAACACTATCAAAGGCTTTACGATAATCAATCCACGCTGCACTGAGATTTCTGCGTCGTCTCCTGCAATTTTCCAGGATCATTTTATTTATCAGAAGTTGATCTTTGCAGCCATATGAACCTCTACTGCATCCCTTCTGTTCCAGCGGGAGAATGCTGTTTGTTTCGAAGAAGGAGTAAGTACGGTTCGTCAGTACAGACGTGATCAACTTATACGTTGTGGAAAGGCATGTTATCGGTCTATAATTTTTCGGGTCGTCTGTTTCAGTTGTTTTTGGTATGAGGTATGTAATACCTTCAGTAACCCATTCCGGGATTTTATTGGGATTATTTACAAGCGTTGATAATGTTTTTGCAAGTATGCCATGGGTAGATGAGAGATGATACAGCCAGAAATTGGGCACCTTGTCATTTCCTGGGGATTTCCATTTTTGGGATTTCGTTAGTGCTTGCCTAACATCATCTGTGGATATATTTACCCATTCTTGCAGAGGTGTATCCAGCAGTCGTTCTTCTTCACGCCGTATCCATTCTGCATTTGGGTTACATTCCTTTGGTTTGCTCCAGATATTTTCCCAAAATGTCTGTACATTATCAATCGATGGTGGCGTTTCGACATGTATAGGCGTTTTTCCAATTTCCCTGTAAAATTTCTTAAGATCTGTTCGGAATGTTTTATTTTGGCGATAGAATCTACAACGTTTCTCGTATCGTCTTGTTCTCTGTGCTTTTAGCTGAAGTTTCTGTTTCAGCATTTCCTTGATCGATGGAATATCAATTAGGGATTTAATGCTATATTTCCGTTTGATCTTTTTGGATTTACGTGTGGAAATATTAGGGTTTCTGGTGAGCTCATCTAATATAGACAGCTCACATCTGATTTGTTCTATTTCTCGTTTCAGTTTGGTTTTCCAAGCTGGTTCTCTGTGTCTGTTAATTCTATTTATTGTCTTGACACCAAGCTTCCGAGTCGCTGCTAGAGCTGTTGCGTATATGACGTTGTTAACTTCTGTTATGTTTCCCGGTGGTTTATCTGTTAACAGTGTTTCCAGTGCAGCATTGTATATTTTCACGATGTGCTTGTTGGGATTTGTCATATGGATTTTCGGGAGCTGGTCTCTGTCTGACAATTGTATGAAAGTTACTCTGCTGAGTACTTGGATGACGTCATTTTTCGCTTCGGTGATTTCAGCTTCGTGGTTTTCAAGGAATTCTAAATTAATGTACCTGGAGTCATCTTCAGTGACAATTTCTGGAGAACTAGAGGTTGTGTCTAAGGCAGAATCTTCGGTTTCATTTCCTGGGAGATGATTTCGTATTTCATTCGCTTTAGCGTCCACCTCATCCTCTGTCGCATTCTTTATTTCAACATTCATCTCAACAGAGTTTGAGTGATGGGTCATAGTATTTTGCCTTATATCTAATTTTATCTTATCTATTTCTGCCTTTGAAAGTCTGTTGTTTCGCATGATATCTCTGCGGACATTGGCAAGCATGTTTGGATTGAGGTTAGGTCTTATATCATTTCCCACCATATTTCTCCATATTTGGTATGTTTGATTGGTGGTGTTCTTTGCTGGGTTTTCGAGTGCAGTGAAGAAGGATGTCATAACTTGTCGATACTCTTCGCGGCTCCATTTCGTTCGTTTCATTTTTACTAGTCGATTTGGCATTGAGACACTTGGTCCAAGGTTGGCGATAATCCGGGTTTGGTGACCTAGTGTCTCTTCGTGTGTGGAAGAGTTTGTTCCAGTGACAGACTTTTCGACCTCAGACTGGTTCCTCTCTGAGGGACGCGGCCCTTGTTGTCCCGGTTGACGGCCGATCCGGTATGAGATATTTTTCGTATTCATTGAAATTGGTAGAGATGCGTTTTAACCTTGACCGCCAAGGGGTAATTTTGTTCAGATTACCAGCTGTAGGACGAGACTTGAAGAAGGTCCAAGAGCAAGACCAGATTTGAGATAGTGGGTTTATTAATATATCGAAGTTAAAAGTTCATAACAGTGTATGGTATTCAGTTGGGTAGATAATACTAAGTTTTAACTTAGTAAAAGTCCGAGAGACACCTCCAAGTGGGATAATTAGATTTCAGTATATAGACATAAAACAAAAAAAAAAATGGACACGGGTGTCCGCTTAAGGTCTGGGGTGTGGATTAAAACTTGAAATACAAGTTAAAAAAAAAAAAAAAAAAAAAAAAAATTATTAGAGGAGAGAAAAGGGGACTGAAAAGCAAGGAATTAACTTGAGACATTAGGATTTACAATCATATCAAACTAAAGGAAAAGTATCATTCAAAGATGCTACATTTACCATTTCTTACAACTTCGCAGCATGGCACAAGTGACTATCCACAAATGTTCAATTTTCCGTCGCCAACGACAGACACTTATCAAATTTTATGGGGTAGGCTGGACTTATACTACAGATTGGTAGGGGGAATATCGAAGAATTCATTAAACAGAGGGGTAGGAGCAAGGGAATAAAAGTTATACTTTTCCGGTCATCTCTCAACCTACTTGCCGCTGAAAGATATGTTTTAGAATATTCACTCAAAGAGATGATAGACAAAGGGCAGAGCATTGTAGGAAAATTACACCTGTAGCCATGAAAAAAAAAAAAAAAAAAAACAGAAAACACAGATATAATACAGTATGATCCCTGTCAGTGTGGACATATCTACATGTACATTCAATGTATATATATATATATATATATATATATATATATATATATAGAGAGAGAGAGAGAGAGAGAGATTAGCAAACATGTACATATACACGCACCGACAGAGATATGTGATGACTAGGGTAAAAGAAAAAAAAAAAAAAAATGGACACGGGTGTCCGCTTAAGGTCTGGGGTGTGGATTAAAACTTGAAATACAAGTTAAAAAAAAAAAAAAAAAAAAAAAAAATTATTAGAGGAGAGAAAAGGGGACTGAAAAGCAAGGTTATTATTATTATTATTATTATTGTTATTATTATTATTATTATTATTATTATTATTATTGTTATTATTATTATTATTATTATTATTGTTGTTATTATTATTATTATTATTATTGTTATTATTATTATTGTTATTATTATTATTATTATTATTATTATTATTATTATTATTATTATTATTATTATTGTTATTATTATTATTGTTATTATTATTATTATTATTATTATTATTATTATTGTTATTGTTATTATTATTATTGTTATTATTATTATTATTATTATTATTATTATTATTTTATTATTGTTATTATTTTATTATTATTATTATTGTTATTATTATTATTATTATTATTATTATTATTATTATTATTATTGTTATTATTATTATTATTATTATTATTATTATTATTATTATTGTTATTATTATTATTATTATTATTATTATTTTTTATATATTTATATTATTTCATTTAGTCTTATTTTATTATATTTTTTAAGTTTTTAATTTTTAATTTCAGATTTTACCGTTTTACATATATTTTCTTAATATTTTTAAAAAGTCTTCCAAATCTTAAAATTTTTTAAGGCAATTTTTCTTTTTATAAACTATCTATATATTGTTATTATTTTCTTATATTTTTTGCTAGCATAGTTTGGGATTTTTTTTTAAAAAAAGGAGAAAATATATTTTTTGTTCTTTGGTTTATAACTAATATTTATTATCTTATATTTTAATTTTTTTTAAATTGTTTGAAATCGTGTCTTTAATTTTGTGATTCATTTTCAACATGACTTGGGATGTTAATATTTTAAATTGTAGGTCAATGTTATATTAAGCCAGACACTTCCTCCTCCCCATCCCATGATACTGGGGGTTGGGTTAACTTAATGTCTATATTTTTCATCAACCACCTCTTGCTTACTTTCTTTTCATCTTTCTCTCTCTTTTTCCTTTTTCTCTTCTATTTTTTATTTTTTTAAATGTTTAAGTTTGAAGTTCCTGTTTTATTCTTTCACTCTTCTGAGTTGACAATGCCAACAACATAAGACTTGTTGGTTGAAAGAGCTATTCGAATGAGGTAAATTTGGATTCCTATTCCATACAATTTATATGCTCTGTTATAATAAATCCATTGAGCCCTTTTTGTGGATGAGTTTTAATATTTTATATCATTAGTATTAACTTGGATAATATACCAAAGGATTATATATATATATATATATATATATATATATATATATATAAAGATATTACTAATCTTCATAAAAAAATTAAATACATTATTAACAACGCCATTCACTGCATCATAACAATGTCATCTACGAATTATATTTCCAATTGGGTAACTAAATTTTCTTTTTTTTACAGTAAGGTTCAACCCTATAAGGCCCGAGTAACGGAGAATATAGTCCATCCAGACATATTCTGGGGAATTAGTGGTAAAACCGTGAAAGGCTTGCCACATCCCGCCTGTGGAAGAGTGGTTGAAGGGTGGAGAATAATTCGTCACCGTCAAGTAGTTGGAGACGCTTTTGAACGCTATCAAGAATGGAAAGTGAGGTTTGGGCAGCTACTGCCCAAATATGGCAACAGTAGTCTATTTTTAGAATAAGTTAGTTCTTGTAAATGTACAAGATAGCAGGAGGAGTCAGGTACTTATTGGAGGGGTACAGGAAACCGACCATTTTACCCGCATCCTTAGCAACATATCGTATATCCGAGTTCAACTTGAAGTCGAGTCCGAGTTTGAAGCCCAAGTCTTTTGAGGCACAGTACTTCCCCGAGAATACCTCCGTTCATTAAGATGGGTAGTTCGGGTTCGGGTTCAGATCGGAGATGATGGAATATAACTAGCTTGGTCTTCGAGGCAGTGAATGTAACCAGCCAGTTTTTACCCCATTGGGTAGTTTGTGCAAGATTGGAAACGAGTGCAATCACCAATCTGTAACCATCGATGATTTTAGCGGTGCACCCGTATATAGACGTATCATCGGCATTGATGTTTACAAATGATCTGATTATATTCTTAGGCAGATCATTTATGTAGATCAAAAAGAGGATTGGTCCAAGGAGTGATCCCATGGGGACGCCTGTGTTGACTTTTACAGCTCCGGAGGACTGGCCATTGATAACTACCTGTTATGCATAAAATAAATTATTTGCTTTACATACTCGTCTAAAATATATCCTTATAAAGAATTAGAAAGTTAATACATGAAGTTATAATTTACTCTTAGGGTTATTTTACTTTCCTAGCGTGAAATATTCAGTCAGTCAGTTATGTAATTTTTGATTGTATTATAAAAAGATCATTCATACATCGGGCATACAAACACTACTACGTCTCGTAGATTAACGTTGGAAATAACAGATCCGCCACTATCAGACAAATGAAAAACATTTATACATACAATACAATATCAACCGTACAATAAGATTCAAAATTATCAGAAAACCTTACCATACAATCAAAAATTACGAAACTAAAAAAAATCCTTTGGGAAATGATTTCTGCAAGTACTATCTAATCCTCTTTTTAACGAGGTATCTTCATAGCATCTCAGTAACTGGTTTCTTTATTAACATTTGCATGGCAAAACAACAATTTAAGCGGTGGAGTAATAGATAGCGGCTCGGATTGAGGAATCAGAGATCCTAGTTCGAATCCCATTCAAATCCATTACATTCAATTATGTGCTAATACCCTTGGGAAAGGTATGAACCCTCTTCTTACCCCTGCCAGCTATGGTTAAATAGAAAGACAGATCGGGTTCTAAAGCCTTGAATGGTAACTGGTCTACCATAGAAAGAAATGGCAACCTATCGTGGGGGGAAAGATCTGCCTCGTAAGTCATGTATCGAAAGATACATGATCGCCTAAGCCTGTATCACGCATGGCATACTGACTGAATTTTTCACATTAGGAAAGCCAAATAACCCTAAACGTAAAATATAGCTTCATATATTAACTTTGTAATTCTTTATAAAGATAGATTCCAGACGTGTATGTAAAGCAAATAAACTTATTCTTTCTGTGCCTTTTACATATTTCTAACCAAGGGCAGAAATTCAGAATATCTTTAAAGATCCCTGAAATCTTTGAAGTGTCATGGTATGACACGGAGACAAGGAGTATCTGAGATGCTGTGATGATTTTGAACTAATGCAAGTCGCTGGGATTTGGTGCAAGATAAGCCTGAAGTATTTGATTACTGATTCGGAATACATACGTTTCACGACCCCCCTTAGCAGTCAGTTATGTGCCATGTGTGATACACGCTTAGGCGAAAGATGCATGACTGACAAGGCAGATTTTTCCCCTCAGTAGATTGCCATTTCTTTATGCGGTAGACCAGTTGCCATCCAAGGCTATAGAACCCGGCCTCTCCTGCTATTTACCTATAGAGGGGAGAGAAGAAGAGTCATATCTTTCCCAAGGATATTAGCACATAAATGAATGTAATGGATTCGACTAAAATTTGAATTCGGCTCTCCGATTCCTCAATCCAAACCGCTATCCATTACTTCGCCATGCCTTATCACCAATTGGTTATTTTTCTTTTAGGGCATAGACTGTGGTATGTCTCAACCTCATTCATTTTCTTTATTACCTGTGAATTGCTATGACGTCTTGGAAAAGATTGATTAAACTGTAATTTAAGGCTTATGAACACTTTGAGGGTTATTTAAAGCCGAATATAATTTTGTATCGTAAAAATAACCCTTTTGTGGGATTAATATTTTTTTTTATATATAAACAGATACAAATTCTACTATTACAGCTTAGAAGATGGGGTAAATTCTTACTTTCCAAGTGTATTTGCACATAAGTGAATGTAACAAACCCGACTTGAATTCGAACTCTGCTCTCTGATTTCTCACGTATAGCCGCTATCCATACACCACCTGCACATTCTTCTTGGGGTAAAAAAACTGGAGACTATTCGCATTGCTATTTCTGGTTTGCATTTCAGAGATTTCCTTCTCTAATACAGGTTGCCACCGGAGGCTCGATATCCGAGTTTCCTCTTCTGTTTAACCCATAGCTGAGTGCAGAAGTGTTGAATTCATGCCTTTTCTTAAGGCAACTTGTGTGAAAGTGAACGCAGCAAACTAAGCTGGATTTCGAATCCGTTTCGCCCAATCCCCTCAACACACTTTTCCTCGCCGTTAAGCTGACTTGTACATTCTCTTTTTTATTGTCCTAAATAAAAAAAGAAAAACATCGTATTATAAACAAAGTACCTTTCGCCGGAAAGGCAGATGACAGGAAACGTTAAAGGAACGTTAGGGCAAAGAATGAGACAGCTTCATCGAAAACCTCAATGTCATTGGGATATCGAGTAAAAGCAAAATAAATCATGTCTCTCTGAAAGAAGGCTGACAGTCCAGTGAACAGAGTTGAAAACAGGACATTTTTATTAATATTGACTGACGTCAAATAGCTTATCGCATTTTACTAGCTATAAAAAAAATCTGGCGAACAACAACACAGCAACAACAACAACAACAACAACAACAACAATAATAATAATAATAATAATAATAATATTGTACTATGGGTAGGAGAAAAGACATGACCACCATTACCCGGCTTAAATATTTAAGTGTCGGAGAGGATATCAAATCAAAAATTATTATTAATAATAATAATGAAGAAGAAGAAAAACAAAAGAATTGGGAGGAGGAGGCACAGAAGAACAACAGCAAGAAGAAGAAGAAGAAGAAGAACAAGGAGGAGCAGGAGGAAGAGGAGAAGTAGAAAAAAGTAGGAGGAGGAGAAAAAGAAGAAGCAGAAGAATATGAAGAAAAAGAAGAAAGAAGAGTAGGAGGAGAAAAAGAAGAAGAAGAAGATTAAGAAGGAGGAAGAGGAGAAAATGATGAAGAAGAAGGAGGAGGAGGAGAAGTGGTAGAAAAAGAAGAAGTAGGAGATGAAGAAGTAGTAGAAGAAGGAGATGAAGAAGAAGTAGAAGAAGGAGGAGGAGTAAATATTGTGATCATAAATTTGTGATACTTATAATAATTGAAGGCGTTAGAATATAACTGGCTGTTCCAATCTATACTAGGAAGTAGGGTGAGGTTGATCATCAATAACTATCTTAAACCTAACTAATCAGATTAATTTATTGCAATTTTTTCAATCATCACTCGAACTCATCCATCACCATTCAATCCGATATAAACCACAATACCACATATTCGCAGGAAACCTACTAAAAACACCATGACAAAAAATTCAAAATATGGACAAATGTATTTTATTATTATATATATTTAAATTGCTCTAATCTGTATTAAGCCCTCTTTTAAGTTAAATGCATGAACATTGGAATTGTACTCTATTCGTTCTCAACTTACTTGGATATATATATATATATATATATATATATATATATATATATATATATATATATATATATTCAGCTTTCACAGTTAAATTTCCATTTCTGACAAGAACACAGTCCACACCGGTGTTGATAAGACAGACGACCGATATCTTCATCTGCCGAAATAGGTTATTATAAGAAAAAAGATGTAAACGTTTGTGTTTGTTTTTTTGTTTTTTTGTTTTGTTTTTTGTTTCACGTTTCTTGTTTGAGCGCTGCATGTTTTTTTTTGTTTCACGTTTCTTGTTTGAGCACTGCATATACAACTTATATTTATTCCTTTGGCTTATGAGCCACTATCATCATAATTATATTTAGTTGTATGCATGTATGTATATGAATATATATTTTTGTAAATATATATATATATATATATATATATATATATATATATATATATATATATATACACACATATATATGTATATATACTTAAAGATGAAACATACATAGAAAACACATTCAAAAACCTAACAAAACTAATAACATAATCCGCAATAATAAATTACATGAAAACAGATGCATAATACTACCGACCAACTCTGTCACGTCCACTATCCAGAATAACCTATCCCATCCAAATAATCTTAAAATAGTTACACACACTTCCAAAACCATTATGGATATACTAAGGTCTTCAAACACTAATAGCAATAATATTTCAGAAACAGGCATTTATAAAATAAATTGCCAAAATTGTTCCTCCCAATATATTGGAGAAACAAGTAGAAATTTTTAAAAAACGCATTTATGAAACTCACAAAAAAAACAACTTAGCTAATGCACTAGTCATACATAGAAATAAATTCAACCATGATTTTGATTTTAAAAATGCTACACTTATAAAAGAAAAATAACTCACTAAGAAGGAAAATTCTACTGAGTGTCGCCATAGAATATTACCCAAATATTAATCTACAACCAGGCTTTTTCCCTATTTCACCTTTCTTAACGAAATTACTGCTCTCCCAAACAAACGAATACAACAATATAGTAAAATCAAAAGAAAATGGTTGAATGAGTGAACACAGCTATAATGATAATATTCTCCACACGTGACAATAACTGACGTTATTTTCAGTTAACAATACGAAAATAGCGTTCTCTACATTCCTCCAGTTGCTAAGAACATTGTGTTGTTTTTTTGGGTTTTTTTTGTTATTATTAGTTACTTTCTTAAATTAAATTCATTTCGTTTTTTGCTTTGAGGAAGTCCACGTTGGACGAAACGCGTCAGCAATAACTACACTTTTCCTATTGTCATTTATATTTATAAATATTGTCTTTTCAACAGGTTAGCTGTGAGAAATTTTCATATATATATATATATATATATATATCAATTTATATATCTATATATATATATATGTATGTATATAAAAATATTCTGCCTAAATATACTCAATATATATATATATATATATATATATATATATATATATATATATATTGTGTATATTTAGGCATCATATTTTCATTCAAACACGTTTGGTTACGTCCCTTATACTGGCCAAAAAACAAAGCAGCACTTGAACTTTGAAGCCTACAACGCTGCACAAGCAGTAAAAAAATGAAAAAAAACCGTTGGAGTGAATTCACAGCACCACATACACGTATTCACAGACAACTTAACCCCCTGAAAGTGTTCTCAGATGAGAATAAAAATCATTGGGAAAATAAAAACTATTCGAAAGAAAATTTTGGCATTTTTCTTACTGAATTTTCTAAATCTACCAAAAAATTAATCCGCGAACTCGAAAGCATCACAACGAATATTAATTAAAATATGTTTAAAATATTTAACCGAAACCGTTTGCATAAAAATATGCACAACACACACACACACATATGTGTGTGTGTGTGTGTGTACGTGTGTGTATATATATATATATATGTGTGTGTGTGTGTGTGTGTGTGTGTGTGTAGATGGATAGATAATATTAATGGTAAATATACACATACATATGCAAAATATATAAATATATATATATACATGCATACACATACATTGGAATTTAACTGTATATATATATATATATATATGTATATATATATATATATATATATATATATATATATATATATATATATATATATATAGTTAAATTCCCAGATCAATTCTGTGTACAGTAAAAAGAAATAAAGGTAATTTACATTAACCAGAAAAAGGCTTAGATAGAAGCGTCTATCTTTTAAATTTAGATTTTTTAATGTAACTATGACAACAAAAACATTTCGATTTCATTTTTGCCTTGAAAAAGTCGGAAGACAAAACGCGTCGGCAAAATCCTTTTTTCCAATTGTCATTTCATACCATATATATATATATATATATATATAATGTGCAAATGAAAAAAGCCCAAGGCAAAACACGACTTGATCTTCGCACTAGGTATGCACATCGTGTCATAAAAAAGATAAGATCTTCGTTTTTTAAGTAAAGATTCTAATTAATCTTCCCTGATTTTATATATATATATATATATATATATATATATATATATATATATATATATATATATATATTTAGGCATATTTTCATTCGACCAATTTTGTTAAATAATTTGCACATATTATATCGATTAGTTTTCGTTTCGTAAAATTTTCTTTCAGTTAGTTTTTGAAAGTACTTGGGAAAATAAAAAACTATTCGAAAGACAATTTTGGTATTTTTCTTAATAAATTTTCCAAGTCTACCAAAAAATTAATCCGCGAACTTGAATCAGCGCCAAGAGCGATGCCCGGCATCATATTCAGAAACTGATTCTGAAATACAAAAAAGCAATGAGCCCAGCTGGGAGAAGATTGCTAAGCTACGGAAATTGAAGGTGGATTTGGATGCTAAGCGAAGGATTAAACCAAAGCAGCTGGTGGTACCAGGCCCCTCATCTTCTGCCCCGTCTTCCGCTTCAGCAAAAAAAACAAAAACAATTATTTATGCAGCCACCTCTGCCTAAATCATTGACCAACACTTCAACAAAACATAATTCTCTACAGGACATTCCGTTTCCACAACCTTCTCTTTTTAAAAACACTCCAGTCCATACACCATGATTCACATCTAAAAACACACCTACACCAACTCCTTTGCAATCACCTCAAAAGAAACGTAACCGAAGTTCAGAAGCCTCAGTTATATCCGAAAAAAAGAAAATAAAACTACCATACCTGCCAGGGGAAGACGTCTGCCGCGTATTCCAGGAACAGACAGAAAGGGTTTTCGGACAAACCCGAAATCCGAAGGACTTAAAAGTTTTATGGAATTTTCGTCAAATCAACGAAAAAGACGTTGAGGTTCCGCAAAATTTTAAGAACAGGAAAAGTGACATTTAGGTATTATGGTGGAAAGGTACGTAAGAATGTGTTGTCTTTGGTGTAAGGAAGTTTAGAAAACTTGTATTTTATCAAAGTTCTGACCTTTCTTAGGCAGTGAGTAACAGGTAGAGGTAGGAAGTTTTTGGTTATACCGGGTCTAACAATAAAATTGCCCAAATTGTCAGATTAAGATTTGAACCATTGTATCTTAGAAATGATTAAAGAATCTGCTATGAACATGAATGCTGTTACACTCTTTAGACAATTTTGATGTTACAGCTGGTATTCAAATTCAGCTTCCATCTCCACAGAATCTTGAATTCATCACTCGTTGAACATTTTAAAAAGTTCTTTTTTTCCTTCTTCCGTTATGCTGTATTATAAAAGTAGTGATATTTCCGACCCCTCCCCGCTGCTCAGTTCCATGCTATCAAAATAGATGTAGCTTCGCTGTGATTATTGTATAAATACTTTCATGCTAATTGTTCTGATGAAGTTTCCTCTATGTATTTCAGCGCGGTATTCAGCATTTTACAGCCGAGATGGCTAGATGTAACCGTAGATTCTATGCTAACAGTTTCTTCTGTCGCACTTCTCGTTTGTGGAACTCTCTTCCGGATTCTTGCTTCCCAGTCAATATCGATCTTCTACGAGGTTAGCGGCAAGGGTCTCATCAAATTTCAGTTGAAATGGCTAGATGTAACCGTAGAGTTTCTTCCTAACAGTTACTTCTCTTGCATTTCTCGCTTGTGGAATTCTCCTCTGGTTTCTCGCTTTCCATTCACGTTTGATATTCAAAATTTTGAATGTAATCTCAGTCGTTATCTTCTGTCTTCTTCATTTCTGTTCTTTTCTTGGTCCTTAATAACGTATTTTTTTCTTATAAGCCTTTACACTCAGTAAGCCCTAACGTGTGATGATATGGTGTTTAAGAAATGAATACCATTAAAGCTCTTCTGAAATCTATTTGCTCCTTATGAATGAGGAAACCACTTGTAAGAAACATAATCAGATATTCCATCATATGTATTCTATTCTATGAAGATTCACATTAATTTATTATATTGATTATTTTTATATTTTATCAGTTTCATTAAAAATGTTACTAAAAATTTAAGTTTATAATCAAATAACCAGTAACCCTTTGTGGAGAATGATAATGTTTCATTTTTTTGTGGAGGTGCACGGTGGTGTAATGAATAGTGGTTCACCTTGAGCCGAGTTCGAATTTCAATCGAGCCCATTACTTTCACTATCGCTACATGTAAAGTGATTTTCCAAACGTAGCTTAGATGTGGAATAGGGGCGAATGTAAGGGGCACCCAGTGAGTGCCGAAATCTCTACTCAGTCGTAATTGTTCTAGCATGACAAGCTTGCTAACCGTTACACCGCCTCGAGATGCCTCAAATCATCAAGCCAGTGATAATGGTTATTTTCTAAGCGTAGCTTAGATATGGCACAAGGCCGAAATATGCAGCACTTAGTGAGGATCGAACTTACTTTTTGGTCGTAACTGATCTAGCGAGACAAGCTTGCTAACCACTACACCACTCCGAAAGGTTCACATGTATATGTATATATTACATGGGGTGCCCTACAAGGTTACGGTTTGAAAATAATAAAAAAAAATCTATGTAGATTCCAACTGTTTGACATTTGTTATTTTAAAGCAGTAAAATTCTTATTAAATTCCTAAACTAATTTATCTCATTCAAATAATAACCCTATTCCATGCAATGCAGGGGGGTGCGTTTTTTGTGTTTAATGTATTAGTTTGAAATTCCAAAATAAACAATTTGAAGATATTCTGTTGATTTATTCTAAAGCTAATTGCGAATATAGTAAATCGTTCTTTTGATTCAGGATTATGGATGACGCTATATATATGCTGACGTGAAAACTTTCTTAATTTTAGAAAATTACATAGTCTTATTTTTCCCTTCAAATACGGTTACTTTATAAAGATTTCAAAGTACCTTGAGCATAATTTATTTGCACTGTAAATATTGCGTTGAAGCAATTGCATTATTTATATATCAGACACTGACGTTTGATGACGTCATTAGCATTCGACCCAATAATAATTTTAAATAAAAATCTCCTCCCCCAGCCTGTTTAGGATTGGGCTTCCTGTTCGTTATAAAGTCTACTTCAACTCTATAACTCTAACGTCTCCGACTGAGCTCTGAAATAGTATTGTTTGCCAATAGGAGTAGATGTCCGCCGACTTTGAATTGTTATTCAGTAATTAAATGTTGACCTCTGCAAATCTATAATTCGCTATTATCTTTCCTGCATAGTCCCCCAAAATTTCACTTTTTTCTGTTTCTTACGCTAATACAACTCCGCACAGTAACTCTCTATCTTGAGGGACTCTTGGGGCCTTGTATTGAGTAAACAATAATAAAAAAAAATATATGAAAGATAAAGAAATAATCCTGCAATGTTTCAACTCTTTTAAGCCATGGATTTTTAAATCTGGCATTTTCACAACTGCAAAATCGCCTGCCTGGGTTAGGGTTAAAAAGAGAAAATTTAGCTTTCTTATAACGTGAAAGAAGTTGATAAACGCTAAATAAGATAACGTTTCTTTGAAATGGAAAAAGTTCCCGATTTTTAAATAACGTCTTAGGTGGCGTCAGGTGTCTTTTTTTTCTTTTTTTTTTTTAAATCTGTTGTATTCATGAATGTCATAATAGTTTGTAGAGTCAGAAAATTGGCAAATATTTTGAAAATTGATGATAAAATAAAAAGTTCATTATAGAGGTGTAGTATGGATTATCTCCCCTTATAAATATTCTGGATTTAAAGTCCAGTCAGACACTCGATTTTAAGTTGAATAAAGCTTCAGGTACTTTATAGCAGCATTCGGTTTCTCATTAAAATTTATTCAACTTAGAATCAACATGGAACATTACATGAGATCACAAAGGTTTGACGTCGGTCATGACAAATATTTCAAAAGCAAAATCAACATAAATTCTTTGCATTGTAAATGGAAATATTTGGTTTATTTATTACTTTTCAAACTATAACGTTTTATGAAGTCACCACTTCCAGGTTCAATGTAAAGTCAAAAGAAAAGGTAAAAGAAAAAAATAATTGTCCTGCAAAGTTTCAAACAATAGCAACCACGATTTGGATCTCTAGGGTACTTTAGATTTTTCGGGTAAAATCCCAACCCTGCCGCTCCCAACTCCAAAGTAACCTGCCTGCGATCGAGCTAGCCCTCTTAAGATATGAATGAAATTATTACTTTATCATAGAAGGCAACTCATAAATAATGCAATTCCTAATTCTAAATTCCAGAAAGAATTAATATCTTAACAATACCATAGTAATTAAATGTAAAAACAAAGAAATTAAGAGAAAGGGACTTTTGAAGGAATCGCAGTGAAATTCCAAAGCTGTTTCAATTAAAACAAAGCGAGAATTAAGTTAAAAAGAAATCTGTAAGCTAACTTTTACATTACAACGAAAATGAATAACTAATTTAAAACCGTTAAAATATTAATTTAAAAATCATATATAATCAGGAATGGAAATTTAATTACTTGAAGGATTAATTTTCTTTCGTGCAAAATGAGTCAGAATTTCATCAAAATATGATATCCTCTAAAAACTTAAAAATTCACTTGCAAAATTAAGCAACACCTAACAAATATCAAATCCCTCTGCAGGGTGTTCCAGAATTGACGATCGATTTTAATGACATCGGGCATTTTTATGCTTACTATTTACTTACGACAGTAAATAAATAGATTTATAAATCTTAGATCAAAACTTTATTGCAAACTTTTCACATACGTTCCGTCTGTATCCCTGCAAATTCAAAATTCTATCCTGAGCGTTGTGAAACACATTTTGAAGCAATTCGGAAATGTTATACTAAGAGACGGTTACCCGCCTTACTATGATGAATAGACTGGGGTAGTCATGATACGGTAGTCCTGTGTAATTGTCTTTGAAAAAGAAAAGCTAATACTATAGATCAGTTAAAGATTACAGTTAAATCTGCTTGTTGACTTTCTGCCTCCGGGTGGAGAAGAACCCAGATGAGGCTATGCCGAAGGACAGAGTCTCGTCTAGAGAGGTAGACAGCTACCTGACCCCGGGTATACAGGGGCTACGGGCAATTTTTCCCCGAGCCTACGGGCTCGGAACGCCCCACGTAAAAAACGGCCATATGCCGCATCCCACCTTGTGAGGGGGCCTCGGTTATATACCGAGAACTTAATACTATTGCAGTGACTTGTCTAGCTGAGTATTTAATGCTAATATCACGACTGACTCTTTCGAGTTAAGTGGTGTGGCTTGCCAGACAGACCCAACAACACAAAAGGGATTTATCTCCTGCACTGCTAAACCAAGTGCAAAAAAAAAAAAAAAACGCCAGTGAGGGGAGCAACAAAGATGCATCCGTGTGCATTCAATATTAATAGGGTCCTGAAAGGTAATGAAAATAAAATTGGAAAATAATTATAAAAATTATAAACTTTTAAACAAAATTAGAGATTTACACATTTCTAAGAAACAACCCTGTGCAAATTAATTTAAACAACCGCTTTAGTTTCCTTTCTTTCACGATACGGGGAGATTTAAACCCACTGAAGTGACAGGGCGCAATCGATTTTTATTTTGTCTTCAGATTACGTCATTTGCAGTGGTGTACAGTAAAATGAATCTATTTTGGGGGTGTAGGACGACATTTGTTTGACCTTGAAAATATTGCGTCATCCGCAATTGGATCAGATTAAAATCACGCACAGACATATTGTCTCGACTCTCGATTAGTTGTCCTACGACCATTGTCTGCGATGGATATTACTCCAAGAAAACGCACAAAAATTTCAACACTGCACAAACACACTGGCAAGCTTTACCAATGAGCAAACCAAAATACTATAGATTGACCCGGAAACTCTCCTAATTTAAATCATATGTGGTCAAATCTGCAAGGAACTACATCGTTGAAGGAACATACGAAGTACTAACATGTACACTCGTTCATGTTACATTGGGAAAACACGAAAAAAAAAGTAAATAATAATGGAATTATTAGTTTTGTTTCAATTAATTTGCAAAAGGGTATATAATAAAGATGATGAACAGATATAAAAGTCTGTTTTAAAAAATAACTGTCCGATTTCACTAAAATAGATTTTGTTAATTCA
>OZ010580.1:63177361-63192361 GCA_963932145.1 Acanthosepion lycidas | reverse complement strand
AAACATTGGCAGTTTAAAGAACAGTTGATATTATTTCAGGAGTTACAAGTTCTTATCATGGAGGAAATTTTATAAGGATTGAAATAAACAGTAATACGAAGGTGCAAAGTCAGGTGAATACGACGTGTGTAATTGAACATACATCCCAGTTAAGCGCTACCAATTACTTCCGGATTTGCAAAGAGTCGCCATCTGGCGTTATCCTGGCGTTGTTCTGCTGGAAGATGCGACAGGATGCATACGATGCATGCACATATACTGACGTTTTGGAAAGTGAAAAAAATAATATAATTTAGGTAGACAATTTACATTTGACTCTAAATATGTTTGAATAAGGTTCATCATTTTATCCGTATGTCTATCTTTCCCGATTACATCAGATTCTGAGACGGCTATCTATGCTAATAATACAGTTATTTTCTATTATCATACTAAATCTTTCCAAAAAGGTATTGCTGATATTAAAACCTATTTTTATACTTTCATAGTGTTTTGAGTTAACTATATGCTCATAGCTGGGACCCTGATTGGTGCTACCACTACGGGCCAGGGTGGACCTTGGAACAACAGCAATTAAGAGATAGTTTAATTCTCCTCAAAACCTCCAGATCAAAGGGCTTGCTGTCGGATGTAGTTTATCGTCTTACACCGGACGCCGATGTAGTTTATCGTCATACTCAGGCCGAGCAGCGTTACACTTTTCGTACGCTTCCTTGGCGTAACGTCTATCGTAGACAATGACCGTAGGACAATTAATCGACAGCTGAAACAATAGTGTCTGAAAATCTGATGCAATCACGGATGACGCAATATTTTTCAAGGCTAAATAAATTTTACAATACACCCCGAAAATAGATTCATATTGCTTCACACCACTGCAAATGACTTAATCTGAGGAGAAAAATAGAAATCGATTACACACTGTCACTCCAGTGGGTGGAAAACTGACGATATGTTGAAAGAAAGGAAGCTAAAGCAGTTGTTTCAATTAATTTGCACAAGGTAGTATAAGTTTACCATTGGTCCGTGCATCAAATAATCAAGTCTGGTGAATCTGCTATGTATTTAGACCTTCTTGGCAATTTTCTACCAACGTTATCGGACCTGACCTGGCATCACGGCTTCAGTCGATTTCCCACAGGCATCCCTGTGAATTTCTTTTTATAAATATCTTCACAGTGATTGTTCAGATCTGATGACCTTTTCTCTTGAGTCACTCGAATTCACGAATTTCAGCTCACTACTAGATTGGCGGCTAGGTCCCATAACTTCATTATTGAAATTGCTATGTTTTTTAGCCGTAAGTTCTATGCTAATAGTTTCTTTTCCTGCACTTCTTGCTGGTGGAACACTCTTCCGGTTTCTTCCTTTCTTGTGAACTACGATCTTCAAAAATGTATGTGTGACGTCCATCCTCATAGTATGTCTCCTTGAATCTTATTCTTTTATTGGTCCCTTTGTTTCCTTCACTCTCAGCCAATCTTTGCTCTTTAGTGACTTTATCACACTACTAATGATTAAAAAAGCCCAAAATTTAAATGCGACGCTAAATATACTTTAGGTTCAATGGTTCAATATATATATATATATATATATATATATATATATATATATGTGTGTGTGTGTGTGTGTATGTATATTTGGTATAGAAAATCAAGGAAAAATATTCGCCCGTGAGCCGAAATAAATGTGAACGTGGATAACAGAATACAACTGTCATAAGGATATATATATATATATATATATATATATATATATATATATATATATATATATATAATTATTTATTTAAAAAAAATTATAACATAAATATCTTATAAAATCACTACAAAAATAGCTATTTTGTTTCAACACTCTCGGTGTCTTATCAAGTGATGATGTTGAACGTAAAATAAATGGTTTTAAAAGTTTCAATTTAATTAACAATCCTTCGCAAGGGGAAAACATTGTTACAAAAGCTAGATGGACCAATCAAAATACAAGTTTAGGAAAATTCAAAAAGCTTGACAACGAAGTCATGTTATAATATCTATTCAGATGTTTAAAATATGGGTAGTATTAAAAAAGAATTTATTCTAACCAATAATTACTAAATTATATGATAAAATTTAATATTAAAATTAAAAACTGCTAATTTCAAAATCAAAATTTAATCGCTATTAAGTTTATAACTATAAAATAATTGAGGAGAAAAGAAGAAATATATATGGTATTCAATTTATTTCTTCATTGAAGTTACTTTAGCTAATTTTATAGCCGGTCCTTTGACAATATATACATTTTACTCCTAAGAGTGTGTGAATGGGGTCCTAAACTCACGCGTAAAACAAATGCAATCAGATTATAATATATAAGCACCCAGACATATTTATATATATATATATATACACACACAAAAAGAGACGAGACAGAGAACATCTCCACGGTCGTTCATAAAAAAAAAAAAAAAAAAAAAAAAAGGAAGTGGGGCGGGAGAAGGAAACCAACACACACGTACATACATACACAATTAAAAGTGAATGCACTTTCCATGCACATAGACAACCATAAATACATGCACACACATCCACAAATATTGACCGAGACAATCGGATACGACAACCAATAAATATTTAAGACTGAAAGTGTCATTAAACAAATGCAAACCACTTATTGAAATATAACTTAACCGAGCAAATATACAAAGATAAAAATGATTAAAAATAATATTATTTAATATATTAAAATAGTGTATGTAAATATAAAATCGGACATCAAATTCAAAACCCATAGGTAACTTCGATGTCCACCTCATATATATATATATATATATATATGCACATACAAACACACACACATACATATATATATATATAATATTTTTTACACACACATATATATACACACACACATGCATATATATATACATACATACATACACACAGAAATACATACACATAAATACATAAACATATACATACGTATATATCTCCATGATAACAAATACACATACACATACATACATATATACACATATATACCCGCAAATATACACAAATATATGTACACATACTGACATATAAATACATATATACACACAGCAATACACAAATATAAACATATATGCACAAATATACTAATTCATGTGGCCGTAATGACATAACCAAGTTTCCATACCTACACGTACACAGAATCTCATATACAATAGGTGTCAACATACACATATACAACCGCAAACATACATAAGTAAACACACACACACACACTAACATATATATACACACACATAAATATATACATAAAAATACCTATCTATAATAACAAGTACACATATATACGTACATACACATAAATACAACGACATTCAACCAAATACATACATAGACGTACATACATGCACACACATAGACATAAACATACATCCAAACACAAAAATATATGTATCCTAACATACATATATAAACACATTCATACAAACAGAAATATACGTAAATATAAATTTAGGTACACAGCATAACAGTACACATACATATATATATATATATATATACATACACACACATACATATATATATATATACACGCATACATATGCATACACATACATCCATACACACACACACATATATACATATATATATATACATACATGCATATATATACATCTACACATACATACACACACATACATATATACACACATAAACACATATATACATACACATACACATACATACATACATATATATACACACATACCCACATACACAAATACACATACATACACATATACATCAAAATATTTAACCTCTTCTCTTCTCCTTTTTACCTTCTTACTTTATATATATATATACACATATACATATATATACACATATACACACATATATATACATACACACACAAACACACATATATATATATATACACATACATATACACACATACACACATACATATATATATATACATAACCTAGCAACATATTAATACACTAATATACAAACATACACATTCCACAGTACAAACACACATAACTACACACAAATATATATATATACACACACATACAGAAAAATGAATAACCCTATGTAGTTATACAATACACATTCATATCGTCAGATTGACCATCAGGCAATAAAAGTTATAATCTATTAAACTTACAGCGACATATCATTATCATTTAAAGTATACGACCCCTATAATAAGTTAAATTTATAACGGTGTTTACAATTAACCGTTAGTTCATATTTTTCATTTAAGAGATCAGCCTTGTTTTTAAATCTAATAATTTCAAATTTTTCATTAAGACATAGGTAACATGAGGAATATAGGGAGTTACATGTCCAGGCTTTCTTAATCAATGTCCATTTAACCGTAGGTGTTTTGTTCTTTTCTTTTAGATTCCAAAAGTACTTGGATAATGAAGTCATGTACCTATAGTCACTGTTATTAAAAGATTGCATATGCCCCCGCCAGTGTTCTTTGAATGTTTCCATTGTGCTGCCAATGTAAAATTTCTTTATATTTGGATTCTCAATAGTTGAGATTGTACTAAGATAGACGATAGAACTAATCCCACAGTTATTTTGTAGTGGACAATTATTAGGATACCTACAATTACATAAGTTGTTATTCGTGTTATTATATTTAGTATCATTGTTAGTAACCTTTTGAGTAATCAAGCTTTTTGAGTCCCTATTTTTGTTAAAGACTATGTTGTTATGTTTTTTATGTGCTCTACTTTGTATTGAGCACTCTTTTAAGAATAGTACTTGTTGGTTATTGGAATTCATTCCATATACACCAATCATATACTTGGGTATATATATATATATATATATATATATATATATATATATATATATATATATATATATATATATATATTGGATCGTTTGGGGACCTTGTGGCACAGAATGAACCAGGTCTCTGTATTCGATCCTTCAAAAAGTGTGGATGGTTCTTCACAAAACCTTCACCACTATAATCAAATCTCATGTGCTGGTGTCGGGTTGTCGGTTCCTAGGAACTGAGCTGGTTGACCCTCAAATGTTGAATTCGACGGGAGAGTCGAGTAGATAGATAGATAGATATGGTCTATAAAAAATGCTTTTACAAACTTTACAGGCGAGTTCCTCACACTAAACAAAGACAAAATTCCATATAGTGATATGTCCGCAATTCCTTCCTTTTTGAGCTATTAAGTTTAAAATTTACGGTAGACGTTGTTTAATGTACAATCCAAGATACAATCCTAAAAATTACTTATTACCATAGTTTGTGGTACCACGCGACGATAAACAGCAGCAAAGTTTGGCTGACTTGATGCCTTTGGTCTGGAAACGCAAACTGATACAGCCGTGCGGCTTTACGTCTATTACTATTCGCGCGGCCGTATGTAAAATTCATATCAACCTGCTCACGATAGCAATATCCTGCCATTGTAAAACGAAATACTTCTCAGTTAACTCACTACTACACACGTTAAAGGTTGAAGACAGACTAGCCACAAATGTACACGAATGGTAAATGTAGCCTAGTCTATATGACAACACAAACTTTCTTTAAACTTAATAACACAAAAACTACGCCTTTCCGGACATATGTTTATGTGGAATTTTGTCTTTGCTTTGGTGTAAAAAGTGTGTAGTTTGCAAAAGTATTTTTGATACCCCCTGTACACACACACACACATACATACATATATATATATATATATATATATATATATATATATATATATATATACATATATATATATATATATATATATATATATATATATATATATATATATATATATAAAAAAGGGGACATTGACGTCAACACTCAGAGGCGACAGGCTGTTTCATGCTAGACGCAATCGTCAGTCGGCTTGACGATTGCGTTTATATTGACATACGCTCTATCTCTCATATTGAGCACTTTATCCCATAAATATAGCAAACCTTAAAAATATATTTCTTCATATATATATATATATATATATATATATATATATATATATATATATATATATATATATTCATGCATGTTTCATTAAATAATATAGACAAGTGTTGTCTATTTATTTTATGTAAATTTTTTTCGTAACGTCTGATAAGTTTAATAACATTATCGTTGAACGAAGAAATAAATTCACAATACTGATCCATATTTTTTTAATACAATCTACGCTTTCGGCTTACATAAGCCATTATCAAAGATGTCAGATATTATTATTGTCTATATTATTTAATGAAACGTGCATGAATGAAAAGATGCTGCCTAAATACACACACAACATACGGAATACATATATATATATATATATATATATATATATATATATATGTTTTGGCAACATATTTTTATTTTCATTTAAGCATGTTTGATTACACAACTTAGACATGTGTTTGTTTATTCTTAATAAGATCCATTCGTAATCACGAATAAGCTTTGTCGCTATCCGTTTAAAGAGAGCAAGGAAGGTACCGCGGTTTTATTTTTCCGAGCACTTTTGATATATTCATTATGTCTTCTTGAGGGTTATGATGGCTAGGGCAATTAGTTGTGCGTCAGAAGTAAATTTTTGTCACTGTGGTTAAAAGATTAACGATTCCGGTCATGCGCAAAGGCACAAATAGTGATTTTCTTTTTTAAATTTCTTGTTTAAAGGTTATACTCTAGAGGAGGTAATTTAGCCAAAAACTGAGTTCCTGTGGCAGAGGAAATAAAATCAATTAAGAATAATAAAATGAGAGAAAATGTAAAAAAAAAGAAAATATAATATACGAGACAATAGCCTGCTGGATTAAAACATTGTTTTGTGAATTTGTAATTGTGAGTTCAATCCCTGGGCCAGGCAGCGTGTACTTGGTCTCAGTAGAAACAGAGCGAGCGATAACTGACCAGTCCTAAGAGTAAGAACTAGACATGACATATCCCTAGACATGGACAGTGGAATGAAAACAGTTTAACTAGATAGATTAAATAAAGGGTTCATTTCTTTTTTAGGTTACCCATATCGATATAAAACTGATGAAGACCGGAGGGAACAATGTTCGAAATATTGTGATAATAACAAGATGAGAAGAATAGTTCGAATACAAATAGCGTAAATAAGTTAATATATATTGTGGGCGATTATCCACTATGGTGGTATGAGAAGATATCTGTTATCAAAATATACTTTAAGATTTCCTCTGCATAAAAAAAAGAAAAAAAATCTTTATTAAATTGATATATCATCGATCCCGGAAATGTAAAGCTGAAAATCCGAGACAAATTCGTACATAGTTAACGCCCCAATCAAAAAACGTGTCTTTGAGACTTAAATATATTTGCTTCTGGAAATGTTTTTCGGGGTTACTTTCATCAATTATATTCCTATGTGTTTGACTTGTCAAACCCTAAATACCTTCTGCTTTTTGCAATATATCTTGGTTTATTTTGGGAAGTTACCAAATCGCTTCTGTGCAAGGTTTAAGCTCTGTTTATTTTAGAACTGACAGAGTTGCTTTCGTGAGAATATTTGCCTGTTTAATTAATGCAGATACGATCGTAGCATTTCTGCGATGAGGTCTTTTTCGTTTTTCATCTATTCAGCATTTTTCTTTCTTTCTTTTATTCTTATCCGATCTTTCTTTCTGTTTTTCTTTTTTTTTTTTTCTTTCGTTTCTTTTCTTTTTCTTACTCGTCTTCCTCTGTTTGCTCATCTTTATCTTCCTCTTCCTCGTTTGGTTGTTTATTTGTTGCTTATTTGTCTCTTTCTTACTTTCTATCTTTCTTCCTTTCTTTCTTTTTTTCTTTATTTGTTTCTTTCTTCCTTTCTTTTTATTTCTTTCTTTCTTTCTTTATTCTTTCTTTCTTTTTTTTTTTTTTTCCAGTTACTTTTTTCTTTCTTTATTTCTTTTGCTCCTTTTTATTTATTCATATATTACTCTTCGATTTTACTTAAAATTGTCGGGTATCTTTTTGGATAATGCTAAGCGAAATGTTGACCATTACTAGTGTAAGTTCTTTATTCAGTGCTCAATACTTGTGTCCTTGTGCCAGACCTAAACTACACTTCGTAAATAACCCTACTCAACTTTCTTCTTTTATTCTTCTGTTTTTCTTTTTCCCATCCGTCTTTCTTTGCCTTCATTTTCTTTCTTTCCTTTGTTCCTTCATTTTTTTTTTTTTTTTTTTCTTTTCGTGTTTCCTCTCTGGGTTTTTTTCATCTATCTCGTTTGTCTTCTTCTTTCTTTTATCTTCTTTGGATTTATTCTTCTTTCTTACTTCCTTTTTTTTTCTCTCTTTCCTTTTTCTTCTTTCTTTCTCTTTTGCTTGCTTTATTCATCATTTTTTCTCTAATTTACTTCAAATTCTTTTTTTTTATTTACTCCTGCTTTTCGCATCATTCCTCATTTGTTTTTTTTCTTTTCCCGCCATCCATTTCGATTATTTTCTCCTTTCTTTTCCCCTCCTTTTGTTTTGTTTTTTTCATTTTTTTTCTTCACTTCTTTTTTTTTTATTTCCGTATTCTCATATCCTTTGTTTGTTCCCTATTTTTGCAAACTCAGCTCTATCTCTCTGCAAAGTGCTTCGCACCAATGCAATTCTTTTTGTTGGCCAAAAACAGAGGACTTTTTTTTTTATCTCGTGTCCGCAAACAGATAGACCAGCGCTAAAGAATGAGAAACCCTTCCCATTTGCACATAAAATGATGATGAATCACACTGCGCATGCGTAAGGCTGCATCTTTCTATGTGTCAAAAAAAAAGTATGTAAGTGCTTAGCACTATTTATTTTCAGTGTGTGTGTGTGTGTGTGTGTGTGTGTGTGTGTGTGTGTGTGTGTGTGTGATCATTATGCAACCAGCTCGGAAGAAATGCGACGGATTTGAGTTAAAACATTCAAGGATCCGATCATAGATTGAGTCTGTCAGGTTCGTTATTATGAAGGAATTTTGGAGAAACTAAAAGCACAAAATATCACCATCTGGACAACCTTGCGGCTAAATTAATAATAATAATAATAATAATAATAATAATAATAATATTATTATTATTATTATTATTATTATTATTATTATTATTATTATTATTATTATTATTCGGGGGAACTAAAAAATTATTATTATTATTATTATTATTATTATTATTATTATTATTATTATTATTATTATGAATAAAAAATTATTATTATTATTTTGTTTTTATTAAAGAGAAGCTGCCTAAAAATATTATTATGAAGATTATGATTGTTACAAGGAGGTGCTGGAAAGTTATTTTTAAGAGTGGCGCTGAAAATATTTGGGCCCGATCAAGTAGCACTTTTAAGGATTCCGATATTAGATTATCTTTTTCTTGTTATTTTTTTTCTTTTTTTTTTCTTTTTTCAGATTTTGGCAGTTATGTCCGGCCAGAACTTTTCACCAGATTATTATTTAAAACATTTCTATTAGCCTGCATTTTTTATCATCATATGCCGGGTAAGCGAAGTATGTGGATTTTTGTTGTTTTCACAAACAAATAAAACAAAAATTCATAAATGGACAAGGCTCTTTACAAGTTAGGGTCTGTGCTTGTTAGAACGATTTTCTGGATTTCCTACAGTTTGTGTATCAGGGATTAGGCTAACTTGTTAAGTTCCCTTCTTTATCAGACCCAAAGCTTCAGCTACAACAGAAACGATATGAATTTTTATGTGCTACATTTTATTAATACTATAATTTAAAAATTCCTTTTTTACATCTATTTTTTTTATAATCGCATGTCGGGTCATAACCAATGACCGAGGAAAATCTCGGCGCTTTTTTTTGTTGTTGTTTCATTATCATTATTATTATTATTATTAGTAGTAGTAGTAGTAGTAGTAGTAGTAGTAGTAGTAGTATTTCCTTTGATTTCTGGCGTTTACACATTTCTTTCCGGGTCACGCTCAGTGAACTAAGGTTAGAAATGGCATCATGACACTTTCCACTGAGAAATATATATATATATATATATATATATATATATATATATATATATATATATATATATATATATATATATATATAGATAGATAGATAGATAGACAGATATTAGGTTGGTGCAAAAATAATGTCGTTTTTCCCATATGTTACTATGTGAGAAAACGACATTATTTTTGCACCAACCTAATAGATAGATAAAGCTTTTCCTAAAGTGTGGGCTATACTTGTTAGAACAATTTTTTCTTTCTCTTTGAGGCATGGACTTCCAGGAATCCCTTCAATTAGTCTACTGGAATTTTTTCCAACCAGTCCTAGGGATTGTTGATGTTCCCATGTGCCACATTTTTGAGATTTCTATTTCAAGGTCCTTGTATTTTGACAATTTTTTTGAATATCTTCAAAGATATCTTCAAAGATACATTGCAGTCTGCAATATTATTATTATTATTATTATTATTATTACTATTATTATTGAATTTCTCCTATGTTCACACTACCTATCAAGTCTGTGGAAAGACCCGTGGTGTGTTGTTATGGCTACATTTCAGGATTTGTTTTTCTAACTTCGATAGCATCCCTAGTGTTAGATGGACAAAGGTCTTCTTAGTTGTGTGGGCAGTACTTATCAAAACATTTTTTGATTTCTCTTAAGCTATGATTTCCAGAGATTTTTTTGCAATATTTTGTTGTGTTCCTCTTTTTATCATTCCAAGCGCACCTCCTGTGACTAGCACTATTCTTGTTTTCAATTTCCACCTTTTTTCTATTGCGATTTCCAGGTCTTTATACTTCGATAGATTTTTAAATTCCTTGGTTGCCATGTTACAGTCCGCTGGGCAAGCGATATCAATTGGTAGGCAAGTTTTTTTTGTTGTTTTTTTTTTTCGGTTTTTGACAATTATATCCGGCCTAATTTCTTCAGTCTTCCTGTTTGTAAAGTTGGTGTAATTCCATAAAATTGCGATGTCTTCTATTTCTGTAACTGGTACTGGGTGATGTTCATACCAGTGTTTATTAACATCTTTTCCAAAGTATTTGGACATTGTCCAGTGTCCATTGTAAGTATTGTCCAGTGTCAATATTGCCCCACTCTATTGTGACGATTTTTATATACATTTGGCGCAAACACAGAACAACCTGTGATTAGGTGGTCTTTGGTTTCCTGATATTTGTCACAGAACTTGCATTTTGAATCCACACATACTATGTATGATATTTGCCAGAAAGCTTCTAGTGAAAAGGCTCCGGTCTTGCACTGCAAGAATAAGGCCTTCCGTTTCAGCCTTTAATCCATTTGCCCGTAACCATTGATGAGTGTTAAATTTATCAACATCGGCTTTATTAGCATGTTCTGAATATTGGACATGCAGAGAATATTATTATTATTATTATTATTATTATTATTATTATTATTATTATTATTATTATTTCCTTTGATTTCTGGTGTGTACACATTTCGCTTGGAGTCCCACCCAGAAACCTAAGTTTAAAAATGGCATCATGACATTTTCACTGACAAAAAAAAATAAAAATAAAAATTGCATAGATAAAGACCTCGTGAGAACAAGCTTTTTTATTTCCTTGAGGCATGGGTTTCCAGGAATCCCTTCAATTAGTTTACTGGAATCTTTTCCGAGCAATCCGAGGACTCCAACTACAACAGGGATAGTCGATGTTCCCCTGTGCCACATTATTATTATTATTATTATTATTATTATTATTATTATTATTATTATTATTATTATTATTATTATTTCAAGCATCTTATTGATGTCGCTGGGGATTAAATGCCTGTAAGTCTCGGCAAATCCTTAACATTTTGCCCGTTTTTGTTCTCGGTCCAAACACTGACCTTGTTGCAACAGTTCAACTACTCGCTCCCAACTTAATTTATGCCAATCTCACCTCTGACCTTTGAGTCAGATTCTTAGTGCATTTTTTTTATATATATAATTATGACTATGGCCCACGCATACTACACCTTCTTCTGTAGTGAGGTTCTCTCCCAGTTTGAGGACTCTGTCTTGGTGTTATAAATCATTTTTTGCGCATGCGTTTGTGTGTGTATGTATCTGTGTATGTTTATATGGGGAGGGGTGATCACTAGAACTGATGGGGTGCCACATTATGAAAACTTTTTATTATACAAGAAAAACAATGATCTAGTGTTTTAGAGTATACTTGTGGGAGAACTGTAGAAGATAGCCATGCTTCAAATTTTAAATTACTTTAAAATTCACGTTGCTTCATGAAGACATTACACATGACAAAACCGAAATTCGTCTCAGAATTAAATGAAGTAGGTGTAGTATGTGTGGGCCAACGTTATGATTATAAAACAACCATGCACTGTCATTATGCATTAGAAAAACGAAAATCGTTTCAATATTAATTTTTTTTTTTTTATAAATTGTTAAATATATTTAAAATTCCAGTTTCCCGTACTGAGAAACTTTTTATTTTCCTTTCTTTAGTTTAAGATAAGTTTTGTAGTGATAGCAATTAATAAATTACTAAACAACACCCTTCCCACCCCCAAAAAAAAACTATTAGTAAACTATGTAGTAGTCAGGAACAAAAATAATTTGAAATAAAAGAACAATTAAAAGTGAAGCAATAACAAATACTTTATATCACAAGATAATAATTGTAGTAAACAAAAAATAAAAAGTTAGATTATAAAAAAGTTAAATAAATATAGACTGTTCCCATGAAGCATTAGAACAAGCGTTTTACCGCCAAATAAATAAAAATTTAAACTTTCTCTCTCTATTTTTTTTTTGTTTTTTTTTTGTCTTCGCCAGCCTAAGGAATTCAATATAATCTCTGATAAAATATGTTGCCACCTACAGATAAGCAACTATTTCTTTATTTCCGTGCTTAATTACCCAAAATTATATGTGCATATTCTTTGAATAATACAATAATTTATTTGAAATGTATTACTAAGATATAAAAAAAATGTTTATTGAAAAACATAAATTACTAACGAATCACTTATTTCTCTAATACATCATTGTAAAGAAAAATTTAAATGCTTAAGAATGTTTCTGAATTATAACAAATTATCTGTACCTTAAATGTTACTTATTGTGTACTACGTGACATGCAGAAATGTATAATAAATCTATTTATCGTTTTTCCTAAACCTATAAAATAAAAACTGTTTCTGATTTGTATTTCATTGTACCTCATGTATAATTTTGGTTATAATTTTACAATTATATATGTGGTTCATGTTTGCTTATCTGTAGGTGGCAACATTTTATTAGGGATTGTTTTGAACATCTGCTTTCTTTGGCTGTCGAAGCCAAAGAAAGATCTTAGACTTGTATTTATTTTGGCGGTAAAAAAAGTTCCACAACAGGTCTTCCTGAATTTGAAAACTTTTTTTGCTTTTATTTTTAAGCAGTAATTGCATATTATGATCGCGTCTGTTTGTATGCGTATCCTTCTATTACCTGTAGGGAGATATGGGCTAAAACGATTATGCTTCGCTAGTCAATCAAGTGGATATGATCTGACTGAATTTTAAATCAGTATTCGAATATTTGCTTATTTACCTGTGGATGAATGCTGATCTACATAAAATATGAGCCAGGTTTATGGTTTTATTTTCAAGGGCGGATTTAACTTTATTGGCCCATCTTCCTTAGGATACTTTTGACCTGTTCGAATCTTCGTGTTTTCTTAATAGATCTAAATAATTTGAAATAAAAAAAAAAATAAAAAAAAACGAGACAAAAATTATAGTAAAATGATTGATTCATACTGCTTCATCTAATCAAAATTTGAGATAAACTAATTGCTACTTATACTATTAGTGTAAATAAAGCAAATAAAATGAAGACAAAAGAAATACAGGGCGAAAAGTAATAATATTAGGTTGGTGCAAAAACAATGTCGTTTTCTCTCATATTAACATATGTGAGAAAACGACATTATTTTTGCACCAACCTAATATTATTACTTTTTTGCACCAACTTAATAATAAATATATAATAAAAGTAATAATGGTTAATAATGCTCTATCGAATGAAATATAAAGATAAAATTCCTACTGTTTGTAATACTGATGTAAATAAATTAATGTTAAGAAAAGAAACCACTGACTCGATCAAATCTCGTTTGACGCGTATGGGAGGGCCACAGCTCACAACAACACCAGGCTTTGCAGCTGTGATTCTCGTAAGAATTAGTCTTCTTATGGGAAGAATTTGCTCGCCCTACGTTCAGCAAGTTTTTTTATTCGGATGTATCCCGTCTCCTAAACTAGTTGACAACAAGGCTAAAATGTCCAGCGTGCTGCCATTTAAAGAGAAAAGATGTATTCATATATGCCCAAAGTGTACTTGAGCGAAGGTGAATGTAATGAATCCGACTGGAATTCGAACGCGTCTAACCGATTTCCCATTCCGTGATTCTGTATATTACACCACCAGCACATCCACAAGAAAAAAAGATACCAGCAAAAATAATAATAATAATAATGGTGGACAATGCTCTTGTTACTAGTGTAAATAAATCAAATAAAATTAAGATATACTAGTCAAAATTAATAAACTGAATTATCAAATTGATGATAAAATAAAAATTATCGCGATCACGTGTTCTGTAACTCGTTAGGGTCATAGGGTCACCACATGTACTGCTGCCGTAGTGTGTGTGCTTAACCGTATTTAGGTTGGTTAGAATTTAGAGTTTTCCTTCTCTTAGACTAGTTGCCAACCAAGGACATAAAACCTAGTCCGTGCTGCTATTTACCCATAACTGTGGTGATGGTGGGGGTGGACAGATAGATCCGTAACTTTCCCAAATGAAATGTAATGAATACGGCTGGTATTCATTAATCGAAGCTGCTATCTATGCCTCAATCCTGCCTCCGGAATAACTCAACAAAAATATTAGTACTAGTAAAAGAAAATTAAGTACTATTATAAAACATATTATAATATATAAAAGTAATATTATAATTAAATATGAATATAATTTAAATATTATTATATATAATACAATATTTAATATATATATATATATATATATACATATATATATATATATATATATATATATAT
>OZ010580.1:63132361-63172361 GCA_963932145.1 Acanthosepion lycidas | reverse complement strand
TAGACTGTTCTCGTTCCACTGTCCATATCTAAAGATATCTCGTCTGGTTCGGTTATTGCTGTTATTAGTGAGGCTAAATATACACTACCCGAACCAGGGATTGAACATATAATTATTGTTACCAAATTCACGAATCAATACTTTAATCCCTCAGGCTATTGTCTCTGTAGATAACTTGGTGCAACTGATTCATCAAATGAAGGACGGATGACATAAAGATGAGGAGAGTCGTCCGCTTGTTAATATAGTAAATAATAATAATAATAAGTCCGCATTTCAGAATAAGGTGGAGTAATGGATAGCCGCTGGGATTTAGGTATAGGAGAGACGAGTTCGAATTCCAGTCGAATCCATTACATTCACTTACGTGCTTGAGAAAGATATCAATTCTCTTCTTCTCCCCCATCCCAGCTATGGATAATTAGCAGGACAGACCGGTTCTATATCCTTGGATGGCAGCTGGTCTACCGCAGAAAGAAATGGTAACCTACTGCGGGGAAAAAATCTGCCTCGTCAGTCATGTGTCGAAAGATACATGATCGCCGAAGCGTGTATCACGCATGACACATAACTGACTGACATCACAGAAATTCAGAGAGAATTTAAAAAAAAAACTTTCTGAATAAGCTTCTTTCAAAAATCTTTTAAAACTAAGGAGTACTCAGTGAGAGCATACCTACGCCAACGGCATTGTAACTATAAATAGAAGAAAAAGTTAAAACTATTTTATCATATATTTCTAAATATTGTCATAATATATAAAATTTCAACCAATAGAAAAAGAAATTTGCAGTTTATTTGTAGAAGTTCATTCAGCAATGCCGCTAAAATTAATTGTGACTTTTTGTAGCTATAATACCGTCTTGACAAATAGACATATATCATTCAATGTGTATCGTCTGCTATAATTCCTTGGTAATGTCGCCTTATTACACGTGTCCTTAGCAAAAAGCTGATTTTTCTTTCTATTTTGTACAAAATAAATTAAAAAAAAAAACTGTACATAAAATTTTAATTTGGAGTTTTGAAACTGAAAGATATGCCAAAAGAAAAAAAAAACTACCTTAATTTTTCGAAAATAATTCACAATTCATTGAACATCTAGACTTATCTCAAAGCATATATGATATTACATTTCTTAATTTAAAATATAAGGTTTCTTCGCGCATTATACATTAGGATAAAGAAAGCCATGAACATCCAAATAAAATCTGAGCGAATTATGAACGAGATTTTGTAAGCATTGGTTAGTTAGGATAATTTAATTTTTCGAAATTCAATTAAAAACAAGGAAGGGAATTACTCTCACACACAGAGGAAAAGATATGTAAGCGGATAAATCCATGAAATTAGGTGTATTGTACATAGACATGCGAAAGTTTCGTATTGAGAGGAATAAAGATGGTGGAATGATAGTTCAAAGATAGAAAAACGCAATTGCTTTTAGAATGAGATACGCAGGCTTCGAAAAAGCTGCAATCTTGGATGTAAATACGCAAATAAACACGCATTCGTGTCAACAATACAAACAACCTGATAAGCACAAAGGGAAACATAGGAACCGACCTCTTTGATAATTCTTCTACCTTTCTGTGTTATCAGTAAAACAGACGACAAACCCTTTTCCCGGTGACCGTTGTTGTTGTCAATTTCTGAAGGAAGCCGTAGAAAGTAGTTGAATTCCTCTGCTTCCTTGGTCATTGTTTTCCATTTTGGTTTCATCTGCTGCGTCAAACAGTTTGGATTGAATCTTTAAAAGATTTTCCCGAATTTCCCTTGCAGGAAAAAAAAAAAAAAAAAGATGAAAGGTGCAAGACAGAGTTGATGAGTAATCAGAATGGGGAGTGTTTCTTGCTGGCCGTTGTAAACAAAAGAGACATCGAATAAAGTTATTTCATGTAGAGATTACGAAACAGAGAATGAGGGTGAGAGAGAGAGAGAGAGAGAAAGAGCAGAAGATGGCGTAGCGGGAAACAACGAAGATGTGCAGTGAATGTTTAATATGTTGCCAAACACAAAATAAAAGCGGCTAAAAGAGCAGTGGAAAAAAAGAAACATCTAGAAACATAGGAAATGACAAGTATCACAAGTATTGGATTACATAAATCCCTCGATTAACGCGCATTCGATTAATATATATATATATATATATATATATATATATATATATATATATATATATACATATATATATATATATATATATGCAGGCATCCCTTGATTAAGCGCATTCGATTATTTAACTATTGCATCATATATATATATATATATATATATATATATATATAGTGCTGTTCGATAAAAGTGACTTAACTGATTTTTTTTACTAAATGTTCTCTTCTCCGATGAAACGAAAGTTGAGCTAAATTCAAAGGATAAGCGATCTAAAATCCGAAGAAGAAGCTTTGAAAGCTCTTTGAATTTAGCAGTAAGTACTGTCAAGCATCCGTTCAGTATAATGTTCTGGGGATGCTTTTCTTTTCATGGGACTTGTTTCTTAAAACCTATTGAAAAGACCCTCAGGTGCGAGCAGTACAAGAGAATTTTAGAGTCTTGTCTGCTCCCTTCTGCTGAAAGGGTGCAAATCGACCCCTCCAAGCTCATTTTTATGCAGGATAATGCTCCCTGTCACAAATCAAAATTGATGAAGGAATACTTTGATGAGAAGCAGGTGAGTGTTATGACATGGCCGCCCCAATCTCCTGACCTCAACCACATAGAAAACTTATGGAGCATTAAGTACAGGCTCTCGAGAAAGCAGTTGAGCAACAAAGAGGATTTGCTTGTGAATTTCATATCCGAATGGAATTCAATTCTTGGAGATGAGATTTGCCAGAACCTAATCAAGTCAATGCCAAAAAGGGTTGAAAAGGTTATTCAAAATAAAGGAGGACCCATAGATTATTAAATATTTCGAACTATATTACCTATTATAAATAAATTATACCTCTATTATTCTTTATTTAAAGCTGTTTGGTTATGTTTCTATTGATTACTAGTTGCAGGAAATAAGTGAGTCACTTTTTCGCACAGAGTTTTTCCCTAAATCTCATTTTTATTCAAAATGATATTTATTAATAGAATACCTTAGGGTGAGTAAACTTTTTTACTAGGTGGTCGGGAAGGGGTCTTTATATTAGTAAGATTAAAAATTAGTTTGACCCCAAAAACAATAGGCGAAAAAATCTTGAAGTAAAAAAAATCAGGTGAGTCACTTTTATCGAACAGCACTGTATATTATAATTTTCCATATAGACAAAAACAATTTACTCACTACAAAGATGCAACTTCGTTTCGGTGTATTCAGTTGCACCTCGTCTGATGAGAACCAAAATATTTATAACAGCACTAATCGAGGAATACCTGTATCTAAAAAGTTAATTCGGTTTGTGAATAAAAAATAATAAACATTACTTTTTTTTAAATTTAATTTCATTGAAAAATAGCTATTGTCAACAGATATACTGTATTTCTTCGTATAATTGGATCAGATTCGTTCATTGAAAAAACAGTCACATGTGAAGCAATTGGGCCACTTATCTTTTATAAATTACAATGATTCTGATTATTCTTTACAACAGGGGTCGACAACTTACGGCACGCGTGTCACACGCTCCTCGCCAAGTAATGCAATCGCAAATCACATCACGAAGTTCGAACCAATAACTACTACAACGCAAGAAAGATATTTAGCTTATTTTAATTTACACTAAAGTATATATATATATATATATATACTATATATTACTATATAAAATATTGTAGAACAGGTATACTGACCTTAACTCGTATAAAAATACGTACACTGTTAGCCGCAGGAAGCGATTTTCGTTGAGCTCATATCCAGGATTGCCAGATTATGCGAGGTTAAAAATATATATTAATATATTATACTAGACATTATCGTTGCTTTCATGGTTCAAGGAGAGTATCTCTTATTTTCCTTTTATATCCAAAATTGCAGTGCAAGTTTCATTATAAGCTAGCTTAAATGCCGTCCGATAGAGAGACATCAATAAACTACAGAAGACTTCAAAATTGATCACTGCATTTAAATATTGAATTAACGTTTAAGCTTACCTTTTAAAAGTTCAACAATAATTCATCTGCTGTCACTTAATTTAAAGACGATTTGATGTGCGTAATTAATACAGAATAAGATGGGAAAATAGAAATTAGAATTAGTTATACATTCAACATTTGAAGAGTTAGAGAAACATAATAGCTAATTAAATAAAACCTATATTATGGAATCTATGTGAATAAATGTGGAATTGGAGCATAATTATACAACGAATTCTGGGATTAAAAGGCCCCAACTCTACTTTATAGTAATTTTTATTTACTCAACTCCCCACGAGATCAAGTTATTATCGTTGCTTTCATGGTTCAAGGGGAGTAACTCTTATTTTCCTTTTGTATCAAAAATTGCAGTGCACTTTTCATTATCGGGCGGCATTTAAGTTAGCTCTTGGTTTGGCCATCATCACAATATCTAGTGTGCAGTAGATGCGATAGGCAACAATAGACTATAGAAGAATTCAAAACTGATCAATGCATTTAAGTATTGAATTAATATTTAAGCTTACCTTTTAAAAGTTCAAGAATAATTCTTCTACTGCCAATTTTAGTTTCATGTGCTTATTTTCTGTACAAACAATTATTTTTATTTCATGGGTAACAGAACAGGGGACAATTTATAAGATAAAATTAATATAGTGTAAAGATGGGAAAATAGAAATTAGAATTAGTTATACATTCAATATTTGAAGAGTTAGAGAATCATAATAGCTAATTAAGTAAAACCTATATCATGGAATCTATGTGAATAAATGCGTAATTGTAGCGCAATTATCCAAGGAATTCTGAGGTTTTAAAGTCTCAAATCTACTTTATAGTAATTTATACGGTGTTTATTCGTTCCTCCACCAGAACGAGATGTGGCACAAGGTCTTTTTAAAGTGGGGAGCCCGAGCGCGTGCACCAGGGCAAGGAACAAAAATTCCCCGAGCCCACGCAACCGTGGTTTGTGCTGGCCTCGGTGCGAGTACCGATCCCTTCCTCTGGTGCAATGGAGCCAGGCACCTCTCAGTATAATTTTCTCAGTTGCCCCTCTGTCCTTTGACAGAGAAGCCCCTGAGAGAACGCTGTCCAAAGACAGAGACGCAACTGAGAGATGATAAGTAATTCGCTGAAAAGCTCAATATCTGAATTATATATTATCTACTTCTACATATCATTCTTCAGGATTAACTAATTTCCATAGTGATTTTAAAAAGGTATATTTCATTAATTAACTGTCCTTCATTAATATTCTTTTATTCCAGGATTGTTTTGATTTTCATATGAAAAATACTTCTTTTTAGGAATATTGTTTTATATAGTGCAGAAATCTGTTTGAAATTTGCATTTTACTTGACCTTCAACAAGTTGGCATCTATTTGTAAAACTTTCCTTAAATATAATAAACCAATTTATGAACGAAATTTTCATTTAAAATTTTTGTTTCAAAGATTTCAAGTAGTGAATATATCTTTGCAGAGCGATATCGAGCGGGCGAATCCTGCTAGTTCATAATATATATAATGACAACTCCATAGTGACAACTTTATGACTTTTTCACATATGAATGAAATTATTTTTTAAATCTTTTGTAATAGAAAATATTAGTAATTTTTTCTTTACATAACCTACTAAATTCCATGAAATTTCGAGAAATTAAATTTCAAAGAGAAAAGTTGTTTTATTTGTTAAAATCAGGACTCTTTGAACAATTGAATTCACTTTCTTTTTTTTTTTTTAAACAGGACCCCCAGTCCGCGAAGATCTGTATTGAATGATAGAATAAAAAATGTAATAAAATTGTGACAATTTTAATTTCTTTTATAAATAAGATTCATTGAGGACATTATTGTGTTAAGAAAATTTTTTCGATGAATAATGAATTTTTACAAGAATTGTTTTCGTTTTTTTTAAATTTTAATTAAATAATTTAAATCATTTCAAGCGGTTACGTTGTATTGTTATCAAATAAAAAACTACATTTACGAATCAAAAATTGAAAAGCACATTAAAAGTCGTTGACCTCCAATATTATTCAATTTTTTCATGTATACGTAACATGCCTCTTTTTGAAAGTATGATCGACCATACATGATATAATCAGAAAATAAGAGCGATGACTATATTAAATTTAAATTAAACGTCCTTAAAATTAAAATACGGAGAAGTTTTTCCAAGAGTTTTTAGATTACTGCGTACTTAAAAATTATATAAAAAAGCGCTCACCCGTCATTTTCTTAAATTATGTTTTAATAGATAAAGACATCATACAGCAACAATGAGCTCGTCATCACCTTGTCAAGTGATTTACGAGATGTTGATAAGCACTTAATTGTGCTACTGTTTGTTTTAAGAATCCATTTCTCTGTTATTTTAAACTTGAAGTAATTTTTTTTTTTTCAAATCAACTTAATTAAACTTTAAATCAGCTAATATTTCTCAAATACAGTTTCAGAAATATATATTTTATTTTTGAGAGATTTTAAAACTCATTTATTTTAATTCTTGGGTATTGACATTTATACTGAAATAGTGGAAATACCTATATTTCTATATAAACTTCACTATTTATTTCATATTATGTAAACATTTCAACACTATCCGGTTTCCGATGTAATTTTAATATTTATGTAACTCGCCTGATGACTTTGTGGACATCATGTACATCTTTTATGTGACCTATCCCTTCAAGACTATGTCGATCATGGCTCTCCGCAACCTTCTATCCTTTGTATATTGTATATCTCCCAAACCCTGTTCGCCCATCGATTCATTCAAGCTAACCAAATCGGCTATGCTGTCTCTCTTGCCTTCAGTCTGCCATGTGAGTATCAAATTTCTCAAACCTACTTTCCTCGTTATATGCCACAGAAATTTCAAGTTTCCTTTATGTTTCCTTTGTCTCCAGAACTTTGTCGTTGCTCACATTCTCGTTCCATGGTATGCTCAGCATCTTTCTGTAGAACCAGGTTTATGTTACTCAAAGTCTCTTTTTCAGCTGCCAAGAGATTGTCCAGCACTCTCAGAAGAATGATATTACATAATAGTTCAGCTTTTTTTTTTCTTTGTTTCTAACAAAATTATTCTGTTTCTTTGCTTAGCTTCTGGAAGGCATATTTCGCAATATCAATGGTTCTTTGAATTTCAGTATCGCAGTTCCCGACGTCTGTTAAAATGCTTTCCAGTTATCTAAATTCTCGTACTTGTTTGCTTTTGGTAGTTGTGATTCGCAGGTTTTATTAAAAACCATTTTTCCTGTCTTCTTGCAGTTGATGTTTAGCACTATATATATATACAAAGTGCGGCATAAATATCTCCCTCATATACGTCCCACATAAGGGTAAGGTATGATATTATGAATACATCGTAGCCATTTGACTAAATCAACAATCACCAGCCTCTCATTCCCAGTGGACCACTAGATTTCTTTTAACGCCATATCAGAGGACGTGCGAACAGGAGGGGGGACTTGGATTCACAAGCGGTCCCCAGCCAGAAATATGCAGACTTTTAGTATAGTTTGAATTCTCCTAGACTGGTTGCCACCCAAGGCTATATGACCCAGTCTACCCTGCTGGGGAAGAAGAAATGACTTTATCAGGATGTGTGTGTGTGTGTGTGTGTGTGTGTGTGTGTGCGCGCGTGTTGTGTAACGAATGCACGGTCACAATTTTCGACAGATATGCACCAAAATTTACATGCACATGCTCCAAGTTAGCGGCAAGGGCAAGACCGACGTTGCATTTTCCAACTCCCATCGATAGTGGAAATAATCAATTTTTTCATGCTTCTACGGCACTTTTCATGTAGTTTGCAGCCATTTTGTACTGGCCAGAGTGAGAGCCAATAGCTGGCTGCCACGAATAGGCAGGAAGATTCTATTGGCCAGCATGAGAGCCAACAGCTGACTGACACGAATGTTAACTAGCATGCTAGCATGCAAAAATTCGATAGCTGCATTCGTCACAAGTGGGAAAAATTTAAATCTGCATGGCACTTTACTCCAATTGGCTCATTCGCTTGCTTAAACTCAACGTTGATTCTGATTCCGCAGAACTGGGTTGGGTGTGAAAAAGTATTTATTGTTAAAATTCTTTTTTCATTCGGTTTTTCCAGTTACGAGTCCTTTTTTAAAGCTGATCGTTTTGTGTTCATTTTGTTTAGTTCTTTTTTCGTAACAGATTTAATGTTTAGTATAGAGCTTAGAAAAAATTCACAATGTGAGATAGGCAAGAAGTAAGTCATGTAGCAACATCAGCACCGCAAAGGGCACTCCTTTAAAGGTAAGGAAGGGCAAAAATATTTTAAGTCAAGTGATAGCGATTGCTGTATGAGTCGTACGATTTTTGAATCAACACGGGCAACGCCGGGCCATGCTGCTAGTACCTTTCGTAAGTGAACGTAATGAAGTCGACTCCAGTTTCCGAATCCGAGGGGCTAGCCATTATTTCACCGTGTCTCGTCTTACCATATCTTGAGGTATATGTGGGAGGTAATTTTATGGGACCCTGCATTATGGGAGTAATTTTAATAGCAGCGAGAGAGAAATAGTTGGAAACATTCTTCATAAGGATATATACCGTGTAGTTTAACAGGAATCAGTGAACCTATTCAAATTGCAAAAAAAAAAAACAAAAAAAAAACAAATAATAATCAAACAAATAACTTATTATTCTGGTATACGCAATCAGAAATCCATTTGAATTCTTAAAATCCACACTTCGTCGGGATCATGAAGACATCTGCAAGTTTGGAAACTAAAAGGAAAAAGAAAATAACAACATGCTTACGCGACTTTACAGTTATTCAAAATTCAAGATGATTAAAAACATGCAGAAAATAATAGCTAAACGAATTCAGAAATAAATTTAATTACCATTATTTTGATAATGACTGAAGCCAGAGCAACACACGAAACCTTAACAAGAACACAAACTGGATACAGTTCCTGGATATATTTAACAAAAAGACACGGAAATTAATCTGTCAACAAAAAAAAAAAAAGATTGACCGAAAAAATATGACAGAGAAAATATGTTATCTTCAACAGAAGTTATTTAAAATTATATTGGCAGGCATAATACGCCAAAGTCTGTCTATCTAAATCTCTTTATATATATATATATATATATATATATATATATATATATATATATATATATATATATATATATATATATCAGTCTCTTTACATCTATCTATCTATCTATATATATATCTATCTCAGTCTCTTTACATCTATGTCAGTCTCTTCATATCTATCACATTCTCTTCACATCTATCTATCTATCTATCTATCTATCTATCTATCTCAGTCTCTTTACATCTATGTCAGTCTCTTCATATCTATCACATTCTCTTCACATCTATCTATCTATCTATCTATCTATCTCAGTCTCTTTACATCTATGTCAGTCTCTTCATATCTATCACATTCTCTTCACATCTATCTATCTATCTCAGTCTCTTTACATCTATGTCAGTCTCTTCATATCTATCACATTCTCTTCACATCTATCTATCTATCTATCTCAGTCTCTTTACATCTATGTCAGTCTCTTCATATCTATCACATTCTCTTCACATCTATCTATCTATCTATCTATCTCAGTCTCTTTACATCTATGTCAGTCTCTTCATATCTATCACATTCTCTTCACATCTATCTATCTATCTATCTATCTCAGTCTCTTTACATCTATGCCAGTCTCTTCATATCTATCACATTCTCTTCACATCTATCTATCTATCTATCTATCTATCTCAGTCTCTTCACATCTATCTATCTATCTATCTATCACAGTCTCTTCATATCTATCTATCTATCTATCTATCTATCTATCTGTCTGTCTGTCTGTTATCTCAGTCTCTTTATATCTATCTATCTATCTATATCAGTCTCTTCATATCTCTATATCTATCGCAAGAGATGAACCATAGTGACTATACTGAAGCATTGGATGGAACATGGGGTAGTTGTGTCGATTTGTTTTATTTGTGGACCTATCGTCATGTAAACATATTGAATACCACGTTTGGAATCGCATCAGAAACCAACTCTCTAAAAGGTAAGCGCCATGTTGGAACAAGCGAACTGCATTCAAATACGTTTGATACGAGGAGAATCATGTTTCGAGATGATAAAAGAACGCAATAATTCAACAGCAAAACGAAATGATAAACTGATAAATAAGATCTCGAAAAACAGATTTTCTAGATAAGCGATGATGGGTCGAGACACTGACGCGAATAAAATAAAAAAAACGACAGTAAAAATAGTAATAAAAATAAAACATTATCGGGCAGGAAAATTAGAAAAGATAATCCACTCTTTTCACTTTTTATAAATGAAGATCATCCAGCGATAAAAATGAAGTAATGGGCGTTAGTGAACAAAAGTAAATATGAACGTGAAATGGCAAGATATTTTAAAAGCGTCCACCCAAAATAGAGTGTTCATGTTGACAGGGAATTTAACAGAAACGAAATACATTGAAGTGATGAGAAATCGAAATAAAGATACTAAAAAAGGCAAGCATTCTTTTTCTGTCTGTTCGGTTACCTGTCTCTTTTGTCGCTGTGTATTTTTAATCCAGTTTTAGAAAAAAGTGTTTGTGTGGGGGCATTTTGAATGCATTCTTTTTATGCGTAAAACATTGATTAAATGAATAAAATAGAAATGAGAGAATGGAGAAAAGAAGGAGAGAAACGAAAGCGAAAGAGAAAGAGAGAGAAAATTGTAAAATAAGATAGAAAAATAACCAAGAAAAGAAAAAGATAATGAAAATAAACAGTTAAAAGACAAAAAGAATAAATCAGTAAAAGAAAGAAACGAACGAAAAACAAACACAAAGAAGGAAAGAAAGAAAGAAAGAAAGAAATATAATCCTAGTAAAGAAAGAAAAGAAAGAAAGAAAGAAAGAAAGAAAGAAAGAACGAGTGAACGAAAAGCTCAAAGTAATCACCATTTGAACCAACAAAAGAAAGAAAGAAAGAAACGGCGAAAGTAAGAAAGAAAACAAAGAAAGACAGGAAGAAATGATGAAATGAAAGAAACAAAAATAATGAGTAAAGAAATATGAAAAATGAAAAATGAAAAATAAAAAATGAAAAAAAAATCGAAAGAGAGAAAGGAAGTGACAATCAAATAAAAATATCCAAGTAAAAAAGCAAAGAAAGAATAAAAACAAGAAAAAACAAATAAAACAGAAAAATGAAGAAATGAAGAAAAAAAACAAGTAAGTAAAATAAGCAGAAAAGAAAACCAGAAAGAAAGAAAGAAAGAAAGAATCAACAAAAACAAAGAAATGTAGAAAGGAAGAAAATGAAAGAAAAATAGAAAAGACTCAAAAAATAAAAAAAAAACATAATATTATTAGGTTGGTGCAAAAATAATGACGTAATAATGTCGTTTTTTGACGTTAAAAAATACGTCAAAAAACGACATTATTGCGACATTATTTTTACACCAACCTAATAGAAAGAAGAAGAAGAGGAGGAGGAGGAAGAAGAAGAAGAGGAGGAGGAGGAAGAAGAAGAAGAAGAAGAAGAAGAAGAAGAAGAAGAAGAAGAAGAAGAAGAAGAAGAAGAAGAAGAAGAAGAAGAAGAAGAAGAAGAAAGAGGGAGATATTTATGAATTTCAAAAAGAAGTTAACTTTCATTTTCTCTTTCTAGCTGCTCTTGGGTCAACAGAAAAAACACATTTTGATTGAGAACCGTTTTTCATGAATGGCAGGTCTTGGGTTTCCGCAATTTACCCCCATGGCACTTAAATTCGAACGAAAATGGCATCATATTTCCACACCAACTTTGATAGTTTCAATTTCAAAATGATTCTTCTATAAACATCGAAACGCCACTTCAACTGTAGCAAGGTGATTGTTTGTCAGTCGTCAGATTAGAAATGCCAGGAATCTGGAGAAAAGAGAGAGAGAAATGAACTAAATTTGATTATTGCAAGTCTAGGGTTATTTTCTTTATTTTTTTTTTATTTTTTTTTTGATGCAATCTGTGCAGGAAAAGATAACAGTATTAGTTCTTATAAATTCAAGACAATGAAGACGGCATGTGTTTTTTGCTTCATGTTGGTTAGCCAAGGTATATTTAAGGAAACCTGGAAATACTGGAAGGCTTTTCAAAATGACGTTAAGGTTATCAAAACTGAAAACGAATTTTTTTTCGCTACAATTTCAACTGAGTTTGTAGATTTCTGAGACGAGGTTTTTTATGTACACTATTTACATTATTCGGACTATTGTCCTCATCTTTGTCGCCATATTTATTACAACGTTTCGGCTGTTGCACGCTTCTTCAGGTGGTTGGAATGTCGAATTGAACCCTTTATTTCGCTTAATGTTTGGTAGACGTGACATGTTTTATGGATGTTAGTTATCTCTTATTACCTGTTAATTCCTCTCTGTAAGTTCTCCACCGCCTTAACCAGATATTGAACTCACACACTTTGTGTCCTGTTACTGGATCTAACCAACGCCTTTATCCACTGTGCCATGTGTCCTTGAAGACATCTGTGTGTGAATTTCTGGGTATTATAAACCTAATGTCTTCAGCAACCATTTTTTACCAGCGCTCATATTGCAATTTTTAAGTTCTTCACTATCTTAACCAGGTATTGCACTCACACTCTTTGAGTCCTTAAGGAATCAGCACATATGCTAGACCACAAAAATCTCCTTAGCCGACCAAGTATAGAAATGGATACAGTATGGGAACCAGTAATAGGGAGTGCCAGAGAAAAGCAATAACAACAACGAAAATTGCAATATGAGCCTGGTAAAAAAAAACATGCAATGATAACAGCAAAAATTGGAATATGAGCACTGGTAAAAAACATGCAATGATAACAGCAAACATTGGAATATGAACACTGGTAAGAAACATGTAATGATAACAGCAAAAATTGGAATATGAGCTCTGGTAAAAAATATTCAATGATAACAGCAAAAATTGGAATATGAGCACTAGTAAAAAACATGCAATGATAACAGCAAAAATTGGAATATGAGCTCTGGTAAAAAAATGATGGCTGAAAACATTAAGTTTATAATAACAAAAATTCGCACACGGAGACGTATGGTACAGTGGATAAAGATGGTTAGTTCCATTGACAGGACCCAAAGCGTGTGAGTTCAATACCTGGTTAAGGCAGTGGAGAACTTGCAGAGGGGAATTAGCAGGAGATAACCGACATATATATATATATATATATATATGTGTGAAGAAATATAGTCTTAAGGTGTGCTATATTTATGGAATAAAGTGCTCAATATCAGAGATAGAGCGTGTGTAAATATAGAAGTCTGTTTCATGCTATATGCAATCGTCAGGCCACGTGTGCTGTCATTTTTCTCAGCTATTTATATATATATATACGGGTTAGTGGTGCATTGTGGGTAGTCTATTATGGCGGTTATTTTACCGGAAGTCGTTTATTTATTTATTTGGGTTAAATTAATTTGCTTTTTATTTATATTTATTTTTTGTTTCTTATTTTATATATATATATATATATATATATATATATATATATATATATATATATATATAAATAGCCGAGAAAAATAACAGCACACGTGGCCTGACGATTGCATATAGCATGAAACAGACTGTCGTCTCTAAGTGTTGACTTCTATGTTCACTATCGTAACAACTAACTATAGTTGCATAAACAATTTAGGAAAAATAATTAAATCACACAACACTAAAATATTAACATTATATAACAAAATTAACGAGTATACTAGTGCTGACTCTATATCTCTTACAAATAAACTATGTACAGTGTAACCCGGATATATGAGACCCAGATATAAGAGAAACCCGGATATAAGAGAGATTTTATCTGGTCCCAAATTAGAGCCAGTGTCAATGTAAACAAAATAGACCAAACCCGGATATAAGAGAAACCCGGATATAAGACACTTCTTTTCCGGTCCCGACAACTCTCTTATATCCGGGTTACACTGATTGTAAAAATCCCGACCAGAGCCCGTTATCCAACAGATGTTTAACAAAATCCCTACTATATGGATGTTCTATAAGGTCGGTCGAAAATCACAGGATTGTTTAACGCTTTTACGTCGGTAGTACAATGAATGATTTCAAAAAGCGCTTTTACAACCATATCTCGTCTTTTAATAACGCAACTAAACGAAACATGACTTCGATTTCTAAGTATTTTTGGAAATTAAGTCAGAAAAAAAAAACACCCAAAATTAAATGGAAAATTCTAAAATTAGCTAAAATCTCAAGGTTTCTAAACGAACCATGTTTTCTCTGCCTACATGAGAAATACAAATAACTAAATACTCAAGCAACGACAGACTGTTGAACCGGAGATACGAAACGGCAATAAATTGTAAACATACAATGGAATTAACCTTAAAATCTTGTTAAAGAAATTTTTAATCGACGAACAAATCTTCTTATATTTATTATGTTTATAAACATTACATCTTGACCACCGTCAATCTAGCCTAGTTGTACTTGTATTATATATTTGATTTTAATTTTATTTTATATTCAATTCTAAACTTAAAATGTATTCTAATTTTTTCTTACTTCTGTAAGTTAACCATAATATATGTTAATCTTAATTTTACTCTTACTTTTATTATTTAGCCATTATTTTATTTTAAAATACTTGACCTCTTTAATAATACTTTATATTTAATATAATAATATAGAAATTTATAATGTTTAGACGTTCGTTCACACTCGTAAATCCAATACGCATAAAATTACTAATTTAGCTAAGTGTTGATGACGTAAGAACTCTAACTGACGCCGAATCGCTCGGGTTTCGATCCAAGCTCATCTATATCTCCAGTTCTTCATTCTTATATTTCTATGGCCAATAACACCTATTCTCATTTCCAACTTAATTTATTGTAATTTGGAAGTTAATATTAATTTTATTTTATTCCTATTTTTATCTTGATTTAACTCCCTACTTATTTTAAAAATTTATTCGTCATATTATTTGAATTATTTTCCTCTTTAATACCCCTTTAAAAGAAATACAAAAGTTTAAAATGTATGTAGTATTTTAATTCATACTTTAAAGTTAGTTTTGTTAAGTATAATTAATATAACAATATAAAGGTTTAAAATTGATTTAGCATTCTAAATTATATTGTAAGTCTGTATCATTAAAATACTGTATTACTCCTTTACATACCATGAATACTTTTCTTCGAACACAGGAAGTTTTTGCCATAGAAACATTAACCTAACTCGGTACGTTACCGTTTAAATTTGAATTCTCTGATTTGATGGAATTCCATTGGTTGAATCTGTTGCTTCTTTGTTTATCTAACCTCCCTCCTCTTTTTTGTCTGAAACTAAAATGCCTTGATATAAAGACTGTAGACATTTTCTTATCTCTTTCGTCCTTAACTTTCTTCTCCTTACAAATAAAAGAATGTTGAATACTCGTCTCAACTTTTATTTCCTTTTCTTAGCCTTTTTTTTCCTTTTCTTTCTCCTCCTTCTTTCACTGTCATTAATCACTTAGCTTTCTTTCTTACTCCATATCTAAATATTTTTTTAGCTTTTATTGAAATTTTTCTAAAGACTGAGGTGGGAGATGTGTTTCGTTAGCTGTATTTCAGAATAAAATAATTCAGTAGCATCGTGATTTCCCACCTGAAGAAACGTTACTTTTTAACGTTGTAACGAGATGTACAGTTTTGTAGTGGGTATGTACATGTTTTAATGTAACTGTATAATATATATATATATATATATATATATATATATATATATATATATATATATAATTATTTATTTAAAAATATGATTCCAACTCGCTACATAAGAGGTCTCATGTTTCAAAACAAGAGCCGAAAACTTCGAAATAATATTTGAATTAACTTGAGTTAAAGTAGGCTCTGTTCCATCTTCAAGTGAAATTTTTTTTGAAACATGAGACCTCTTATGTAGCGAGTTGGAATCATATTTTTAAATAAATAATTATATTTATGCTCTACTTTCGTATCGAGCAATATTTTTTAAAAATAATAACAAAAATACTAAGGAACTTTGGATTATTTACCAAACCAGTTTCTTTCCTATTTTCTACAATATTTTCACACACACACACACACACACACACACATATATATATATATATATATATATATATATATATATATATATATATATATATAGATAGATAGATAGATAGATAACTATACTCGTTTCGAAAAACCCTTGAATTTTTGAATTGCTAATAATCAAATCAATCTCGAGGGAAAAAAAGGTTTTAAAAAAGAAAGCGCCACAAACATGAACTACTGCCGAAAACAATCGCACAGATGCAGGTATGAAGCCCAAAGAAAAAAAAACCGATACGAGTAAACAACTAACCTAACAAAAGACCTCAATACAACTGTAGAGCAAACCTAGATACACCTAGTGAGCCAGACAAACCTACCTAGGTTTCACATAAACGGATCGTCACGGAAAGTCGGCTTTCCCTGACGTTCCGTTTATATATATATATATATATATATATATATATATATATATATATATATATATATGTTGTAACCTAGGTAAGTTTACTGTATAGAATAATCACACGAAGGTTGGTAGTGAACGATAATACTTAGGACAATAACAACACATATAAGACTCGCCAGTGGCAGACAGAAAATATAGTCAACTGGTAGACGTCAGCCAAGTGAATTCCACAATTAATCTCCAACTGTAGGATATCTACCAGCTGCCCCACGCGGTCAGATGTGGCACAAGGCGAAACTTATTGTGAGGAATCCGAGTCCGTCGGCTCGACCAAAAATTCAACGTGGACCCCCTATGAAACGGGGTCGAGTAGCTGTTTCCCGAGACAAGACTCTGCTCTTCGACATAGTCTCGTCTGCATTTGCTACTGCATTTATGTGAATGGGGACATACCCATTATCGTCCGTAGGTATGCTACAACACAATATATATATATATATATATATATATATATATATATATATATATATATATATATTCAATACTGTCTTCTGACAGGGTTGAATTTTTTTTCGGCTATTGCTGTCCGGGAGTAGATAGTGAGAATTGGTTTGTCATGTTACAGATGTGCCGGTTAAATTAGAATACAAGACTGAAATATTTCAATATTTAGCATTACAATTTATTCAATACCTGAATTAAGCGATTACTCTCGTTCAGCGTGCATTTACGGCCTCGTAGAGATCCCAACCGAACGTAGACTTTACATACTCGTCTATGATATCTGATTGACTGCCCAAATCCACTTTTTTCTGGCGCGTGCACGTATCTCACTCAGGTGTACACCCATCGGTGTTACCGCTGACACCGGGTACATCGCAGAGCTCCATCCACGGTTAGATTAATGTCAGATCAGCACTGCACTTGGTTTTTTCTGTTAGCCTGGTAAGAAATTAAATTCAAACCTATTTCCGTCATAATACCACACGTCCTTTCTCTTCTTCGTCAAGTATCATGCCATACCTGTAACCAGATACTTATGCCAAAATCTTGACCGCATAGGATCAACTGAAAGTGTAACACCCTGTGGCTGGCTGGGATGAGACTTATTGCCTGAAGTAATGAGGTCACTTAAATTGAAGTAGAATAGGATAAATTACACTCCTGTCATTAGGTCCCCTACTTACTTTACTTAAATTAGTTAGATTTCATTACATAATACTATTGTCTATTTTTATCAAAACGTATGCAGAGGTATTTACTTGACTCTCCACGGGGTCAGGATGTGACACAAGGTCGGTTTTGCGTGGGAGACCCGAGCGTTTCCACTCTAGAGCCACTGGTCCAAAAATGGTCATAAGCATGTCCAAGCTGGTCAGAGCTTAGTCAAAGCTGGTCATGGCTTGTCCTAGCTGGTCATGGCTTGTCCTAGCTGGTCCAGGCCTGAGCCGTTCCAAACTAGACGTAGCCGTGATCGAATCTCAACCAAAGGGCAAGAAAAGATCCAAACTTGTCAAAATTGGGCGAGATTCGCCGCGAGAGAGGTAAGATCAAAATGTGTGCAGATGGTACAAAGATCAGAAGTCCCCTTGCTCTTTGATTTAACTGGACAGATCGCTCACAAAATAAAAGCCAACAGACCAGATATAACAAAAGATATCGATAAACCTAAGTGCTATTTCATAAATATGACCATCCATTTTATAAGGATATCTCCGCAAAAGGATTTGACATAATTTCAAAATATAAGGAACTGGAAATAGGCATTTCTAGAATAAGTTATTAAACACAACCACTATTCCAGTGATTCTATAAGCACACGGAATTATGAAAGAAAATACTGATACATATATTAAGAAAAACATTGGAACCGTCTCATTAACAGAGATAACAAAGATAGCAAATAGTCTAGTAGATTAAAGAGTTGGTTCGTGAAATTTGTGACATACTAATTGTAAGTTCAATCCCTTGGAGGGTGGCAGCACCTGTTAGGGTCCAAGCTATGGGAAAATAGTGAACCCTCAAATAAAACACTATTTATAAAGACATTTTTATAGTAAAAGTGGCAGCAATACATCCCTTTTTTTTTTCTTTTTTTTTTTAAGCATTTCGCCCCAAGCAAGGCGGGGAGCCACTAGGACGCAAGGGGTTACAGAAAATTTAGAACAAGAACAGATAGGAGTGATAGAAGAAAGGATGAGGAGGAGGGTAGTGGAAAGATCAAGGCAACTGGAGATGTCGATTGACATTACACTTGAATAGCTGGAGATTATAGCTCTCAGGGAAACTGGAATAGAAAAGGGAGTTCCACAGGCGAGAGGTGCGAGACATGAAGCTATTAGAGTAGAAGAGACGGCTACATTTAGGAGTTTCGACAGTGAAGGGGTGAGAGCGGGATGCCAGCCTCGTAGGTCGTTTGAACTCATGACGTCTGGGAACCAGCGAATGCAGCTCCTCGGAGCAATTTCCATGAAAGTATTTGTAGAACAGACAGAGGGAGGCGACGGCGCGTCTGTGAGAAAGTGACTGTAGACGAGATGCCAGAGCAGGGCCAACTACATTGCATATCCGCCTCTGGAGCCTATCAAGAACCCCGAGGCAAACAGCGGGGGCAACCATCATTATATTTCTTTAATGACAAACAATAGATACTTATAGCTAAATGGCCAACAATAAATTTTTAAAGCAAAATAACCAGTAATATATTTTCAAAGGAGAATTACAAATAATATATTTGATCTGTAGTTATAGGCATGCAATTGCGTTCAAAATATATTTAGTTGAAGATATAAAATTGTGTTCAAATTATTTAGATTCCGGCATTAAATGGCCCATATGCCACTAAACTAAATCAACCAACAAATCAATCCCTGAGCTTGGCAGTGTGTTCTTGGACTCAGGGGGAACAGGGTGATCAATAACTGAACTAAAAATAAGAACAAAACGAAGTGACTCTAGATATAGGCAGGGGAATGAGAACACTCTGATTTCGGAGATTAAATAAAGGGTTCAGATAGGAATTTCCTATAGATTACACGGGTAGATAAACTCCTGATAAAGGCCGGAGGGCGCAACGGTCGAAACGTTGTGATAATAACAGACCGAATGCGAATAAGGTATATAATTATAACTCCTCATCTCTTTATTGAAAGAACCACCAGTTTGACTTCAACTCTTTTCTTATTAAAGGATTTATCTTTTGTAATGTCAACGAATACTCATTGTCACTTTCGTAATGCTCGTTACAGTAGAGACTTTGTAATCGCGGGTACAACTATAGTACGCCGTTGAACAATACTGGTATCAGACGCCTTCGAATATCACTCGCATTAATATTACTTGCTCGAATAGTAACCACCAAATAGTAATCCGTATAGTGATCAGTATAAAGAAATAATATAGTGAATAGTATAGAAAAACGTGATTCGTATAGGTAATTTTCTAAGCGTAGCTTAGATGTGGCACAAGGCCGAAAGTACAGGGTAGCCAATGTGAATCAAACTTACTGTTCAGTTGTAATTGATCTAGCGAGACAAGCTTGCTAACCATTACACCACGTCGAAGTACCCAAGGAGAACCTTATAGTCATAGATGACAGATGAGAAATAGTGATAACTTAAATGCCACACTAATTACCATATACACATTTCCTTTAACATCACGTGATCTACTTATTCAAAATGGAATCACCTGTGTTTGCTCACTGGTGATCTGTGTTCAAATTCCAGTCTCGGCAGCGACACTTGATTCCTATTACCAAACAGGAAAACATATCAAATTGTAGACGTGGCTAACTGACCTTGAGCAGGATGAGAATGTGGTCATATCATGGAAATTTGGGGGATACTTAACAGGATAATGATGATCTCGGATAAGGGACTTGAAGATGAAGAAGTCGTCACTCAGGGTGGACAGACAGAGGTAAAAATCATTCCAAGTAGGAACTATTGCCACAAGTCATGTGATGATACATATATATATATATATATATATATATATATATATATATATATATATATATATATATATATATATATATATATATATATATATATATATTACATGAATCATTCATACAAACAACAGATATAGAAGTTAATGATTTAAATGGCGAGAATACATCTCGCAAACAAATTTAATAAAGTACAGTTACATAAGGACAACGAAAATATAGATGTAATCCGAAAAAAATGTTTTTTAGAAATGTGTTATTGTTAATTGTAAGAATTTTTTTTTCGGATTACATCTATATTTTCGTTGTCCTGTTAAACCGAGAAGTAAAAAACTAAAACAAATCTATTTCCATACCTGAAGATGTCTGTAGGAACAGACGAAAGCTTGTAAAAAACTATAAAAGACCTTATGCAACTGGAATTTATAAACAGGGATCATAACATTCATCTACAGGTTCGGGGTTAATGTACTTTATTAAATTTGTTTGCGAGATGTATTCTCGACATTTAAATCATTAACTTCTATATCTGTTTTTTGTATGAATGATTCGTGTAATGTAAATTTAACTGCACCACATACTTTATATATATATATATATATATATATATATATATATATATATATATATTATTAACCCTTACGCCCCTTTTTTTTTTAAATAATTGCTCTAGCCGTTACCATAGTAATTTTAATTTTAATAATGAATATGCTTATAAAACGCGTAAATTTCAGGAATTAGTTATACCCCAAAAAATTTCGCTGGAAGATGGAACAGAACTTGGTACGTGTTATGGGACCTTACCCATAATAACATAATGAACTATTCCATACGTAATAAATACTGCGCCTCAAGAGGAACCCGAACGAGGCTACGCCGAAGGGCGAAGTCTCTTTCGGGGAGATAAATCGACCCTGAACCCGTTTATACGGGTTCAAAGGGCATATTTTTGACCGAGCCCACGGGCTCGGAGATTCCATGTTAAACCGGCCTTGTGGCACATGATGCCCTCGTTGGGGGGTGACTAAATTCTGTTCAGTCTGAAGTCTAGATTTCAGTCTGAAGTCTGGAGTGAAGTCCGTCAGGAGTCTGTCAGTCAGTCAGAGCGAGCGAGTCAGTCGAGTCAGAGACAATTACTACTAAACCTGATTGTTCGTACTAACACTTTCTACTTCTCTTTATATATTCCTGTTTGTAATATATCTGTGTTATTCCATATCCGCCTTCGAGTTCTTTATTGGTTCTACCTTGGACTATCAACGTGGTACAAGGAACCGGACTATAACAGTACTCTAATTCAATTTAATTCTAATAATTATATTGAAGTTTTCGGCTCTTGTTTTGAAACATGAGAACTCTTATGTAGCGATAGAATCATATTATTAAATAAATAATTATATTTATGCTCTACTTTTGTACCATGCACTATTTTAAAAAAAAAATAATAACAAAAATACTAAAGAACTTTGGATTATCTACCTAACGAGTTTTCTATTTTCCATATATTTTTACACACACACACACACACACACACACACATATATATATATATATATATATATATATATATATATATATATATATATATATACAACAGGCTAGAAAGCAAATGAAGCAGTTGAACTTATAGCAAATGAGAATGTCTTCGTGATTTTATGCTGCTGTTCATGTTACTACAGAGATGTTGGGCAAGTTGAAGAAGATAAACGCAAAGAGTAAGGAGGAATAGTTTCGGAAGAGAGGAATTAGGAGTAGCCTAGCAACCTGGTGAAAGGTACTGCATAAAATCTAGGAGACCAAGCGGGAAAAAAAGACCTAAGACCAGGAGATCGATATCAAATGCGAGTGGGTCACAAATGTAAACTGACTGAAAAGGGAAAGATGTTACTTATTAACATGCCAAAGCAGAAAATTAGTGCAGGTAAAGGGAAGATAAAACAATGCGTTTAACGCTGCCTTCCTGTCCCCTATCAAAACATCTCGTTCAGAATGAATCAAAAGTTATTCAACGACGAATTACATATTAAAAGTGTGGAATAAACTGACTTGCCTACGCCTTCTTAGTCAAGAATGTTTTGGGACAAGATTTCGTCAGCTGACATCAAACGCAAAAAAAAGGATAGATCCTAGTTACCAGAGTTAGAAAAGGAATCGTGGAAGAATCTTTACTGAAAGATACAGCTATTAATTTGGCGGATATTGAAAGAATGATTTGTAAAATGACTGAATGTGAAGCGGCTGGACAAGATCTTGCGTAAGGTTTCTGTTTTAAAAAGTTAATAGACCTGCATGAGAGGTTGCAGCAAGAAATATTTAGATCTGGGTATGATGCCAGAATGAATGGGTAAGGGAAGGACTCCTGTCAGTTTCGGAGAGGATATCAAATAATAATAAGACCATGAAAATTGAAAAGATTAAAAGTAAATTTACCTCCGGATTGAGGTTGTCAGAATGTGGGACCTTCAGGTTGCCATTGTCCCCGCCCCAGTTATCCTTGGGGCATTGGGGTTTATATCAACGAACACAAAGACCTACATTAAGAAAATAGGAATAAAGCCTCGTACCCCCATCACTTCAGAAGTCTGTTTTGCTTGGCCTTACAATTATTCTGCAAAAGGTGATCACCGTTTGACGGAGAAGAACCATAAGGGAAGATCTCTGGTTGAAAAAGCAAAATCCGTGCGGAAGTGGGGAAGATAATAATAATAATAATAAGAAGAAGAAGAAGAAGAAGAATAATAAGAATAATAATAATAATAATAAATTGTTCTCACGAGTACAGCCCACACCTTACGAAATGCTTTATCTATGCAAAATATGTGGGTTTTTTTAATTGGTCAGTGGAAAATATCATGACGTCATTTCTAACTTTAGGTGTCTGCAGAAAGAAATGTGTACTGACCAGAAATCAAAAGAAATACCACCATCATCATCATCATCTTCTTCTTCTTCTTCTTCTTCTTCTTCTCTGTGATATGCAAATTCAAAGTGACAGGGAAATAAAAGCCAACAGACCTGACATTATTAGAACAAGACAAGAAATTCAGGTAGTGCCTCCTTATTGACATAGCAGGTACCATCTGAGAGAAATACCTCCATTAAAATTATCGAAAACTCGTCCAGATATATTGACCTGGAGATCGAGATTAACAGGATGTGAGCAATGAAGACTGAGACTGTACGAATAGTAATCGGAGCTCTGCGCCTCGTGAGAAAAGAAATGGACAATTTTTCTAACAGTGTCCCAGCTAACATCAGCATGCAAGACGCTCTACTAGGAACATCGCATATACTAAGAAAAGTGCTATCAATTAAATGACAATTCTCATATAGGGTCTAAGGACCATAGTTTGGACCCGACTCTACAGGATGCAAGGCTGGAAATATAACACACAAATGATAATAATAATAATTTTTTTTAAAAATATACACCAATAAATAATATCACTTCTTTCTTTAAATTAATCAATAAGTAAAATATTTATGTTTTCAGTTTACAGGAATGTTTCACTTATCTTAAAAAAAGTGAACACTATTATTATTATTATTAGTAGTAGTAGTAGTAGTAGTAGTAGTAGTAGTAGTAGTATTTTAATTTCACATGAACTACGTCATCCTTTGTATGAATTCTAAATTTGTTAACCGAATGTTAACTTTTTCCATTAATTTTTTTGACAATTTCGTTAAAATGATTAATGATGGTAGCAACAACAATAATATTTTTAATTAATAATTAAAACTTAAATTAATAACAACAATGATATTTTTAATTAATAATTAAAACTTAAATTAATAACAACAATAATATTTTTAATTAATAATTAAAACCTAAATTAATAGGAACAATAATATTTTAATTAATAATTAAAACAAATTAATAACAACAATATTTCTAATTAATAACTAAAACTTAAATTAATAACAAAAATAATATTTTTAATTGATAATTAAAACTTAAATTAACAACAATAATATTCTTCAATTAATTAACAACTTTTCTGATTAACAGGAACCGTAGCTGCAACATTAAAAAATGAATGAAAATTACCATCTTTTTTATTCATTATTATAAATATATAATATATTATTTAAACATAATACTCTTTTCGTTGAATATATATATATATATATATAAATATATATAAATTATATATATATATATATATATATATATATATATATATATATATATATATATATATACATATATATATATATATATATATATATATATATATATATATATATGTATATATATATATATATATATATATATATATATATATATATATATATATATATATATATAATTTCATAATTATAAATATATAACGTGTTATTTAAACATAATACTCTAATATAATAATGTTTTGTCTCGTTGAATTTTTTTTTTTTTGAAATTCCAACCGCTTCCCTGTCCCTTGGCAACCCATCTATGAGAAGGAAAACTCCGACAACAACCCGCTACTCAATATGTTAATCGCACCGAGGAGTGGATGGCTGAAGCTTTATGAGGTCGCGAACGATCCCCTATAGTTTTCGGAACCGTGACAGGCAAAGACCGTTATCCAATGTGACGGACGACTTTGGGTGGACTTTTGGATCAGTGCGTCACTCGTGGGAACAATATAAGAACTAAAGGTTAAACCCCAAAAGTCGGTTATGGCTCTCCGAGTGAATAAACAAGGAGCCTGTCCTTCAGGAGGGAACCTATCCGAAAATAAAACTGCCATAGGAACAAACTCTAAAGAAATAATGAATCTTCAGGTCCCTACAACTGGGATAATCCCAAAGATAACTCAAGGAATTCTCCAAAATGTCCACAACCATTCATTTAAAGAAAGATAAGGTAAAATGTTCTCGTGAGAAGTACAAACTCGTTCTGACTGCATTCTATGAAGTGTTGTACAAACCTCAGAAAAGCATCACTCACCAAGCATATAACATTTGGCGAGAAAACGTTGGACAAGCAATTAGAAATTATTATATATATATATATATATATATATATATATGAACTTTATTTCACTACTTCATGTGTTTCCAATGCTTAGCGATGATTAATTAATGATGGACAGGTTATTTTTGTTTATGATCGATTCTTCTGTTAAGCTTGGAGAGTAATTATATTAGGTTGGTGCAAAAATAATGACGTAATAATGTCGTTTTTTTGACGTTAAAAATACGTCAAAAAACGACATTACGTCATTATTTTTGCACCAACCTAATACATTGACGAAAATAATCTAGCCAATGTAAGAAAGTACAACATGAGAAATAACCAACTGACAGAGGCTGAAATTAAAGAAATAAAAGGAACTGATAACCAAACTGGGGGAATTCCCAGAATATGAAAGGGAACCGGAAGTGGACATAAAATGTACTAACGTCACACAAACCACAGATCATAATAAAGACACTGAGATACGCACTGTGACGATAATTCCGAAAATTTAGAATAATTGGAAAGTTGAGATCTTAGTCGTTCACAAGCCTGCAATAAAACGAGTCCAAAATATATTCACCTAAATTATTTAACGGAAAACAAGAATAGTATATTAGAAGCCAAGGAAGAAGTCATGAGCCGTATCAATCAGACACAAAATATTGAAATTGACAAACGAGAACAATTCCCTGGATTACAACCAACAACGCATAAACTTAGAACTATTAAACTCTACAACGCAGCACTCAGATTAATTCTGGATGAAGTAGACCCGCATATAAGTGTCAACGAAGCAATATATACATCAGCAATGGCAGCAACTAAAAATAAATAAATATCAAATTGAAAAAGGCATTATCCCAGACATAAAGATTCACCTTGGAAAAAGAAACATAGAGAAAGAAATTGCACAGCTTCGAAGTGAATTATCAGTCATCGATGAACTGGCAAGAGGTATAAATGAAATGACTAGAAAAGGAAGAAAAGTCAAAAGAAAATAGAAAATTAGGAATGAAAATAAAATCCTATCACCTAAAGAAAAAAATACAGCAAACAACACAACTGAAGGCTCAAGGAATCAAACGCTATGAATAATAAAAAAAAAAGATCAAGATTCTACAGACAAAACAGGATCTTTCAAACCGATGCGGAACAACTTTACAGAGAAATAGGCAAACAAAAAATTGAAGTGACACTCGCCATTCATAACGGAAGAGGTTGTACAGTCCTGCTCTAAAGAATACAACAGAGAAGAGGGAGAGTAGATGGAAAATAAACCAAAGCGTGTCGAGAAAATCTTCAAACCAGAAAAAATCTAGAGACGTTTCAGGCCGAGGAAAAGAAGCAAAAGCATTTGCCTTAAGTTGATAAATAAGATTCCTGACCGTCTAATAAATTACATTAAGTAAATGGACACACTGAAAAAGGAAAAAAAGAACAATTCCCTTCCCTTATAACTATAATATAAATAGTGTACACTTTTAGTTAGTAAGAATTAACAACCTAGGTAAGTCCATTCTCCCACCTCATCAGATCATCAGATGTTAAATGTGCACCAGAAAAAAACCCTAACTACAAATCTCCATGAATAGATAAAATCCCGAATTTTTTGGCTCTAATATCTAAATACAGCACACAAATAATAGCCAAAGAACTTGAAAAAATGGTCTAAAACACTTCTGAAATTCCCGCATGGATAATCAAAGGAATTACTCTCTTTCTACCCAAGAATGATGACACAAATGTCCCAAAATCTAAAGACCAACTAGATGTTTTCCCATTACTTACAAACTGTTGTCATCTCTTCTGACAAAACACATGTATTCCTCCGTAGAAAAAAATGACATAACACCTCTTGAACAAAAAAAACCGTACAAACGTGGCTCTTACACATGCAAAATCCAATTATTTATTAATAGGACGATCTTGGAAAATTGCTTCAGTACAAACAAAAATCTAAGTACAGCCTGGATAGATTGCTGCAAGACATTCGATAGTGAACCCCATTTCTGGATCTTAGTGTCATTAAATATATACAAGGTATCAACCGTCATCATCAATTTTATTAAAGTATGTCGATATGGAAAACAAAACATCAACTCAGTCATATAAATGGAATCTATAAGTCTCGTGAAACAAAAATCAACAAGTTGAGTCTTTGTCTTACTATTTTGTATATCCCTAATAGCATTAACCAGTGACATTTAACAGGGCAGAATATGACTGTAAAATATTTTTTTTTTAAATAAGCCATCTATTTTAGATGGATAATTTAAAGCTGTATACTGGAGATGACAGTGAGCTAGAAGTCTTCCTGAAACAAGTAAAATGTTTCACTAATGGCCTCGGAATGGAATTAAGTTTGGATAAATGTGCTAAAGCCACAATTTTACGAGGATCACTGCAACAAACCTTCTCTATTAGCTTAGACCCTGGGGTAATAATCACAGATTTAGAGTAAGAAGAAGCTCATAAGTACCTCGGTGTAAATGCGGGTGAAGTAATTCCTCATAAAAAATGAAAAAAATAGTGAGAAAAGAGTTCTATAGAAGAGTGCGTCTGATATTAAAACTGAAATTGAATTCTCAGAACAGACTTATGGCCATTAATAGTCTTTCCATCCCAGTGGTTCAATATAGTTTCAACATCTTGAACTCGATTCAATGATATCAGACAACTGGATTCTAAGTCAAAAAAGCTTCTTTCTAAGCACAACGTGCATCATCCAAATGGCTGATGTAGACCGTCTATACATACCCCGTAAAGAAGGTGGATGAGGTTTTATTCAGCTAGAATTGTCAAACAAGGCAACAACTTCTGGCATAATAACATACATAAAAACAACAAAAGACTGGGTGATACAATAAGTGAAACACGAAAACAGAAAAATAAAAATTCAATAATAAAAAAAGGTGGTAAATACAGACGAGATTTACATTTAGTACATTCTGTAGAAAACCAAAACAGAGCCTAAGAACTAAGTGTTGCAGAAAACATTACGAAAAAGAAAGCCAAATATAAAGTTCTTAAACAGATGTAACAATACAAAGACAACCTCTGCATGGCCAATATGCAGAACGTGCTAATAAACTGATGTTGATAAAGTAAACACTTATTGATGGTTATGAGCATCTGGAAAGGCTGAAACCAAAGGCTTTATTCTTGCAGTGCAAGAGCAGAACCTTTTCACCAGAAACTTCCAGGTGAATATTATACATAATAGTGTTGATCCAAAATGCAGATTCTGTGACAAATATCAGGAAACCAAAGACCATCTAATCTCAGGATATTCTGTACTTGCACCAAATATATATAAAAATCGTCGCAATAGAGTGGGGGAATACTTACACTGGACAATATTTAAAATAGACACTGGACAATGCCCAAATACTTTGGAAAAGATCTTAATAAACACTGGTATGAACATCACCCAGTACCAGTTACAGAAATAGAAGACATCGCAATTCTATGGAATTACACCAACTTTACAAACAGGAAGACTGAAGAAATTAGGCCGGACATAATTGTCAAAAACCGAAAAGAAACAAAACTTGCCTACTAATTCGTATGGCTTGCCCAGCGAACTATAACATAACAACCAAGGAATTTGAAAATCTATCGAAGTATAAAGACATGGAAATCGAAATAAAAAAATATGGAAATTGAAAACAAGAATATTATCAGTCATAGTTAGAAAGTCATAGTCATCCTTAGAAAGTTCTTATTTATGTGGGCTGTACTTATCAAAACATTTTTTTGATTTCTCTTAAGCTATGATTTCCAGAGATTTTTTTCACTGTGTTGTTGTGTTCCTTTTTTTTATCATTCTAAGCGGTGCGCTTAAGAGAAATCAAAAAAATGTTTTGATAAGTACAGCCCACACAAATAAGAACTTTGTTCATGTAACACTAGTGATGCTACCGAAGTTAGAAAAATAAATCCTGAAATGTAGCCATAACAACACACCACGACTTGTGTTAGGTCTTTCCACAGACTTGATAGGTAGTGTGACCATAGGAGAAATTGAATAATAATAATAATAATAATAATAATAATAATAATAATAATACGCTTTGGGGATATTACGTATCATTGAAAGGGCTCAGGTAGCAGCGCCGCTTGTGTCAGTTCACGTGCTGAAGAAAGTGCTGTGATGATGGGAGCTGAGATATGATCATAGTCACCTGGCCAAAACATCTAAATGGTGGAGAGGATTTTTTTTCATGGCTACAGGTGTAATTTTCCTACAATGCTCTGCCCTTTGTCTCTCATCTCTTTGAGTGAAAATTTTAAAACCTATCTTTCAGCGGCAAGTAGGTTGAGAGATGACCGGAAAAGTATAACTTTTATTCCCTTGCTCCTACCCCTTTGTTGAATGAATTCTTCGATATTCCCCCCTACCAATCTGTAGTCCAGCCTACCCCATAAAATTTGATAAGTATCTGTCGTTGGCGACGGAAAATTGAACATTTGTGGAAAGTCACTTGTGCCATGCAATTCACCTTTCTTTTTCATTTTTTTTTTTTTTTTTTTTTAGGTCTATATACTGAAATCTAATTATCCCACTTGGAGGTGTCACTCGGACTTATACTAAGTTAAAACTTAGTATTGTCTACCCAACTGAATACCATACACTGTTATGAACTTTTAACTTCGATATATTAAACCCACTATCTCAAATCTCGGCTTGCTCTTGGACCTTCTTCGAGTCTCGTCCTAAAGCTGGTAATCTGAACAAAATTACCCCTTGGCGGTCAAAGTTAAAACGCATCTCTACCAATTTCAATGAATTCGAATAATATCTCATACCGGATCGGCCGTCAACCGGGACAACAAGGGCCACGTCCCTCAGAGAGGAACCAGTCTGAGGTCGAAAAGTCTGTCACTGGAACGAACTCTTCCATACACGAAGAGACACTAGGTCACCAAACCCGGATTATCGCCAACCTTGGACCAAGTGTCTCAATGCAAAATCGACTAGTAAAAATTAAACGAACGAAATGGAGCCGCGAAGAGTATCGACAAGTTATGACATCCTTCTTCACTGCACTCGAAAACCCAGCAAAGAACACCACCAATCAAACATACCAAATATGGAGAAATATGGTGGGAAATGATATAAGACCTAACCTCAATCCAAACATGCTTGCCAATGTCCGCAGAGATATCATGCGAAACAACAGACTCTCAAAGGCAGAAATAGATAAGATAAAATTAGATATAAGACAAAATACTATGACCCATCACTCAAACTCTGTTGAGACGAATGTTGAAATAAAGAATGCGACAGAGGATGAGGTGGACGCTAAAGCGAATGAAATACGAAATAATCTCCCAGGAAATGAAACCGAAGATTCTACCTTAGACACAAGCTCTAGTTCTCCAGAAATTGTCACTGAAGATGACCCCAGGTACATTAATTTAGAATTCCTTGAAAACCACGAAGCTGAAATCACCGAAGCGAAAAATGACGTCATCCAAGTACTCAGCAGAGTAACTTTCATACAATTGTCAGACAGAGACCAGCTCCCGAAAATCCATATGACAAATCCCAACAAGCACATCGTGAAAATATACAATGCTGCCCTGGAAACACTGTTAACAGATAAACCACCGGGAAACATAACAGAAGTTAACAACGTCATATACGCAACAGCTCTAGCAGCGACTCGGAAGCTTGGTGTCAAGACAATAAATAAAATTAACAGACACAGAGAACCAGCTTGGAAAACCAAACTGATACGAGAAATAAAACAAATCAGATGTGAGCTGTCTATATTAGATGAGCTCACCAGAAACCCTAATATTTCCACACGTAAATCCAAAAAGATCAAACGGAAATATAGCATTAAATCCCTAATTGATATTCCATCGATCAAGGAAATGCTGAAACAGAAACTTCAGCTAAAAGCACAGAGAACAAGACGATACGAGAAACGTTGTAGATTCTATCGCCAAAATAAAATATTCCGAACAGATCTTAAGAAATTTTACAGGGAAATTGGAAAAACACCTATACATGTCGAAACGCCACCATCGATTGATAATGTACAGACATTTTGGGAAAATATTTGGAGCAACCCAAAGGAATGTAACCCAAATGCAAAATGGCGTGAAGAAGAACGACTGCTGGATACACCTCTGCAAGAATGGGAAAATATATCCACAGATGATGTTAGGCAAGCACTAACGAAATCCCAAAAATGGAAATCCCCAGGAAATGACAAGTTACCCAATTTCTGACTGTATCATCTCTCATCTACTTATGGCATACTTGCAAAAACATTATCAACGCTTGTAAATAATCCCAATAAAATCCCGGAATGGGTTACTGAAGGTATTACATACCTCATACCAAAAACAACTGAAACAGACGACCCGAAAAATTATAGACAGATAACATGTCTTTCCACAACGTATAAGTTGATCACGTCTGTACTGACGAACCGTACTTATTCCTTTTTCGAAACAAACAGCATTCTCTTGCTGTAATAGAAGGGATGCAGTAGAGGTTCATATGGCTGCAAAGATCAACTTCTGATGAATAAAATGATCCTGGAAAATTGCAGGAGACGACGCAGAAATCTCAGTGCAGCGTGGATTGATTATCGTAAAGCCTTTGATAGTGTTCCACATTCTTGGATCCTTAAGACTTTGGAAATGTACAAAGTCTCCTCTGTGGTATTAAACTTTCTTAAGCACAGCATGGGGATGTGGAACACAAAACTATACCTTAGGCACACCGGGGGCACTGCCATATCCAACCGTCTGAATATCCGACGTGGAATTTTTCAAGGAGACTCTCTGTCACCCCTTCTGTTTTGTTTATCCTTAACCCCTCTTACACATGAACTGAACAACAGTAGCTATGGTTACAAAATAAATAAGAAAATATTCAATCACCTACTATACATGGATGATCTCAAACTCTTTGCCAAAGACGACAATGAGTTGAAAGGCCCCCTCAATATTGTAAAATGCTTTAGTGACGACATAGGTATGGACTTCGGATTAGATAAATGTGCAAAAGTAACATTCAAGAAAGGTAGAATTACAGAAACACCCTCAATAGATTTAGATTTTGTCAAAAAGATTAGGGAATTGGTGCATGAAGAAGCTTATAAGTACCTAGGAATTAGCGAAGGAGATGGCATACAACACCCCCAAATGAAAGAAAAAATAAGAAAAGAGTACTACAGGCGTGTACGTCTGATACTAAATACTGAACTAAACTCAAAAAATAGAATATCAGCTATAAACACATTGGCTGTCCCAGTGGTGCATTACAGCTTTAATGTCCTTAACTGGACCATAGCTGAAATTAAGCGAATGGACGCCAAAACGAGAAAGGTTCTCACTTGCTATCGCATGCATCATCCCAAAGCTGATGTTGATCGTCTGTATGTGCCCAGATCCGAAGGAGGCAGAGGATTAGTTCAACTAGAACTGTCCTACAAAACTACAACAATTGGCCTCCAAAGATACTTGGAAACTACAGAAGACTGGATGATGGTATGCGTCAAGGAACATGAAAGTAGTAAGCGTCTTTACTCCGTAATGAAAGAAGCCAACAAATTCAAACTGGAGCTTCAAATGGGCGTAGAGATGCAACTACAGCACAATACACCGGCTGAAACTGCAAAATACTTGAAAAAGACAGCATGGAACCGACCAGATACAGAAGCGATGGCAAGATAAACCGCTTCATGGCCAATACTCTGCCCGTATCAAACAAGCTGATGTAGACAAAATCCGTACCCATCAGTGGCTACGCAGTGCAGGGTTGAAAGCGGAAACTGAAGGTTTTATCCTTGCTGCGCAGGACCAATGCTTGCTAACTAGGAATTATCAAGCACTTATACTAAAATATTGTGTCAGCCCAAAATGCAGATTCTGTGATAAATATCCAGAAACGATTGATCATCTTGTATCAGGTTGCACGATGTTGGCACCCACTGAATATAAAACCCGACATGACAGAGTGGGCCAATATCTGCACTGGAAAATCTGCAACTTCTACGGGAAGGAAACTGAAAGAAACTGGTACCAACACCACCCAGACCCGGTTACGGAGATAGGACCTGTTACAATTCTATGGGACTACACAATTCACACTGACAGAACAATCAAGGCCAACCGCCCAGATATTGTTATTAAAGACCACAAACAAAAACGGTGCCTCCTTATTGATATGGCAGTCCCTGCTGACTGCAATGTATCTTTGAAGATATTCAAAAAGCTGTCAAAATACAAGGACCTTGAAATAGAGGTCTCGAAAATGTGGCATATGGGAACATCAACAATCCCTGTTGTAGTTGGAGCCCTAGGACTGTTTGGAAAAGATTGCAGTAGACTAATTGCAGGGATTCCTGGAAGTCCATGCCTCAAGGAGATACAAAAAAATTGTTCTGACAAGTACAGCCCACACTTTACGAAGGGCTCTATCTATGTAATTTTTTTTTTTTTTTTTGTCAATGAAAAGTGTCATGATGCCATTTCTAACCTTAGGTCCCTGGGCGGGACCCGGAAAGAAATGTGTAAACGCCAGAAAGCAAAGAAAATAAAAATAATAATAATAATCCGAACATAGGTGAAAAAAATAAAAACAAGGCAAACAACCAATGCAGGAAGGAAAAAGATGTGACAACTGAAAGCAGCTGTTTGGTGCACATTGCTAAATAAATAAAAAAAATCGACGGATTAGGAAGAGTGGGACACTGAGAACTGTGCCAAATTTTGGGCGATGAACCTGTTTTTAACTCTTCAAAAACAAAAGAACATTTGCAAACTGATCATGTCGACCGACTCTTGCGATCCGATTCATAGCGATACCATTTTGTTGTAACAAGTGTGTTTTCCCGCCATAATTAGCGCAGAGTTGCCAAAGCACTTCTCTCTTGGATAAAAATCAAATCAAAAGTATTTTCGAAAATAAACTGGAATTATTTTCTCGTAAAGCACCAGAGAGGGTTCAATTTCTCATTAGATCTGCATCTTGTAAAACTGTCATTTTCCGTTTTCTTTTTTGGTCGGACGAATTAGATAACTGTTGACTCGAAGATAATTAATCAGGAGAAATTCAAATGTATATTGCTTATTTATCTGTCTCTGCATGAGGACAAATTAGGCACAATATCGGTTTAATATGTGCATTCCATCACATAGAAGTGGGTGGAGGTAGACACTATTCAGTCTATCATGGCACTTTCCATTTCGGACGCAGCAGGCATCCGACATTTTTTTTTTCAGTCGATACCCTTTAAGGTCAATGAATATAAATGCGAGCATGGGTATTCACGTGTAAATGGATTCTACACCCCTTTGTGAATATATCACTTCAAACACAATTGTATTTCTACTTGTATATTTAAGAGTACTTTTTTCTGTATCTAATAAAAAAGGAGAATAGGTTTCGGAATTCTGAGATGAAATGTTGTCATTAACTGAATAAATATGCGAATTCACAATTTTTTTCCTATATATATATATATATATATATATATATATATATATATATATATATATATATATGTATGTATGTATGTATATATATATATATATATATATATATATGTATATATATATATATATATATATATATATATATGTATATATATATATATATATATGTGTGTGTGTGTGTGTGTGCATAAGTGTCATTAAAAACAAATGGAAAAATACTGCCATTAAGTTTTTTATTTACTTTTTCGTGTGTTCTTATAATCAAAATAAAAAAATTTAACCGAAGTATCTTATCAGTCGTTTTTAATGAAATTTGTATAAAATGTGTATATTTTTATGTAATTTGCGTTTTGTTTTTAATTTCCTAGATATATTTAGAATGCATTGTGCTCATCGCGTATTTACTGTTTGCGAAAGATGTTTTGTGTGCATAGTTTCTTAGTTTCCAGTGTCCTTCATTTACTCCTATATATACTTTTCTTCATTATCTGGTGATTTTACCGTGGCTTGGTATATTACGTTGTTTAAAAAACAACGTAATCTCATGGGAAATAAGGAAAAGATCATAAGCTTACAATAAGCAATACAAAACCTGCAAACTTTGCTTGGAGGAAAAAAATAGCTATTATTACCTTCCCAGACCCAAATCAATTACTAAATAAACGATCTGAGCTCATCTCAAAACAAATGTTACTACATAACTTAAAAATCGAAAACTGAAAAGAATAAATAAAAATAAACAAAAACAAGTAAAATAAATTAACTCAAGAAAATAATAAACAAATTAACAAACTACTCTTGTTAGAATAGACGAAATAGAGCAAATAAAAAAAATAAATACATAAAATACAAGTAAAAATAATCAGTCCAAATAAATAAACAATAAACAAACTAACAAACCGTCAATAACCGTTAGAATAGACTACAACAATCAATCTAAAAATTGAACGAGAAAATAGCAATAACTGCTAACGATGAAAAATTACTATGTTACTCAAAATCGAAAACCGAATAGAGTAAATAGAAATATACAAATAAATAAGAAAAAATAATTAAAAATTAATTCAAATAAATAAATGAACAAATTAACAAATCGCTCCTGCTAAAATAACCGTTAGAGCTAATAAAAATAAACATAAATAAGCAAAAACAAGTACAAATAATCAATCTAAATAAATAAATAAAATAATAAACAAATTAAAAACTGCACTCCATGCAAAAATAGCAGAATACACTACGGCAATCAATCCAAAAATTGAACGAAGCTTCTCAGACCAAAACAAACCATTAAACAAATCCTCCCCAAATTTTACTACGTTAATAAAACATCGAAAACCGAAAAGAATAAATAAATATACAAAATAAAAAATGGAAATAAAAAACAAATAAAATAAATTAACCCAAATAAATAAACAAGACACACCCGCCAAAATAACCGCCAGAATGGATTACCAACAATGCACCACTGACCCATATATTTAAATAACGAGAAAAAATCCAACACCTCGCGGCCTAGCATGAAACAGACTGTCGCCTCTGTGTTTTGACTTCAATGTTCACTTTGATATATATATATATATATATATATATGACTTCACACATTATGAAATGGACAATGTCCGACAATTATTTTAAAAAGAATGTATAAACATATATATATATATATATATATATATATATATATAAATATATATATATATATAGGATTGGATTTTTCATTTTTTCATTTATTAATCTGATATATTTTAATTTATTGCTTAAACGTTATTTTTGATGGATACCATTATTTGAGTAGATGCTCTGTTTTTTTTATATACATTATATATATATATATATATATATATATATATATATATATATATATATATATCCCACTACTGGCCTAAATATCAGAGAAATCTTATAAAAATATGCGCTCTCCAACATTTTTCGTAACAAGATTTCTCAAATACTTAGGCCGATAGATGAAAATAAATATCACTGAAATATATGAGTACGTGTTGGCAGAATTCTTAATATTGTTACACATACAAACACACGCACACACACACACACACATGAGAGCGTATATATATATATATATATGGAGAGAGAGAGAGAGATGTATGTGTGGGGTGTATTGTGTGTACTATTTGCTATACTTTCAGGGAAAAGTGCTCAATATCGTCGATAAATTGTTTTAGAAATACATATATATGTTTGTGTATGTGTGTCTGTGTGTCTGTATGTGTTTGTGTGTGCGTACATGCATCGTTCCAATTTTCGGTCAAAATTGTAGATAAATGTGTATAGTTAGTCTTTCACAATGACAGCACTCAGCTCTTGATAATAACCGAGATGGCCGGAAGTACTTACACAGAATAAAAAAATATGTACTTCGGAGTGTATATACACGATTTCGATCAATGGCGACAGTATGTTTCATCCTTAAACGCAATCATCTGCTCATGTACGTTGTCTTTTGAATAGACTATTTATATATGTTGGTCAGTGGTGTATTATTGCTTGGTCTATTGTATTATTCTAACGATTATTGGTTGGTCGGTAACAATTATGCTTCAAATTATTCCAGGGGCTATTAAGTGGGAATAATTGTGGATCCGAAAGCAGATTTGCAGCCATTTTATGGCTTAAATAAATACAAAAATAATATAAATGAAAAATAAATAAAAACAAATAATCAAAATAAAATAACCCGTTTCAATAATTAAACAAATTAAGTAAATAAAAAACAAATTCACAAATTAAGAATGCTTAGATGGACACAGGTGAACTTAATAATAATAATCAACAAAAAATAATAAATTAATCAACAATCTGGTGCCCCCGCTGTTCATCTTAAGGTCCTCGACAAAATCCAGAGACGGATATGCAATATGATTGGCCCTGATCTGGCATGTCGTCTACAGTCGCTCTCTCACAGACGTGTCGTCCCTTCCCTCTGTCTTTTCTACAAATCCTTTCATAGTAACTGCTCCGACCAACTACTTTCGATGGCTCCCAACTGCATGAAATTAAACATGCTACTAGGCTGCCATCTCGGTTTAAACCTTTCACTGTTGAAACGGTTAAATGTAGCCGTCTCTTCTACTCCAACAGCTTCATGTCTCGCATCTCCCGTCTGTGGAATTCCCTTCCTATTAGTTGTATCCCTGATAACTATAATCTCCAACTATTCAAATGTAATGTCAATCGACACCTCCAGATGCTTTGATCTATTCCCTGTTTTTCTCTTCATCCTTACCTCTTTCTCGCCTATTTACTCTCGATTTCACTCTGTGCAACCTCTTGCGTGCTAGTGGCATCCTGCCTTGCTTGGGGTGAAATGCTTAGAAAAAAATATTATGTAAAAACAGTTGACAACATTATAAAATGGAAAGACATCTGCGTGAGTGGAAGGGATTTTTAAAACTTGTTCCAATGTCGTACGAACCGAATCCTCTGAATCTGTTCCTGACATCTATTATAAAAAAAATGGAGCCATATTGTTCCTATTGCTGACCAGATAGAGGTGTCTGATAGTGAATATTGATATTAAGTTTGCAAAAGAGATAATTTCTTTGACAAGTGTTCCTTTTATATATTTTGTTTTTACTCAGTCGTCAGTTAAGAATTTGTTACCGTGTTGTATGCAATTGACGAGACCTTTCTTTACACTGTATGGATAACAGATACTGTGGACGCGACAGTTAGCCTCGTATTACTATTATCACTACAGGATGTCTTCTCATTCCGCCTAGAAATCTTTCATATGTCACCTCTTCTGTTTCCAAGAAGAATATCCATTGTATATTTAATCAAAGTAGATTTCCAAGTCGGAAAGATTTATCGACAAGTCATCTGACATGTGAACTTTGCATCGCAAACCAATTTCTACACTTGGTGTCCTAAGGGACATCTTCTCGTGGATATACAAGGGCTGCTCGGAATGTTTGAAACCATTTTGATTATCTTGAGAACGGGATGCAGAGTCTTAATTCAATTTGGCAATCTATCAGTGGTGACTGACTATATATGCATGGACAGCCACTTCCCCTTGGAGTTACTGACTTGGCAGTGAAATGCCGTTGAATGAGCAGGCGTACTGTGTGACTGATATTCACAATTAATTTTTCTGTCTATTCTTCACCTCTGTTGAATTTTGGGGAAGAGGAAATATATCAAGATGAAAGCAACCTTAGAACCAGATATTCCTCCGTGGTTGAAAGTGGAAAGAGAATTCAGATTCAAGTATGTATTTAGCGAAAAAAAAACAAACAAACAAAAACACCAACAAAATAGATGATGGCGATCTTGAATAAAGATTTTGCGGACTCTTTTGGAAAATGAAAGTGAAGCTCTGTGTATAGGCCTAATGGATTTACTTTAATGGAAGCACAAGGAGCTAAGATGCTATTTTCCGAGGTAACTGATTTTTGATTTGTTTATATAAATTGGTTTAATATTTTCTTCATATATACAAAAATTTAAATTCAACATCAATCTCCATCTTTTGATTCCTCCTTCATTTACATTTCCTTTTTCTCACTCCTCTTCAGTAAAGTCTTCTCATTCAAGATGATAAAAAAAATACATGTAAAACCATTATTCAAAATTCGTTGGAATTTTAGAGGCGAAAAGTGCCAATAAATTAAATTACATTATCAGATCCGACGACCAAAGACCAGAATTATATATATATATATATATATATATATATATATATATTAGGTTGGTGCAAAAATAATGACGTAATAATGTCGTTTTTTGACGTTCAAAAAACGACATTATTACGTCAGTATTTTTGCACCAACCTAATATATATATATATATATATATATATATATATATATATATATATATATATATATATATATATATATATACCGGATATAACAGCAAAGTTGTCCAAATCATGTAACAGCAAAATTGTCCAATGGTTAGATTAAGCTTTGAACCGTTGTATCTTAGAAATGATTAATGATATCTTATTCTAATTCTCCGTGGTTTTTATAACACTATTGGACTCTACTTTGAGCAATAAGAATGTATAATTACTCTCCAAGCTTAACAGAAAAATCGTGATGAAATCGATCATTAATTAATCATAGCTAAGG
>OZ010580.1:63072361-63127361 GCA_963932145.1 Acanthosepion lycidas | reverse complement strand
TAATATTATTTTAGCAAAGATGACGATTTTAGAAAAATAGGAATCACAAAGAAATATACTTACTATCAGAAAGAGAAGATTGACATTTCTACGCAACATAATGAAGAGAGACGGCTTGTAGAATTTAACACCCGCAGGAAATAATGAAAGAAAGAATGCGCCAGATCCTACGGGAAAAACACAAGTGGTAATGCATTTCACAGATAAATCTGTGGTCGTAAACATGATATTTATTGCAGTCCAAGATAATGCATATACATTTGAACACGTAACACTTCGAATCACTTAATAAACTGATGGCATTACTTGATGAACCGTTTACTATTATTATTATTATTATTACTATTATTATTATTATTTCCTTTGATTTCTGGCGTTTACACATTTCTTTCCGAGTCCCGCCCAGGGGCCTAAGGTTAGAAATGGCATCATGACACTTTCCACTGACAAAAAAAAAAAAAAAATTACATTGATAAAGCCCTTCGTACAGTATGGGCTGTACTTGTCAGAACAATTTTTTGTATCTCTTTGAGGCATGGACTTCCAGGAATCCCTTCAATTAGTCTAGTGGAATCTTTTCCAACCAATTAGAGGGCTCCAACTACAAAAGAAATTGTTGATGCTCCCATGTGCCACATTTTTGAGATTTCGATTTCAAGATCCTTCTATTTTGATAGCTTTTTGAAGATCTTCAAAGATGCATTGCAGTCTGTAGGGACTGCCATATCAATAAGAAGGCACCTTTTCGTGTGCGATCTCTAATAACAATGCCTGTGCGGTTAGCTTTGATTGTTCTATCTGTGTGTATTGTGTAGTCCCGTAAAATTGTAACAGGTTCTATCTCCGTAACCGGCTCTGGGTGGTGTTCATACCACTTCCTTTCAGTTTCCTTCCCGTCAAAGTTACAGATTTTTCACTGCAAATATTGGCCAACTCTGTCATGCCGGGTTTTATATTCAGTGGGTGTCAATACCGTGCAACCTGATACAAGATGGTCGATTGTTTCTGGGTAATTATCACAGAACCTGCATTTTGGGTTAACACTATATTTTAGTATGTGTGCTTAATAATTTCGGGTTAACAAGCACTGATCTTGTGCAGCAAGAATAAAACCTTCCGTTTCAGCTTTTAACCCTGCACTATGTAGCCACTGATGGGTACGGGACTTGTCTACATCAGATTGTTTGGTACGGGTAGAGTATTGGCCATGAAGCGGTGTGTCTTGCCATTGTTTCTGTATCTGGTCGGTTGCGTTTGATTTTGCTTTCTTTTTTATGCATTTTGCAGCTTCAGTCGGTGTATTGTGCTTTACTTGTATTTCTGCATCCATTTGAAACTCCATTTTGAACTTGTTAGCTTCTTTTATTACGGAATAAATGCGCTTACTACTTTCATGTTCTTTGACGCATATCTTCATCCAGTCATCTGTGGTTTCCAGGTATCTTTGAAGGCCAATTGTTGCAGTTTTGCAGGACAGTTCTAGTTGAACTAATCCTCAGCCTCCTTCGGATATGGGCACATACAGACGATCAACATCAGCTTTGAGGTGATGCATGCGGTAACAAGTGTGAAGCTTTCTCGTTTTGGCGTCCATTCGCTTAATGTCAGCTATGGTCCAATTAAGGATGTTAAAGCTGTATTGCACCACAGGGACAGCCAAGGTGTTTATGGCTGATATTCTGTTTTTTGGGGTTCAGCTCGGTATTTAATACCAGACGCACACGCCTGTAGTACCCCTTTCTTACCTTCTCCTTCATTTATGTATGTTGTATACTATCTCCTTCGCTAATTCCAAGGTACTTATAGGCTTCATCTTGTTCTAGCTCCCTAATCTTTGTGACAAAGTCTAAATCTATTGAGGTTGTTTCTATAAGTCTCCCTTTCTTGAATGTTACTTTTGCACATTTATTTAATCCGAAGTCCCTACATATGTCGTCACTGAAACATTTTACAATATTGAGGAGGCCCTTCAACTCATTGTCGTTTTTGGCAAAGAGTTTGAGATCATCCATGTAGAGTAGGTGATTGAATATTTTTTGTCTAGTTTGTAACCATAGCTACTGTTGTTTAGTTCATGCGTAAGGGAGATTAAGAACAAACAAAACAGAAGGGGTGAGAAGGAGTCTCCTTGAAAGATTCCGCATCGGATAACAGACGGTTGGAGATGGCAGTGCCTTTCGTGTGATTTAGGTATAGTGTGGTGTTTCACATTCCCATTCTGTGCTTAAGGAAATGTGCTACCACAGGGGAAAATTTGTACATTTCCAAAGTCTTAATGATGCAAGAGTATGGTACACTATCAAAGGCTTTACGATAGTCAATCCACGCTGCGCTAAGATTTCTACAACGTCTCCTGCAATTTTCCAGGATCATTTTGTTTATCAGTAGTTAGTCTTTGCAGCCGTATGAACCTCTCTTGCATCCCTTCTGTTCCAGTGGAAGAATGTTATTTGCTTCGAAGAAAAAGTAAGTTCGGCTCGTAAGGACAGACGTGATCAACTTATCCGTGGTGGAGAGATGTTATTGGCCTGTAATTTTTTGGATCATCTGTTTCACTCGTTTTTGGTATGAGATATGTAATGCCTTCCGTGATCAAATCCGGGATTTTATCAGGATTATTTATAAGCGATGATAGAGCTTTTGCAAGGAATTTATGGATTGATGAGAGATGATATAGCCAGAAATTGGGCACCTTGTCATTTCCTGGGGATTTCTATTTTGGGGATTTCGTTAGAGCTTGCCTAACATCATCTGTGGTTATATTTTCCCACTCTTGCAGAGGTGTATCCAGCATTCGTTTTTCTTCACGTTGGATCCATTTTGCACTTGGGTTATATTCCTTTGGACTGCTCCAAATATTCTCCCAAAATGTCTGCATATTGTTAATAGATGATGGTATTTCAACATGTATAGGTGCATTCCCAATTTCCCTGTAAAATTTCTTAAGGTCCGTTTGGAATATTTTATTTTGGCGATAGAACCAGAACCGTTTTTCGTATCGTCTTGTTCTCTGTGCCTTTAACTGAAGTTTTTGCTTCAGCATTTCCTTGATTGGTGTAATTTCAGTTAGGGATTTAATTTTGTATTTCCGCTTGATCTTTGCATTTCTTGTGAGCTCATCTAATATAGAGAGCTCACATCTGATTTCCTTTATTTCTCGCATCAGTTTTGCCTTCCAAGATGGCTGTCTATGTCTGTTTTTTTTTCATTGTCTTCACTCCAAGCTTCCCAGTAGCTGCTAAGGCTGTCGAGTATATGATATTGTTAATTTCCGTGATATTTCTCGGTGGTTTATCCATTAACAGCATTTCCAGAGCAGCGTTGTATATTTGTACAATGTGCTTATTGGATTTCGTCATATGAATTTTGGGGAGCTGGTCTCTGTCTGACAATTGTATGAGGGTTACTTTGCTGAATTATTATTATTATTATTATTATTATTATTATTATTATTATTATTTTAAATCCGTTTTATTATCGGTACCTTCTATGTCATCACTGGATTAATGCACATTCCTAGCAAATAACACAAAATTAGAAATGAATAAGTTAGCTTCAAGGAGATTCAAATTCGCATCACACACTTCGTTCGAGTCATACTTGATAATTAATAAGTGAAAATTCTTAATTAAAACAAATTTCAAAAATTAATTTCGAATCTCGACCTCTCAACAGCAAATCTAGTAAACCAGAAATCGGACGCATATTTTCGACTTTTTTTTAAGTTCGGCTAATCATTGCAATGTAAATGCTAAAACCTGCGGTAATTAAATCTTTAGAATCCTTCGGAGAAAGACATTAGCACCGTACATTAAGGCGGTATGTGGGTGAAAAGTCGAAGGAAATAATTTTTCGAATGACAACTCCTCTCCACGTATGTAAAATAGCGTAGCAACTTCGAAATGCTAACTTGATGAAGCAGAGCTTTACTACCATTTTGTAACGGACGAGATTGCTGTCTTTGAAAATGGACGAATTCAACACGCCGAAGATTTTACATATATATGTTTATATAAAGAACAAAATAACTCAAATGCGGAGTGAAATTATATTCATGTATGTACACCGGCAGAGCTCGAAAGAGAAAAATACGTGTGACGTGTTTTTTATTACTAAATTACTAGCAAAATCTAACAGTAAAAGCAGATTTAGGACCCTGAAGTGATACTCATAAGGCAAAAACAACCATTAATAAATAAAAGAATTATAATTTAAGAGTACGTATTATAAAATGTACATTATAAAAACTAAATAAAATCACGCGTCATACCTCGCCTACATCACAAAACAAAACTGTTTGCCTTGACTGAGTCCATCCTTCAAATGCACTAGTCTAACATTATTCATTGCATTGACTATTGTTGCCATATACGGTCTGGTGCCTCCGCTATTTATCTCGAGGTCATCGACAAAATCCAGAGACGGATATGCAATGTTATAGTTCCTAATCTGGCATACAGTCACTCTCTCACAAAAGTGCTGTGGCTTCCCTCTGTCTTTTCTACAAATATTTTCATGGCAATTCCTCTGAGGAGCTACTTTCACTGGTACCACAACTGCATGAATTGAAGTGTGCTACTAGGTTGGCATGTCGGTCCCACCCTTTCACTGTCGAAACGGTTAAATGTAGCCGTTTCTTCTACTCCAACAGTATCTCTCACACTTCCCACCAGTGGAATCACTTCCACTTACTTGCTTCTCTGATAGCTATAATCTTCAAATCTTCAAATGTAATGTCAATCGATATCTTCTGATGTCTTGATCCTGATCTCCATCCTTCTCTATATCCTTTCCTATATATTCTTGCTCTCACTCTCTGTAACCACTTGCGTGCTAGTTGAACGCCCGCCGTTTTTTTTTTGGGGGGGGGGAATACTTATTTAAAAAAAACACTCCAGAATACTCTCTAGTTCTATGGAAATTTCACTTGTCCCCAACTGAAATGATGATGTCTTAGGTAAGTTGAATGAATGGAGAATATTTCTTGTATATATATATATATATATATATATATATATATATATATATATATATATATATATATATATGTATGTATATGTGTGTATGTATGTATGTATGTATGTATAATATGAAATGAATTAAGTCCGACGATTATTTAATATATTATTAATATATATGTTATTTTTAATATATACAACTTATTTAAGTATATACTCTGTTTTTTTTTCTTTAAATAAACAATATCAATTACATTTGCCGACTTGAATGTTTGAGAAATTTTATAGAAAATATGCGTTCCCTGACAAGAATCGAGCTTGTGTCCTATACACAATATAGAGTTAGGGCATAAACAGACATATATATATATATAAATATATATAGAAAATAGAAAAGAACTCGTTAGGTAAATAACCCAAAGTTCTTTAGTATTTTTGTTATTATTTTTAAAAAATAGTGCTCGATACAAAAGTAGAGCAGAAATATAATTATTTATTTAAAAATAAGATTCAACACGCTACATAAGAGTTCTCATGTTTCAAAACAAGAGCCGAAGTTTTCGGCTTTTGTTTTGAAACATGAGAACTCTTATGTAGCGTGTTGGAATCATATTTTTAAATAAACAATTATATATATATATATATATATATATATATATATATATATATATATATATATTCCAAGAGGATAGAATCCAGGTAGAACTCAACGTCCAGGACAAAGTAATAATATAATAAATAATTATATATCCCATTCCATCTTTTTTACTCTCTGTCTCTCTCTCATTTTCTGGATTTTAAGTTTAAATCATATCATTTTTTATTGTGCTTAGTGTCACCATAAATGTAGATACACGTTTCCGATGTCTGTTTTTTAATTTTAATTTAGGTCAGCGATTCGGTAGCGAATTATGTATCGAAAAATAATTCATATTTATCTGTATCTCACTCATTTAAACCGTTATTTAACTCCTCTCTTTTAAACTTCTCTCTCTCAAATTTGAATCCCCACCTTTAGGGCTTCCTCTTCTTCTTTCGTCTGTTACATCACTCTCTAGAACTTTCATACATTTCCCTCTCACACTTGTTTCCCACTCCCACACACATACACGCTCACTAAAATTATGTTTTTTTTTATACCCGAATTGATTTCTTTTCGAATTTGTAGGTCTGATGAATTGGATCGTGATTACGATTCCAATCTAATAAATTATAACCATGGAATATTAGTGTTTGAGCCTTTTTATATATATATATATATATATATATATATATATATATATATATATATATATATATATTAAAGATAAGCAAACCACTTGAAGGTACCATTATAATAATTTATTTCACCAGAGTCCTTTTAAAGGACGCCGGATCATCATCTTCATAACTTACATATAGATAGATAGATAGATAGATAGATAGATAGATAGATTTAAATAAAATAGACATTATTTAACCATTAGAACTCTTTCGGCCATCCCTTTCAGAAAAGCTATTCGTTGGTGAGCAGCAGGAAACAATCAAAGACTTATTTTAATAAATAACGAATGAGGAGAAACAATTGGAACACGATTGAAATAGATTTAAATTATAAATAAATTAAAGACTAAAAGATGCCAAGTTCCAAAAAGAGTATAAAAAGGAAACAAAAAGTTACTCATCATCCCCAGATCAAATGTAAGGAACAAATAAAGTGCTCCTTTTGTTTACTAAGGCTTGGTTAAATGAAACTTAATATAAACAGACTCAAGAACTCTGGAGATCGTGAACCGAACGAGCACTACGTAAAATGGATGAAAATGCGTCGTTATAAGTGGTGGGACAGTCAGCATATATATATATATATATATATATATATATATATATATATATTTGTGTGTGTGTTTGTGTGTTCGTGTGTGTGCGCGCGCGTTCCTTTTCTCGCCATAAGAAACCCCACCATGCTCTGTTTATCAGGGAGTTGACATATTGCATCTGTTCTAGGGAAGCGATCCCAGCACGCGACACATTTGGAAAGTTCCTGCAAACAATCCTACGAGTTAATCCAACCTCCATAGGATTGGAATTGGGTATAGATATAAATATCGATTCACCTGTGAGGATTAGCAAAAAGGATATATTCCAGAAATCTCAAGAAGTTTAAATAAAATCGAACAGGTTAATATCGTTTTGTGTCAGACACACTGTCTTCTCAATTGAACAATGGCGCGTGGAAAAAATATCGTTCAGGTCTCCAGTGTGGTACCGACATTCTTACTCTGTCTTCCATCTTCGAAGTTCATTCAAGAACTATTTAGAGAACGGTGGATAAGTCTAAAAAAGAGGGAACTATAGAGAGTAAATCTGGGCCAGTAGGTCACAAAAGGATGAATGATCGTCATTTCAACCTAGAGCTAAAGAGATCAATTAGAAAAGATTCAACTCAGTCTATAAGACGTTTGGCACGAGAGAGAAGTTTCAGTTATGACAGTCCAAGAGCAGTGAAAAAATACTTGAAGGTGAAATCATACGTGAAATCTGTGAGGCAACTAATTACTCCAAAACAGAAATTACGACGGTTAGAGAGGGCAAAGATCATCTTGAACAAGTTAGAAAATGATCCTGGAATAATACATATATATATATATATATATATATGTATACATATATATATATGATCTTTATTCCAATGTTTCATGAGCTTCCGATTCTTAGCTATGATTAATTAATAATGAACATGTCATTTTCGTTTACGGTCGATTTTCATCACGATTCTTCTGTTAAGCTTGGAGAGTAATTATACATTCCTGTTGCACAATGTAAAGTCCAACAGTGTTATTTTACTTTTTTTAACAATAACTCGGAGAATTCCAGTAAGGTATCTTTAATCATTTCTAAGATACAATGATTCAAAGCTTAATCAAACAATTAGACAATTTTGCTGTTACACCCAGTACACACACACACGCACACACACACGCACACACACACATATATATATATATATATATATTCATAAGCAGTGTGGATATTGCTTGACGATGGCGCTTAATCATTGTGTCTTGCGCTTCTTCTTCTTCTTCTTCTTCTTCTTCTTCTTCTTCTTCTTCTTCTTCCTACTACTACTACTATACTACTAGTGATACTACTACTATTACTACTTCTTCATCTTCTTCATCTGCAACTTCTTTTTCTTAACTTTTGTCCTTTCCTTCTTCTTCTTCTTCTTCTTCTTCTTCTTCTTCTTCATACAGCTTCTCTCTCCCCCGCCCAAACTACTCTAAATCATTTTTTACACCCTCTCTCTATTTCCAAGCCGCTTCTCTTTTATAAGCTCTCCCCCTTGCACTTTCTTTTATATTTTCTTTTTCGTCGTCTTCTAGGGTGTGCTGTTCGGGTAAGGGATAGCGCCTTGCAATATGAGTTCGAGGGCTATGTCCGTGTTCCAGTTGAAGTTGCTACATATGCTTTCGCGCAAATACCCTTGGGAAATGATTGTTACCCCTGTACTTATATTCAATTTTTCCATTTTACTTTCGAATAAAACCTCCCGCCAATCGCATCTGCATTTCCTGTTTTTATCTTTATATCTCCTTCCCTTTTCTTTTTCTTTTTTTTATGATCTAAGCTTTTGCATCTATTCGGCTAGTGTCCCCTTCTATTTTCGTCTCTATTTCTTTTTATATCACCATGTTGCTATACTTCACCCTAATATACGTTTTGTCTTTCTTCTCTCTCAGTCGACATTTACACTTATTAGTCTCTCTTTTACTTCGACTCTTTCTGTTTTTCTCTCCCTGTTCTTCTATTTCAATCTTCCCAGCATCTTTATCTCTCTATCTCAATCAATTACACATTTATTCTGTCTCTCTTCAAATCCCCTTTTCTCCCTGTATCACACCCACTCGCAATATTCGTTTCTTTGCATTTTCTCTTCAGAATTTACACACACTTTTTCTCTCACTTATTTTTCGTCTTGCACTTCCAATGACCTTCTTTGTCTCTCTCACCATACCTCTCCCACTCTCTCTCTCTCTCTCTGTCTGTCTGTCTCTCTCTCATAATTCTCTCTCCTTGTATCATTTCCGCTCTTCCCTCTTCACACGCGAACGCACATATGATATTGTAGCAATCGTGTTAAATGTTGTCATGCTGAGTTACGACTCCGTTAATGTCGACTGCCATTCCGTCGTAGCCTCCTTTGCCGACATTGTACAGCCGTTATGCTTCCAGATCTACGCTCTTATCCCGCTCCCCGTTAGTGGACGAAAATCTGTTCATCAGGTCACAGCTCAGTGAATATTTTGACAGCTCAGACAAGTAACACACAGATATACACAGATGGGTATCAGTTCTTGCGTACCGGTGACTAATGGCACCCGTCACTTATCTAGATTCATCAGCTGGAATAGTACATCGCTACTGGGCATTTTTCTAAACAAGATTTTTGTCTACGGGTGGCCCCAGCAAAATGAAACGCTTCTATGAAGGAGCCAATCAATCTATCTATCTATCTATCTATCTATCTATCTATCTATCTATCTATCTATCTATCTAATCTCTTCATATCTATCTATATATCTATTTGTTTCTTGATATCTAGCTATGTATCTATTTAGTGTCTCTTCATATCTATCTATCTATCTATCTATCTATTTATCTATCTATCTATTTATCTATCTATCTATCTATCTATCTAATATCTTCATTTATATCGATATATCTATCTGCCTCTTGATATCTAGCTATGTATCTAACTAATGTCCCTTCTATCTATCTATCTATCTATCTATCTATCTATCTAGCTATCTAATGTCTCTTTATATCTATCTATGTATCTATATATCTATTGTCTCTTCATATCTATCTATCTATCTATCTATCTATCTATCTATTAGGTTGGTGCAAAATAATATCGTTTTCTCACATAGTAACATATGTGAGAAAACGACATTATTTTTGCACCAACCTAATATTTATCTAACTAATGTCTCTTCATATCTATCAATATATCTGTATCTTGATATCTTGCTATGTATCTAACTAATGTCCCTTCTATCTATCTATCTATCTATCTATCTATCTATCTAATGTCTCTTCATATCTATCTATGTATCTATATATCTATTGTCTCTTCATATCTATCTATCTATCTATCTATCTATGCCTATATTTTTTGAGATGAGACATTGTAATTATTTACATTGTTCAGACTGTTGTCCTTAACTTTACTCTCATATTAATTTTTACGATTTATCATGCATAATTATTGTACACTAATAAATGTGCTTATGTAATTCTTGTTCCTCCTGCAATAGTTCCACATACATTGCACCATACATCGTTGTTCGTACAGTCAGTGCCTCAGAAACCAAACTAGTTACATCCCATCATCGCCGATCAGACCCCGAACCAACGCCAGTCACGACGAACGGATGCACCCTCGAGCAGGCTCTGTGCCTTGAGAGAGTATTGAATCTTAAACTCACAAGTGGAACACTTACAAAAGAACCATCGCTAAAAAATTCAGGTAAAACGATCGGCTCCCTGTACTGTTCCATTAATTACCTGACTACAAGAGCAGAGCCAGATCAGGCCAAAAATGGAGGACTGTTGTTATATTTGAGCGTGAGCTGCCCAAAACCGCACTCCAGCCACGACAGAGTTCAAAAGCGTCTCCGAGCCCTTGTGTGTGACGAATTATTTTCCACCTTCTAACCTCTCTTTCATAAGCCTCTTGTTTCTCTATCGTTACTTATACTTATATGGTCGAACAAACTACATTCCTAGATTTCGTTAGGTCTAAGCTTCACGGCAAGGGACCCGCCATGCTATTTACATTTGTAGCAAATCACCCAAATTCTCTTTGCAATGCATCAATGAGAATATAGTTCCACTCGAATATTTTCTTCCCGCGAAACACTGCTTTGTGGAACAGACTCCCAAGAGGATGTTTCCCCGATCATTGCAATCTTAATGCGTTCAAGTCTAAGGTTAACCGTTGCCTTCCTCTCCTATCCGTACAAAATGCCTCCTAACGTAACCCTCTACCTCGAGTGGCCTCCAGGCCTTGTACAATGTGAATCTTACTGTAAAAATAAATGGCTACAAATTTTTTGCCATAAATCATGTATGAATACTGTTAGATACACAAGGTAATGCAAAAACGAAAATAAACATGTTACAGGTAAGTAGTCTTAAACTTTTGTTAATGACTGTATTATACCATGTCTCTTATAGATTTTCTAATGCATACAGAAAGATGTCAAGTGATTGACAGTTATGACTCTCAGGTTGACATGCGAAGTCGTCGTTACAATACGTCGTTTTTAGCAAGTGTCAAAAATGTAGGATTACGACAACATAAAAATTTAAAAGTACCGTGTACTATTGCGCTAGTAATTTTTTCAAAATGAGCATCCTGTCTCTTTCCATTTTTGACCGGGTTCAAAAGCGTTTACGCGGCCTTGTGGTTGATTAATTATTTTCTAGCCTGAAACCAATTTCCCACAGAAAAAAAAAACTAACAAGACTAATGTTACTTTATTCCTATTTGCATGGAAAATGTTCTTTTTCGTATCACCAGTTCAGACCTTTACAGATTCAGGTCCAACATGCTACGCAAACTGGGACGAAACACTTCCATTTCCCTTCATATTCCACTGGCAAAAAAGATGTTCCATTTGGACACCTTTTCTCCAAGAGCCGCTACTTTGTGGAACAGGTGCTTCCTTGGTTACTACAATCTTAACTCGTTCCCGCCTGGAGTTAAACGTTATCATTCCGATACATCTTTAAAATCGATACTTTTAATCACTTTTTTACGTTCAAATGACAAACTTGTTTCGTAACTCTTTCATTTAAGTGGCTCTTGGGCCTTGAATTGGGTGCACAATAGTAAAAAAAAAAGCGCATGATTGATAAAATCCAGCATCTGTCTATATTTCTGAGATGAAGCACTATAACTATTTACATCATTCGGACTGTTGTCCTCGTGTTTATTGCTATATTCACGATGTTTCGACCGTTGTACGCTCCGGGCTTCTTCAGGATATGTCTATATTTCTGAGATATGGTACTGTAAGTATTTTCACTATTTACATCGTTCGGACTGTTGTCCTCATCTTTATTGACATATTCACGACGTTTGGACCGTTGTACGTTCCGGGCTTCCGCAGGAAATGTCTATATTTCTGAGATGAGATATTATAACTATTTACTCTATTTACAGCGTTCGGACTGTTGTCCTCATGTTTTTGCCATATTCACGACGTTTCGACCGTTGTACGCCCCGGGCTTCTTCAGAATATGTCCATATTTCTGAGATGTGGTACTGTAAGTATTTTCACTATTTATATCGTTCGAACTGTTGTCCGCATCTTTATTATCATATTCCCGACATTTCGACCTTTCTACGCTCCAGCCTTCTTCGAAACGAAACCTTTATTTCGTCCACCGGAGAAGATTTTTCTAGTTCCCCGTTCCATGCTTTTTTCTGGATATCTCAATTCCAGTTATTTTCGTTTTCTAACTCTCCTTTCTAATTTCTTGTTCACTTTTTCAGGTACTGAACTCTTTGAATCAAGACACTGGATTACTTCAAGCAACGCTTTTATCCTCTGGGCCATGTGTCCATGAAGATAGTGAAAAAACAAACTAGCTTCTGTTTCTCTGTAGCATTGTTGCACCTATTTGTACGTGATTCGGTGTATTTCCATGTAGCATACGTCATCGTCTAAAACAGAGGCACAAAATAGTTGAAAGCTTTGAAACATATATCACATGTTCTTTTTATCCAAATACTAAACCAAGACAAAACTGTCATCGATTTGCACTTTTATATAAACGATTTGAGTAAATACACAAAAATATATTGGTGTGTAAAACAAGGATGTGTCGTCCCACCGGACTTATTCAACCTTTACAGTGAAGCAATCCTAGGATAATTAGAAGTCCTACCAGGATTCATTACTGGCGGCCACAGTCTTAACAACGTAAGATATGCAGATGACACAATGTTGATAGTAAACACAGAAAGGAAACTACATGAAGTCCTTCATTAAAGAAAATTGAGAAGAAAGGATTAATCATGAATTGTAAGAAGACAGAATCAATAGTTTTCGGCAAAAGGAATATCACAAGATGTGAAGTGTGAATTGGAGCCTTGAAAATCTACTTAATACCAAAATCTAAATATTTAGGAAATGTTTCAAGAGTGGACGGGAAATGTAACACAGAAATCACAGGAATATTGAAAGATGTTTTGAAAAAGCTAATCAAAGTATTAAGATATGTCGTTAGAAACAAAGCAGACGGTACTGAACTGCCATGTAAGATTGTTTTTTCTATATAGCAGTGAATGCGGAATAATCTTCTCACAAAGACTTAATGCCAGAGTAAGGTTGCTCTATATAAGAATGCCGAGAATCCCATAGACTGGACATATGAGTTTCATGGAAAATAAAAAAACGACAATTATCTAGAATCAGAACGAGGCAATTGAAAGCACATAGTGAGGAAAGAACGCTTGGAGAATTTGATATTCAAAGGAAGAGAGACATACATATTGAAGGAAGACTGAGGAAAATGGCGAATAAGCTTTATACACACACACACACACACACATATATATATATATATGTGTGTATATATATATATATATATATATATATATATATATATATATATCTGCATATTTTGATGATAATCATTTCATATTCACGAATATTGTTCCGTATATTACAATTAAATAAGGCAAGAAATGCACTGTAACAGTAATAAAAGTGCTTCTCAGTATTACTGTGCATTTCTTAACTGATTAACTGCAATATACGGAAAAACTTTCATGAATATGAAAGGATTATCATCAAAATAAACCGAAATAACGTTTGTAACGTGGCCTGATGATTGCATCTAGCATGAAACAGCCTGTCGCCTATGAGTGTCGACTTCAATGTTCACTTATATATTTACATACGTTCTTTCTCTGATATTGAACCCTTTATCCCATAAATATAGCACACTTTAAAATGATATATATATATATATATATATATATATATATATATATATGTATATGTATATATATATATATATATATATATATATATATATATATATATATATATATATATATCAGATAAGCTAAGATAAGGAATAAATAGGTAATTTTTATCAGTCTAAAATGTTTCACTTTTATTAAAGCTTCATCAGAGAATGAGGTATGGAGAAAAAGAAAAATGAATTCCGAGTATGTTCTCGTGGCTTGATTTCCATTACTTAATCAGGCTTCACGTGCATTCGACTTGTTGAACAAACGTTAGTACAATTTGTGACGTTCCGAATTCAAGGAGAGACGACGCGTATGCGTGCGTGTGTGTGTGCATCTAGTATGCATTACGTTTGTTGATTATTTGTATGTTGATTTGAAAATGATTTGAATTACATGCCATTTGTTTTAGATAAGCACGCGTTAGATTCTTTAAGAATGGATTCAATAAAGGTTTGTGATGCAATGATTTTGATGTGCTTTTAAAATTGGTAATATTGTTATTAGTAATCTAACGAAGTAATTTCGATGTAAAGAACTATGTCCTTTTTAATTGATTATGACCATTTTTCTTTCTGTGTATTAGGAGCGACTTTAAATGGTTGTCTAAAAGTAAATGCCTTTTTAGATTTCAAGATGTTTCGACGATATAAGTGATTTTACAGTGTAAGCAATTTATTTGATAAGTACCGACATATGAAAACACTTTCCCTGAACCAATAAATAGTCTTTTTACAAAACTTGTGACTAAATTCGTTATCCCTAATATTAGGATATTTACTACCAAGAAAACCAGATATATAATTAAGAAGAAAAATAGTACCAACACCATTTCAGATTCCGATGTTTACGCACATGTCTACGAGTGTGTGTATGATCATCAAGAATTCCTCGGCTAAATAAAAAAAACTATTTAGAACATCTTTATTTATAAATTCAAATGCCCATTGGGATATATATATATATATATATATATATATATATATATATATATATATATATATATATATTCATGAATCATTCATACAAAAAACAAATATAGAGGTTAATCATTTAAATGGCGAGAATACATTGTCGCAAACAATATAAACAAGATACACCAACCCCGAACCTGTATATGAATGATATGATCCCCGTTTATAAATTCCAGTTGCATAAGGTCTTTTTAATTTTTTACAAGCTTTCGTCTGTTCCTACAAGAACAAAATCTACTTCCATACCTGATGATGTCTGTAGGAACAGACAAAAGCTTGTAAAAAATTAAAAATACCTTATGCAACTGGAATTTATAAACGGGGATCATATCATTCATATACAGGGTCGGGGTTGATGCGTCTTATTTATATTGTTTGCGACGATGTATTCTCGCCATTTAAATCATTAACCTCAATATTTGTTTTTTGTATGAATGATTCATGAATTTATAAATTATATTTGCACATTTTAATTGAAAATATATATATATATATTAATATATATATATATATGTATATATATATATATATATATATATATATATGTGTGTGTGTGTGTGTGTATGTGTGTGTGTGTCTATATATATATATATATATATATATATACAAATGTAAAAGAACGAAGAGTAAGATTTCAGTGTTCAAAACATTAATTTCAAACAGAGCTCAATACAAAAGCAGAGCCAGAAAACTAAATAAAATATTTCAGTCGCATCGAGCAAAAGCAAAGTCGGGTTTCGATCCAAACTCATCTGGACCCTCCATTATTCATTTTTATCTTTCTTTATGCAATAGCATCAATTCCTTTTTTTCAACTTAGTTTATTGACATTTGAATACGAATTTTAATGTTATTTTGCCTTTATTTCTATCAAGATTTCCCCACCTATTTGTCCTTTAAAGAAAAATATTACTTGGATTATTTTCCCCTTTTATAACGCTGATGCCGAAAAAAATACTAAGGTGAAAAAAGTATGTAGTATTCTAATTCATATCGTAAAGTATAATAAATATAGCAATGTAAAGATTTTGTATCAGGTTAGTATACTAATCTATATCAGAAAGTCCGTTTCATAAAATGCTTTAGTACACCTTTTACATTCCGTGAAGAATTATCTCCGAGCACAGAATGTTTTCGATTTAGAAGAATTAACCTAACCAAGCTAGGAGACCGTTAAAGTTCAAATTCTACGATTCGACAGAATTCCATTGGCTGGATTTATCCCTTCTTGGTTTATATCATCTCCCTCCATCCCACCCACCTTTTTCTTCTCCCTCTCGCTGTTACTAATCACTTAGATTCCTTTCTTTCTCCACATGTAAATTCTTGTAGACGTTTTATGGGAGACTTCCTAATGACGGAAGTGGAAGGCAATGCTTCAATAATTGCATTTCTAAATAAAATATTTCAGTCGCATTGTGATTCCCCACTAGATGAAATGTTAAAAAAAAGTTTTTGTTTTTTTTAACGTTGAAATAAGATGTAGTTTTGTAGTGGGTATGTGCATGTTGTAATGTAACACTGCAATATATATATATATATATATATATATATATATATATATATATATATATATATATATATATTCTAAGAGTTAAAGTTAAAGTAAGGGACACCCACTAAGGATAGATCTCACTATTCTGTCTTAACTGTTTTAGCGAGACATGCTTAAAAGCCATTACTCAACGTCGAGATGACCAAATGAATTTCTCAGAATAGCTTCGATATAGCACAAGGCCGAAAGTATGGGCATCCAGTTAAGATCGAACTCACTACTCTGTCGCAATTGATCAAGATATATATATATATATATATATATATATATATATATAAACACACAAATGAGGGAAAAAATATACACAGCTCGTCTAATTATTTTTTGAAAAGTGATTACACACACATACACACACACACACACACACACATATATATATATATATATATATATATATATATATATATATATATATATATATATATATATGCAACAGGCGGGTGGCAAAATATTCTTTGTATAGTTTTTATTGTTTTAGATTTTGTTGACATGTGAAACACAAAAAATTTCAGCGATGAAAAATATTTATGTTGGCTATTCAACCCACGTCAATGCTTTATATATATATATAAATATATATATATATATATATATGTGTGTGTGTGTGTGTGTGTGTGTGTGTGTGTGTGTGTGTGTTTGTTGCCTTGGTTTATTCAAAAAAAGTTAAAATAAAGAAGATTTTTCTTTAGTGCCTCTTAACTATATGGCGAAAAATTATAATGACATGAAGTGTGAAAACATTTATAACTGGAGAAATTTGTTTTTTACAGAAGCACAGAAGATACAAAAAAAATTGTCAGCAATTGAAGAGTACATTAATCGCAATCGATCTTCGAAAATTGTTGAGGAGAAATACTTTGTTGACAGCTTTTGCTCAAACTACATCGAATGAACAATAGGCATTGGAAGGAGAAGAAATTCAACAAAGACTTCTCCTAGCAGCCGTGCCAATGCTGAAAACCAACGTTCACAAAGAATGTATAGAATTGTTAGTTTCGACAGCTCGAGTAGCAGAGGTTCTGGCAGCGTTCCTTCCTCGTTCCTTCCTCGTCTAGTTAACCGTTGCTCATTAGTTTCTGCTGACCTTGCATTAGCTGTACGAATAGCATTTTGTGTCAGTCTAATTTGAGTTTCTTGTTATGAAGCGTTTCTTCTCCGTGCTTTCATGCGTTTGGCTGTTGTAGTAGCACGTCCATGTGAAGGATGACGCTTTCATGGCATTACTGCCAGGTTGTAGTTGGAGGGGTTTGGCCAAGCTTTTTGAATAACAATGAAGTAATCAATTAAAAAGCAAGAATATTATACACATTAATGGAAATATAGCCATAATAAATTAAATGAAAGTTTATAAGAGAGACTACGGGAATGTGGTAAACAATTATAAGCAAGCTCGTAAAGTTAGGATTTATCTAAAAATAGACTACCAAAAAAACCTTCTAGTGATAAAAATAAAAATTAACGTGCAGCTAGAAACCTACTCACTATGAACGTTAAAACGTACACACTAAGTTTAGCATAATTATAAATGAATCGAAAGAGGGTCTTTACATTATTATAAATGCATTTTTCAGAATAAAACTCTCAAAATTTTAGGGCTCAAGTTTCCAAATATATGAGTTAGTAAGCATTATTTAAACGCTGATTAGAAGATGATAAATACATAATTAAAAATTGGCATTTACGCTTAAACTTTTTTAATACTATGATTTCACAAATTTAAATTTAAAGTATCAAAAATTCAAAATATACATGCAGGAAGGCAGCCTACCTTTTTATTGGATGACAACTTTAATGCGAATGAGATTTTTTGCATTTATTTCATCACATAGCTCTAATTGAACACTACACGTGAAACAAAATCGGTAGTTCGCACTACATAACTCGATCGATCATTGCACGTGGATCAAAATCAATTGTACATACTACACATCTCGATCGATCTCGCACACGCGTCTTATACCTACGTGCACTTCTCTCATCGGTGCACACTTTCGTTGGCACTTATTCTTTTTTTTCTTAAGGAAGGATATAATTTTTGCCGTCAAGTTAATGCAAACTAAACTATTTCAGTACCAAAAATCATGGTAAAAACTGATATTTTTCATAATGTATTTATGACACATGTGGTGTCAGTTTTAATTTTGAGTTGATTGATCTAAACAAATTATGTGCAAATTTTCAACGGAATGCTGCTAAACACTACAATTGAAAGACTAATGGGGCAGCAAGGTGTACATGGGTCATCTTGGAGGCCGCTTATGTAGTTTCAAAAATATGATAATCGTTTTTGATTCATTTTAAGATTGTAACATACATGTAAATTTCCGTCGAAATCGAAGCAATTTGAAAATTTGGGGGTCCTTTTGGTTCACCCTAGTGGTCCCAAATTTCAAGCCAAAGGACAGGTTTAAGACTAATAATAATTGAAATAATAAAGCACATCTTTTTTAAGTTTTCTATTTAATCGACTGTATGGCAAAGGCTGTAGACTTAATTGAAGATTTGGGGGTTGTCTGTTGATCCCCTAACTCGTGGGGGTCCCAGTGTTGATTTTTACTGAATTCCAAGTGACTACTTCAGTTAATCGATATAATCTCAATATGTACTGAAATTTTCGTTGAAATTGGGGAATACTGCTGCAAAACACACCTGAAAAGCATTTGAGGCATCAAGGGGTTTATAGGGTCATCCTGGGGGACCACTCATGCATTTAAAAAAAATCTTACAACCGATTTCTATATCATTGTAAGAGCGTAACAAACATGCAAAATTTCATCAAAATCGAGACAATTTGAATTTTTTTGGGTTACTTTGGGGCAACCTGGGGGTCCCAGTCTCGAGAGAAGCCAAAATCAATATAGCGTATAATAAGCGTGATAGTAAGTTACATACACTTATCAAGTTTAATTAAAAAAAGTCTGAAAGTTTAAAAACAACCAAACTAATAGAAATTCCCATTTAAACATTATATTTATCGATTATCGGTTATTGATTTTTGAAAAATGACTAAATGTTTTGCCCAGATACACCCAGTATCGAGTACAATTTATGTTCCAAATTTGGTGGAAATATGCCTCATGGTTCTCGAGTAATTCGCGAACACACACACACACACACAGAGTCAGTTTTTCATATATATATATATATATATATATATATATATATATATATATATATATATTATAACGAGTGCAAAATTGTCCAATTGTTACATTAAGCAATGTTGTATCTCAGAAATGATTAAAGATATTTTACTGTAATTCTCCGAGGTTTTTATAACACTATTGTACTCTATTTTAAGCAATACGAATATACTTATGCGAAATGATGATCCCTCTTGCTTTGTGACCTTATCCAGTTTTTGTCAACTGCTTTATCTATTTTACACCTATTCACCATTTTCTTGATGGTTTCTGAATCGACTTTGAAGATGGAAGGCAGAGTATGACTGTTCGTAATATTACTGAATGCATGAATGATCATTTTCCTCTCACCATTGCTAAGATGAGAAGACAGTGAGGTTGATACAAAACGATTTTATCCTGTTCTATTTCTTGCTGAATTTCTCGAAGGTCTTTTGACTGACTCTTACGACAAATGGCGTCACGAAACGCTAAAATGTCTCCGAAAACCTGGAAGAAAGAAAGTCAATTAGTTTAGTTGTTTTTTCGATATTAAACATTTTGTTGAATGCAGTTACAGGAATTGTCTAATTTTGCTGTTACACTCGTTATATATATATATATATATATATATATATATATATATATATATGTGTGTGTGTGTGTGTGTGTGTGTGTGTGTGTAGATAGATGGATGCCAAATCAGTCTGGTTTTCGAACCTGCTTAAGGCAATCGGTTGTAAGCCACGATGATGAGCAGTAATATAGCTAAACAGTATGTCTGGGGATGACAATATATATATATATATATATATATATGTGTGTGTGTGTGTGTGTGTGTGTGTGTGTGTGTGTTGTTTACTAATTGCATGTATTTTTTGTTATATATATATATATATATATATATATATATATATATATATATATAGTTGCCCAATCATATTCGAGTATACCCGTCTACTAGGGCGGCTAGCCAATCCCTATTACAGATGCTTGCTCAGGCACATACGTGTTTGCTCAACACTTACAGAGCCCACTTGTAATTTATATTGCAACTATGCTGAGCAGGCCTTTCTGGGAGAGAGCGTGTTATCTAGCGTGATCAGCAATTTGAACAAGGCCACCATGACATTTGGCTTCGTGCTAGCACAGATATCGACAGCCTACAAGAGTTCCCTCTACCCAATGTCACTCACAAGTCTTAGGTCAACCTGTGGTATAGTTTTCAGGCACTTTCAAAAGGTGTCGCACGCTGGGATCGACCTCGATCTACTCCGATAACATCAGGAAGTCGACTTCCCATATATTTTATATATATATATATATATATATATATATATATATATATATATTATGAAATGGACAAAGTCCGACAAGACATTTTTATGTTTATACATTCTTTTTATAGATACAAATATTTCAGTAACACCGGTAAATGGTGTTTAATTCTGTTTATTATAAACAGAGCATTTAACCCGCTCGGCCCGGCGGCTAGGATCATAGGGTAATATCTGCGCTTTGTGAGCTGCCCGGTCCGGTGTCTGTCGAACTCTCTGCTTGCAGAGAGGAACCCGGACGAAGCTCCGCCGAAGGGTAGGGTTTCGTTGAGGGAGGTTCACGGAACTGGCCCGCCTCGGCGGGTTTGGATGGTTATTTATTTTTGGCTGGGCCTACGGGCTCAGAGATACCCACATTAAAAAGTCCTTGTGCCACATTCGATCCCCGTGGGTGGATTGATAAATACCATCTCAAAAAAGAATGTATAAACATAAAAATGTCTTAATATATATATATATATATATATATATATATATGTATATATATATATATATATATATATATATTAGTTTTCTTACTTTGAGTAATATAACGGGAAAAATTTCCCGAGAGATAGATAGATAGATAGATAGAGTGGGAGAACGCACTAGGAAGAGAAAGATTGAGAGTGAGAAACAAGGGCCGTGGTGTAAATATTTCAAAATAATGGTAATGTGCTTAATGGGTTTGTGGTTTAATGCCCGTAAAACAATAAACAGGGCGACTGGTAATATTTTATGAATAAAAGTACAGCGTCGACCAGTAGCTCTAAATTTCCTTTCACGCGAGTCTCCCGCAGGACGAGTCGCACTAATTGCCGTTCAGTGTTTATTTCGATCATCTGTTCCGGATGTATTGTTCTATACGGGTATCACGCACGTACACACAGATATACACATGTGTACGCAAGCATTCATACGTAAACATATTCTATAAAAGAATATCCATATACACGTAGATGTGCGTGGTGTACGTTTACGCATCAGTACTTAATGTATATGTAGGATGTATAATAGTATCCGAAACAAAAAGGAAAATGATGAGACAAAATAGAAAATTTATTAACGACGCGTTTCGCCAGAGTGTTTTCTCTCTTCGGCTTTTTCACAATGAAAAAAGAAGACAAAACTTCACTAGAAAGAAAATACATTAATTAAATTAGATATTTTGTCACTTCCAATGTCCAGAAACCCGGGAGTGTCTCTGACCGCCTGTTATTTACTTGTTTGTATTTTCTATCTCAGAGCCGTTTGGGGTTGATGAATTGTAAGCCAGTCCACCGTAAGTAGAAAGTGTTTTTTTATCATATTAATATATATAAAAATATACGTGTGTATACATACCCACTAACCCTGGCATGTACATATATTAGACTTTTTTATTTATTAGACTTGTGTATGTAATTCATAAAAACACCTTTATTTTACACAGCAAATATTTGTTTTTCAACACACTGTTCTTCTATGGATCTGCTTCTATGTTAGTGAATGCTGGACAATCTCTTCACAGATTAAAAGCAAACTGACAGCAATAGAAATGGTGTTCTAGAGAAATATTCTTCTATACTGCCTGATCATGCCTATTTGATAGAAACCGTGCGTGTTTCGATTTATATATATGTGTGTGTGTCTTTTTGTGTATGTGCGTGTGTGGAGCCTGTAATTTTACTTCTATATACCTATGGTTGAATATAATTTGATCTATATAAAGAGATAAGTCTATCTATCTATCTATCTATCTATCTATCTATCTCAGTCTATTCATATGCCAGAAAGCGCATATTTTTCTCTAATCAAATTTTTCGAATGTTCAGGATCGTAGACGAAAATATATATACTGTTTAACAAACGAATGGAGCGTCTACTCAAATACGAGTAGCAAATTAAAATGACGTTTTAAATTATATATATATATATATATATATATATATATATATATATATATATATATATATATATATATATATTGTTGTGGAGATGAACATAAATCTCCAGAATATGACTTGGACTCGTCCAAATAGCATATACACTGACGCCGAGAATTCTCAGGAGGCAGCTTACCCGGAGTGAGCCTTATATCTTTACTACAGAATTCTGTTACACCACGTCGACTCCTTTCAAAATTATATTTCCTGATTGGGTTAACTTCATTCAATGGAATGAAAAAATAACAGTGGATTTGAATTCACACAAATTATTTTTCTCTTGCCTAGCATAAATAGCTGGCAAAAAATCAAAATTCACGGAAAATAATTTTGTGGAGTTTGTATATATTCATAGGACGAATTGGAAATCGATAAATTCCAAGGTTGTATGACATACTGCCATTAGGAAAACAAGACGATAGTAGCAAAAGAAAAAATCCGAATTAAAAATACTGCCAAACTCATGCTATGGTTGTGGTATGCTTCATTAAGAAAGGACTGTCCATTTCAAAATAAATAAATATTTTAACTGTAAAAAGACAGGTCACAAATGAAGCTACAGCAAGTGAAAAAACAAAAGAAATGCACAAATTAACTTGCTGAAAGTAGTACTGACAGTTAAAATCTGATACATTCAATTAATAGAAAATTTGTGATAGTAAAAGTGAATAACTCTACGTTGAATGGAAACAGAATTGGCAAACATAACTTGAAAAAACTGACAAAGTTGCAGGAATATCGGACAAGAAATTAATTTATCATGTGAAAATTACGTGTAACATCACTCTTGCAGAAAAACTAAATAAGCAGATGTTTACGTATTAAAAAATTCCAACTTGAATTTATCAGGAGTCGAATGTCTAGAATTATCTGAACTATGGAATTTACCGATTCTGGGGAAAAATTAATTATTCGTCAGAGAAAAAGATTGCAGCTAAAGAAACACTAAGCAAATCAAAAAATAAATTCACGAATATTTTCTCAGAGGAATTGGAAAAATGTACATAGTCAATGGCATTTTTTAAATTAAAAGAAAACGTGATACCAGTTTTGAAGCCTAAAAGAAAGTTACTCTTTGCTGCACTGGAGTCTAACACCAAATTTGATAGATTAGAAAACCGGAAGTTACTGAAAAAAATAGATATTCAGTATTGCCCACGTCAGTGGTTTATATTAGAAACATAATAATAAGATTTTTTTGACTGGGTTGAATGATTGCCTCTTACCATATGTATACCCTCTACCATCTCCAGAGGATATATTTACCAAAGTAAATGGTTGTATTTTTTTTTTAAATTGACCTGTTTGAGGCATATCTTCAAATAGAAGTGGATGTTACCCAGAAGTATTTGACTATTAATACACATAAAGGACTCTACAAGTTTAGAAGATCACCCTTCGGCGTAAAAGTAGCCCCAGAAAAAGATTGCAGCTAAAGAAACACTGAGTAAACCAAAAAATAAATTCACGAATATTTTCTCAGAGGAATTGGAAAAATGTACATCGTCAATGGCATTTTTTAAATTAAAAGAAAATAATGGATACAATGTTCGCTAGACTAGACGATACCATCGCTTACATAGATTAGATACTTATTAAGCGTGCTACGAAAATACAGCACATGAAACTGATTCAAGGAGTATTTCACAAACTGCATTACTACTGTTTCAAATTCAGTGAACAGAAATGTCAGTTCTTTCTGAATAATATTAAATATTTAGGTCAGATAATCGACAAAAACTGAGGAAGAATAGATACCACTAGAGCAAATGCCATGCCTCCCCTGAAAAAATTGGTGACCCTACAATCATTTCTCGGTTTAGAAAATTACTATAATATTTTTATGCCAGATTGCGAACACTGAATAATTTACTTAAGAAGAGTATGGAATGGAACTGGTCGGCGGAATCTCGAAAAGCTTTCGAAGGAATTTAAAAAAAAATTACTAACTTTAGAGTTATCACTAACACATTACGACCCGCAACGACAGATAATAGTAGCGTGGGCGCGAGCGATTACGGCATAGGAGCGGTAATAGGCCATAAATTCGAAGGCAGTACAGTGAAAGCAGTCACCCACACTTCAAGAAGTTTGACAAATACGGAAAAATTCTACGGTCAAAATGAAAAGGAATCGCTTGCTATAATTTTTGACGTAAAGAAATTTCACCGGATGATGTTAGCAAGAAAATTCATACTGCAAACTGATCATCGTCCATTATTAGGTATATTCTAAGAAAAGGATTCCCGCCTTTAATGCAAACAGACGACAGCGTTAGGCTACGATTTTAGTGAACTATGATTTCAGTAATCAAAACAGTTGGAACACGCAGATGGCTTTTCCGGATTAATATCGAAATGTAAAGATCTTAAAGAAACTGTGATTGCTTCACTGGAATCCAAAAGCGAAATTAAAAGCCTTGTGTGTAACACTATTAAAAAAATTGCCGGTCACGATAGACGATGTCAAAATTAATTCTAAATACGTTTATTCAAAAATCTATGAATGAAGTGAAGTCGAAATAAACTAAAACTAAGATTAAACCTAACAATAATACAGCATTTTGTGATGGAGTACTTTTGTACGCGGAAAAAGTAGTATTTCCGTTATTACTACAAAAAAAAAAGATTATGAAACAATTCCACGTAAGACATCCGGTAATAGTGCGGATGAAGTCCCTGATAATAAGCTACATTTATTGGCCAAAGTTGAACAAAGATATACAAAATACTGTGAGAAAATGTAATGGTTGTAATTCAGCAGTAAAATCAGGTACTACAGAACACTAATAAAACGTGAAAAAAACTACATATAGACTTTGCTGGTCCACTAAACGGTTCAAACTATTTAATTGTGGTCGATAGTTTCACAAAATGTCCCGAGATATTAAAGCATAATTCTTACGCGAACTTTTTGCAAGGTGTGGAGAACCTGACAGTTTGGTATCCGATAATGGAACTCAGTTTACTTCTAGTGATTTTATTTAAATTTTCTGCAAAAATATGCGGTTTGACGTTTGACAACACCAATATATCATCTGAGATCGAATGGTCAAACTGAGCGGTTTGTTGATACCTTCAAAGCGGCATTGAGAAAATCTAAAGGCTTGGAAGTTGGAAAAACGGCACAGCACGAATTTTTGAGCGTATATCGAATGACATCAAATTTTCACCGCGAAAATGTCACCTGCAGAGCTCATGGTTGCTAGGAAAGTTAGATCCATTTTTGAAAAATTACAGTCAGAAAAGAAAATTCGACAATTCGAAATTACCAGATCATTTAAGATTGGCGGTAAAATCTTCTTTAAATCCTTTAAGACGAGAAAGAAAAATTGGCAGAAAGGAAAATTATTCGACGCTTTGGTAGTATGATGTACATTGTCAAAGGTGGACGATTTCAACATAGAATGCATATAAATCAATTGAGGTTTATATATTCACAGAATAAGCAACAGATACAATATAATTCACCGATGGACATATTTTACGATATCTTTGAAGTATTAGGTTGGTGCAAAAATAATGACGTAAAATAATGACGTAATAATGACGTAATAATGTCTTTTTTTGACGTTATACGTCAAAAAACGACATTATTACGTCATTATTTTTGCACCAACCTAATACTTATTCCTGAAACTAATATTACGATACAACGCCAAGATAAGCGAAATCGTAGTACGACTTAAATAGCGAAAGTGGATTCATGTCGGAAAAAGAATCAACTAAAGAAAATGCATAAGGGGTGTTGTGGTGATGAACATACCTCTCAAGAATATGAGATAGACTCGTTCAAATTGCATATACGGTGACGCTAAGAATTGTCAGGATAGAGAGGGCCGGGAGCGAGTCTCATATCCTTACTACAGAATTCAGAAAAACTACGTTAAGTGGCATTATATTTCCTGATTGTGTTATCCATCGCACCCTGTATATTTGTTAAAATGAGATGTCAGTGTTATTTTCATTTTTTGTGTCATTTAAACCTCAATTTATTCATCGCACCCTGTACAGCATCTCCGGTTCTTTTATTGTCCTTTCTCCTCACTAACGATTTTTACCATTTCCTTTCAATCTTAGTAACCCCTTGCGTCTTATTGGCATTATCGCCTGGCATGAGATGAAAAGAGTGAAAAAAAATATCCTTATGTCCCAGTGATCTTCCTTTTGTATATCTATCTATATCTTTAAGATATGATTATGATTAATTGCATTGTTTACATTATTCGGACTGTTATCCTCATCTTCATTGCCATATTCACAAAGACACATGGCCCAGTGGATAAAGACGTTGGTTAGATCCAGTGACTAGCTTCTAGTGATAGAATGGCTGTCTATATCTCTGAGATGAGGTACTATGAATATTTACATTATTTACATTATTCGGACTGTTATCCTCATCTTTATTGCCATATTCACAGCATTTCGGCCGTTGTACGCTCCGACTTTCTTCTGGTGATTGGCATTTCGAATTAAACCCTTTATTTCATCCACCGATCTAGACTGTTCTAATTCCACGTACCATGCCTCTTCCGGACGTCTCTGTTATCTCCCTTTAACTTAGCTCTCAAAGAGTCATGGCCCTGTAGATAAAAGCTTTGGACCCAAAGTGTTGTGAGTTCAGTACCTGAAAACTAAAGTGTTGAATAAAACTTGGAGAGTTGAGTTAAAGGGCGATAAATGAGACATCCAAAAGAGGCATGGCACGTGGAACTGGAACAATCTACCCCGGCGGACGAAATAATGGACTCGGCTCGAAATTTGAATGACCCGGAGAAGGCCGGAGCGTACAACGGCCGAAACGTCATGAATATGACAATAAAGATGAGGACACCAATCCGAACAATGTAAATAATGCTTTTTGTATACTAATACTTTCCTTTTATTCATTTATATATTTATCATTTGTGATTGTTTTATACATGAGAAAATTAAGTGGAAATTCGAACTGGAATACATTAAGTAAAGCTTTATTAGATTATCCCGAAGAAAACCCGATAAAGAAAGAACGTATGTCACAGAATATAGGATATTGCACAACTAAAGTAGTAACATATACAGACAGTCAAAAAAGAAAAGAAAAAGGAATTGGTAAACGAAAAGTCTGCAGCAATAAAAAGAATGAACATTGCAAATTAAGTAGATATACATAAACGAGTAAAGGAACTAACAGACATGCTCATCATGAGAATGCTTAAAAACCATGGACGGGACACTGATAATAGGGAAAAGAAAAAATACTTCAAAGTTGGAACAAATATATCGGAAAACTCTTCCACGACGAAAGAGGACAAACCACAGAAATAGAACACAAAAAATTGTTGAAGGACCAGAAATATTAAAATCTGAAATGGAATCAGTATTGGTGAAATTGAACAAGAAAAAAGAAGGAGATTAAATTTTATTAGAGATGCTACCAGCCTTAGATGATTTCGGCAGTGACAAGATTACAGATATAATAAATGAAATCTACAACAGTGGTGATATAAAACGAATGTGAACTCCATCGCACAATCCACTTAATGAGTCACATAACAAAATTTTCATCGGAATTCTTATAAATACAGCGGGCAGCAGAATTAGGCCCGGAATAGCACAAAAAAATGCGGTTTCTTTAAAGACAAGGGATGCAATATTTATGCTTAGCATGATATCAGGACAATGCAAATACAAAAGGACGTGTCCCTTTGTTGTATAGATTATGCAAAAACATTTGATAAAGAATATCACAAAGAACTGTTTGAACTGGTTTCCATTATTTGGTATGTAAATTAGAATAATCCAGAACTTATAGAGTCCTCGGTGTAACGATAAACTACATCCGCAACCTAGCTGTGACGATAAACGACATCCGCGTCCTGGCTGCGACGATAAACTAAATCCGCGTCCTGGGTGAGACAATAAACTACATCCGCGTCCTGGTTAAGACGATAAACTATATCCGCGTCCTGGGTGAGACGATAAACTACATCCGCGTCCTGGTTAAGACGATAAACTAAATCCGCGTCCTGGGTGAGACGATAAACTAAATCCGCGTCCTGGGTGAGACGATAAACTACATCCGCGTCCTGGTTAAGACGATAAACTAAATCCGCGGGTCAGACGATAAACTACATCCGCGTCCTGGTTAAGACGATAAACTAAATCCGCGTCCTTGGTGAGAGGATAAACTACATCCGCGTTCTGGTTAAGACGATAAACTAAATCCGCGTCCTGGGTGAGAGGATAAACTACATCCGCGTCCTGGTTAAGACGATAAACTACATCCGCGTCCTCGTTAAGACGATAAACTAAATCCGCGGGTGAGACGATAAACTACATCCGCGTCCTGGTTAAGACAATAAACTAAATCCGCGTCCTGTTTTAGACGATAAACTACATCCCCGTCCTGGCTGTGAAAATAAACTACATCCACGCCCTGGGTAAGACGATAAACACTATCTGTGTCCTGGGCAAGACGATAAACTACATCCGCATCCTGGCTGTGACAATAAACTACTTCCGCGTCCTGGCTGTGACAATAAACCACTTCCGCGTCTTGGCTGGGACAATAGACTACACCCTCATCTTCGCTATGACGATAAACTACATCCGTATCGTGGGTAAGACAATAAACTACATACGTGTCATGGGTAAGACAAGGAACTACATCCCCGTACACGTTGTGACGATAAACTACATCCGCATCCTGGCTGTGACGATAGATTACATCGGCGTCCTTGTTGAAACGAAAAAATACATCCGTGTACTGGGTAAGACGACAAACTACATCCGCATCCTGGATAAGAAATAAGCTACATACGTGTTCTGGGTAAGATGATGAATTACATCTGCGTCCTGGTTGTGATGATAAACCACATCCGTGTCTTGGGTAAGACGAAAAAGTACATCCATGTCCTGGCTGTGACGATAAACTACATCCGTATATTGAGTAAGACGATAAACTACATCCGTGTCCTTGGTTACTACATTTGCATTTTGGATAAGACGATAAACTACATCCGTGTCCTGGGTAAAAATATCAACTACATCCGTGTCCTGCGTAAGTCGATAAACTACATCCGCGTCCTGGGTAAAACGATAAACTACATACTAGTCCTGGGTAAGACAATAAACTACACTTGCGTTCTGAGTAAGATGATGAACTACCTCCAACAGCAAAGCCTCTGATCAGAAGCTTTTGAGAAGTGTGGACCCATCTCTAAATTGCTGTTGTTCCCATGTCACAACCTAACACGGTGTGGTAGGACCTGTTAGGGTTCCACCTACGGGCAAATAGTTAACCCTCAAACTAGGTTCAAATACAGTCAAAGTGTAAAAATATGTTTGAATACCAGCAATATATATTTGGAAAAAAATATTACCAGCAATAAAAATCTTGCCGGGATTGAGTTTGATATGCCGTAAAACGCACCAAACCAAACCAAACTAAACCTGAACTTATACTGGGAACAAACCGCTTGCAGAGGGATATAAAAAATAAAGTCAGAAAATTTACAGAAATAGAAAGGAGTATAAGGCAATGATGAGTCTTCTTAGCGAATTCACTTGCAGTAAAGAAATCATGAAAGCATTAGAAGTCCTGTGAATTACAATCTTAACAACATACGATGATACAGAGTTGATAGAGCCATATAAAGAAAACTACAAGAACTCTTACAAAATGTAGTGTAGGAAACAGAAATGAGGTCTAAATATCAAATGACAGGATATGTGGCTGTCATCAATAGGAACGTTTAATGTTAACTGGGAATTGGAGTCACCAAAATCTGTCTACAGAAAATTAAATATCTAGTAGTTATTTTAACAGATGAAAAATTTCACACCAAAACCTTAAGGTGCATTGAAATAGCGAAGGTCCCGGAGTGGTAGCACCTGTTGGGGTCCCTGTTATGGGCAAAAAGTTAAGACCAAAACTGGAGTCAAAACACTATAAAAGTATAAACACTTTTTAGTAAAAATACCAGCAATACGTCTTAGTTAAAAAAAAAATTTTAATAAAAGACTATCAGCAATTTCATTTTTGTAAAAGAAATTACTGCTCCCAAGAAAATTAAATATGGACATTATATGACCAATGAGGAGTTGATGTGCCACTAAACAATCAAATAAACAAACAAACATTACATTGAAAAGAAGAGGACCAATGAAAAAAAGAACCTAACGTGCTTTTGTAAATATTTGACAGAATAGGGATTATTAGAGATAGCAAAAATACAGACTTTAATAAGATCTGTCAAGGACAGGATATAGTGAAGAGCTATAACCAACGCATAAAGATTCTCGACCGACACACAGAAGAGAACGTTTTCTCTGCAATAGCTCGAAATTTTGAATGATAAAATTCTGTAACCATTTAGGTGGGTTTATGCATAAAAATATTTGCTGGTACACTATTTGTATTGCTCGGACTATTGTCCTCATCTTTGTTGCTATATTTATCACAACGTTTCGGCCGTTGCACTCTCCGGCATTCTTCAGATGGTTGCAATGTCGAACTGAACCCATTATTTCGTTCGCTGGGGTAGACTGTTCTAGTTCCACGTGCCATGTCTAATGGATGTTAGTTATCAGTTATCTCCTTTTAATTCCCCTCTCCAAGTTCTCCACCGCCTTAACCAGGTATTGAACTCACACGCTTTGTGTCCTGTCACTGGATATAACCAACAACTTTATCCACTGTGCCATGTCTGCTTGAGGAATATGAGTTCAAGACTTGGTTAAGGCGGTGGAGAACTTGGAGAGGTGAATTAACAGGAGATAACTATGATCGAAAAACGGATAAATATCAACGGAAAACGTATAGGATCCCGATCCTATATTATCCTTGAAAACCTCAAATTACAGGATCCAAATTAAATAAAGTACGATCGACGCATTTTGATTAGTTTAAAAATATCAGTTGCATGTCGTCAACTACGTCCGAATATGCCGACACTGATTTTGATCCGAACAAAAATACATTTGCGCTAAAAATTCTGGAGCCTACCACGTGACGCATATTGTGTATATTAACGATACAAAATTCAGGAAAGGACAGTGGGGTGGGAAAATGCATCCAAGAACTATACTGTACATGTCATTATTTATAATGATTTCAAACTATACGTTAAAATTCTTTTAACATTAAAACAGTCTGCATCTCTTTTTCGACGCAAGCAAACTAAAGCCGAAAAACATCCAAGAAAGACACTCACTCACTCACTCACACACAAAACATTTCGAAAATTTCAAACTGTTTACTTTCAGTATCTGTCTATATTTCTGAGATGAGGTATTATGTACACTATTTACATTGCTCGGACTATCATCCTCATCTTTGTTGCCATATTTATCACAACATTTCGGTCGTTGTATACTCTGGCCTTCGTCAGGTGGTTGGAATGTCGAACTGAATCCTTTATTTCGCTCGCTGGAGTAGACTGTTCTAGTTCCACGTGGTCCTTAAGGACGTATGGCACAGTGGATACAGGCGTTAGTTAGATCCAGTGACAGGACCCAAAGATTTGTGAGTTCAATACCTGGTTAAGGCAGTGGAGAACTTGGAGAGAGGAATTAACAGGAGATAACTGATAACAGACATCCATTAGACATGGCACGTGGAACTAGAACAGTCTACCTCAGCGAGCGTAATAAAAGGTACAGCTCGACATTCCAACCACCTGAAGAATGCCAGAGCGTACAACGGTCGAAACGTCGAAATAAATAGGCAACAAAGATGAGGACAATAGTCCGAATAATTTAAATAGAGAATATGTTATCCCAAAATGTCTGTTGTTACAACTAAGATTCATATTATCGATTCCACTTATCCCGCTGATAAGCGTTACGCTACCTGCACATTCCTATTGCGTTGCCAGGATCTTCCGTGCTTTTCGTAGCGAGTATGATGTCATGTACTTGATATTGTGCCGGACTTGATTTTGCTGGTATAAAATTAAAACCGGATTCTTTATTTGTTGGACAGCAAATTATTTTCCCTTATCCTTTCGCCATATCTAAAGGCAACCAGTGAATGCCAAGATAACTGCCGAAGGGGCGGTGACAAGAACAAAGATTTGTTTAGGGCCTGGGCTGGTATTTATTTTAAAATCACTAAATTGCTGTTGGCGTCTCTGCCTGTCCAAAAGATTAATGAAATGCGAAACCGCTTTACAATGTAACACGTGTTCAGAATAAATGTATTTGCGGGGGACGAAATTTCCCTTAGACAAAATTAAATTGCCTCTTTCTTTTTAAATTGATTTCAATATTCGCTTGATCAGAAAAAGAAAAAAAAAGAGAGAAAATTCTTATTTGTGGGCGATTCAGTCAAGATGGAGACACAGTTAAGGGGTAAAACTCGATGGAGGTCAGAAAAAGACAAGCCATCAGTTTTCGAGTAATGCTATTTTTTTTCCTTCTTGCCGCAGGATGTTTTCTCAACCGAAATGATTGTTTGGTTTTAGATTATAACATATGCCTTAATGTTATGTAATATAGAGATATTGTTCTTTTATATGCTGGGTCCCTTTAGGGTTCTCCAAACTTCCTATCCTTTGTCGCTGTTAGAAATATGATTTTTTTTTGCTAGACTTCATGTTCTTTGCTCTGTCAAACATCTACATGAACATTATGTATTACGTTACTTGCTCAGTCTCGCCTTCAGTCTCTCATGTGAGTGTGAAATTCTCTAAGTTACCATTTCTCATTATGTGTTCCCAAAATTTCGACAATTTCTAATTTATTAAGTTAAAGTATCCTTTTGTTTCCATTTTTCATAAAATGTTCATCTCAGCATCCTTCTGTCGAATAACATTGTTTTAAGTCTATTCTTCATTTGGAAAGAAATTGTCCAGCCCTGACTGTGATTATCTACATATTCGCCTTTTCAAACAACCATTTTTTTTCATACAAATTATATCCTATTTTAAGAGATTTTACATAACACCAGCTTATTTGCAGCTTTTCTCTCTTAATTGCTTCTCTGAACCGTTGTCGTTCTTACATCCTTGTGCAGACTAATTGAAGCAACCGCTTTCGTTACCTTACTTTCATCATACGGAGTTACAGGGTGAAATCAATTTTTTTCTCCCTCAGATTAGGTCATTTGCAGTGGTGTGCAGTAATATGCATCTATTTTCGGGGTGTATGCTGAAATTTGTTTGGCCTTGAAAAATATGGCGTCATCCTTGACTGCATAAGATTTTTTATCACGCCCAGACACTATTGTCTTGACTGTCGATTAGTTATCCTACATCCTTTGTCTGCGATGGACGTTACTCCAAGGAAGCGTACGAAAATTGTAACGCTACATGAACGCACTGGCAAGCCTTATCAGTGAGCAAATCAAAGTAATATCGACCGTTTCGGAAACTGTCCTGATTTAAATCCAATTGAGAATCTCTGGTCAATCTGCAAGGAACGACTTAGTGGAATGGACATACGAAGTACTAACATGTGGATTGGATCAAGTTTCATTGTAAAAATACAAAAAAAGTAAATAATAACGGAATTATTTGTTTTGTTTCAGTTAATTTCTAAAAGGGTGTATATAATGTTAATCATTTTAATTTTGTTGGAGAATAAGGCTCGGTGTACATCCTGCTCTCCCATACTATTGTGGCAATGGACTGCTCCTCTTATCAATATGGAAAATAGGCATATTTGAGAAGGCTCGTAAATATTGAAGTCAACACTGAGAGGTGGCAGGCTGTCTCATGCTAGATGCAATTGCGTCTTGCATGAAACAGTCTGTCGCCTCAGAGTGTTGACTTCAATGTTCATTTATATATTTATATTTGCATACGCTCTATCTCTCATATTGAGCACTTTATCCCCTAAATATAGCACACCTTAAAACTATATTTCTTCATATATATATATATATATATATATATATATATGTATATGTGTGTGTGTGTGTGTGTGTGTGTGTGTGTGTGTGTGTGTGTGTGTGTGTGTGTGTGCGTCCGTGTGTGTTTATGAATAAAAATGACAATAGGAAAACTGGTAATTGCTGACGCGTTTCGTCCAATGTGGACTTTAAAAATATTTTGAAAAATAACATCAGTAATTGTCACGTGTGGAGAATATTGTCATTATAACTGTGTTGATGTATTCAACCATTTTCTTTTGATCTTATGAATCTGTTGTGTATATTTCAGTTAAAAATATGAAAATAGCGTTTCTCTACATTCCAGTTGCTAGGTATATTCTGTTTTTGTTTTTATTAGTTACTTTGTACATTTAATTTCATTTTCGTATTTTGGTTTGATAAAGTCCACATTGGACGAAACGCGTCAGCAATTACCAGTTTTCCTATTGCCATTTTTATTCATAAATATTGTCTTCTCTACTGGTTAAATCGGAGAAATTTTCATATATATGTGTGTGTGAAAATATTGTAGAAAATAGGAAAGAAACTGGTTTGGTAAATAATCCAAAGTTCCTTAGTATTTTTGTTATTATTTTTAAAAAATAGTGCTCGATACGAAAGTAGAGCATAAATATAATTATTTATTTAAAAATATGATTCCAACTCCCATGATTCCCCCCCAAAAAAATTTCGCTTGAAGATGGAACAGAGCCTACTTTAACTCAAGTTAATTCAAATATTATTTTGAAGTTTTCGGCTCTTGTTTTGAAACATGAGACCTCTTATGTAGCGAGTTGGAATCATATATTTAAATAAATAATTATATATATATATATATATATATATATATATATATATATATATTACTAATGTTCAACAAATACAATACCTAAGAGCCACTCAAGCTAGAGTTTTACCGAAGGAGTTTGGTATATGAGCGGTAAGAATAAGAGTGTAGTAATACAGTTTATAAGGATATGTGGGAAAGATAACGGTTACAACTAGACTTAAATTGGGTAAGATTGTAGAGATCGAGAAAGCATTCTCATAGTTAAAAAGCTCAGTTGAATTTCCTCCTTACTGATGGAATATGAAACGAATGGGGATGTTTCGTCCCAGTGGCGCAGCTTAGCTGTAAATCTTATAACTGGTGGAATTAATGAATGCAACTCGCAAGAAAATGATCCTAAACCCTTACATAATGCCATCTCTGAGAGTTTCCATGATTAATTCTATGCATGATTAATCATCCTTTACTTTCATAAATAAAATACAAATTGATTCTCGGCATACATTGTTCCTGTTAATACTTAAGTCTATAGGTAAACAATGATTTTAATTTGTACGTGAGGCTATAGATTAACATTGAATTTGTTTATCATTGTGTCTATAGTTAATTATGTTAAATAAAATTAAATTCCTTAACAAATTCACTGTTACCTTGGCTATTCGAACTCTTACAATATACCTATAATTTTGTTAGTATCACCATTAGGAAATTGGAATATTGAACAAAACATGTACAGATGAACTTGATTCTTTAATTATGCTACACCCAAGGAGCCGAATCCCCCTCATTTCTTCCATATTACAAATGTAAGGAGAATGATTTACTCAGATTTTCGCAAGAACTGCTACTGATTCTTGTGTGGATACGCCAATGAACACTAAAATCGTAACCCCTTCAGGTCAAGGGCCAATCCTTATATATCCTCCTTATCCTCATGATCTGTATTTCTTCCTTTCACTAATATCACAGCTCATTTATCATAACCATTTTAATAGTAACTTATAAAAACAGTGTATACTTGATATTGTTAAATAGAATGAAATTTATTAACATTTTCGCCGCTACCTTGGATATTTTAAGCCCTACAGCAGGGGTGGGAAACCCCCTGGCCATATACAGCCCGCGAATGATTTTTGTCCGGCCCGCCATGTTTACACCTGGATACGAATTATCTAATTCATTTGTGGAGCAGATGGCAGAAAAAAAGTTATCATTTGGAATTAATTGACTTACAATGCGACGAATTTTTTAAGACAAAATTTGATTCCGAATCCAATTCTTACTTCTATAAGAAATATTATCTCCCCAGCGGAAAATGTAAAAGTCTGTTGAATAATGAGAAAATGATGGCCTCTTTATTTGGAAGTACATATGCTTGTGAACACCTGTTTTCGAAAATGAAATATACCTAAATTCGTTTAAGAAGAAGGTTGGGTGATGTCCACCTGGTTGATGTTTTGCTCATTACATCGATAAATATTTCACCTGATGTGCAAAAGTTATCTAACAATAAACAAAAACAATTGTCTCATTAAATAATTTGCAATTTCCAACTGTATTTCGTTTGTCGTAAGGAATTTTCATTTTTTTATTGATTGTGTTAGTTGCTATCCTGTTATTCCTGCAGAAAAATAAGGAACCTTTTTTTAAATAATATAACATTAAAAACCAAGGCAGCTTTCTGGACGGAGCGGTCTGATGGCAAACTAGTACATTTGATATAAATGGCTATCCTCCGAAACACTGCATAGATTTCTGGCCCGCTCTCTCGAAACAATTGTCAACTGCCTTACCATCAATGTTTTTAATATAATTACTGTTGTGGATTCCGTGAATGGAATCCTGCACAAATAAATAAACAACACCAGTAATTGAGATAGAAAAATAAGTGTATTAAACGTAAGAATACAGACTTGAAGTGAAGATTAGTAGTCCAGGAATGCGGGTTAGTAGAAAGTATGTGTACAAGTCTTTGTAAGTAAAACCGTAATCATCTCTCTCTCTCTCTCTCTCTCTCTCTCTCTCTCTCTCTCTCTCTCTCTCTCTCTCTCCTCTTGTATAACTCTCTGAGTCTCCTCTTGTATAACTCTCTGAGAACACCCTGTATCTGTCTCCGTATCTCTCAACCTATCTCCACGTATTTCCACGTATCTCAATATTTAACATTCCAACCACGAGGAATATATGTGGCACAAGGCCGAGTTTAAAGTTGGTTTCCCCGAGCCCGTAGGCTCAGCCAAAAAATATCCCCTTTGAACCCACCTAGACGGGTTCAGGGCCTGTCTACCCACTCCCAACCCCGGACGAAAAATTGCCCTTCGGCAAAGGTTCGTCCGGGTTGCTCTCTGCCAAAGCAGAAAGTTCAGCAGATGTCGAGACTGTATCACGGCGTAACTCGGTCTTTAATATCCCACCTACGAGGAATATATGTGGCACAAGGCCGGGTTTAAAGTGGGTTTCTCCGAGCCCGTAGGCTTGGCCAAAAATATATCCATTGAACCCGACTGGACGGGTTCAGGGCCTGTCTACCTCCTCGGACGAAACCTTGCCCTTCGTCCGGGTTCCTCTCTGGCAAAGCAGAGAGTTCGACAGATGTCGAGACTGCATCTCGACCTAACTCAACAGCAGGTATTTTCTCTGTCAGTATAAGTATACTTTGGACGAGTACATCTTAGGTAAAAAGAGGAGGAGGGCCCCACAACAATTACCATTACCAATTACAAGTCAGTCAAGAGGCACGGTGGAGTAATGGATATCTCGGATTAAGGAATCGAAAAGCCGAGTTCGAATTCAGTCGAATCCAGTACATTTACTTGCGTTCTAATGCCCTTCGGAAAGGTATGAATCCTCTTTTTCTAACACGGTTATGGGCAAATAGCAGGACAGACCTGGTTCTAAAGCTTTGGATGGCAATTGGTCTACCGCAGAAAGAAATGCCAAACTACTGCGGGAAGAATCTGCCTCGTCGAACATGTATCGAAAGATACATGATCGCCTAAGCGTGTATCACGCAACTAGCTGACCATTAGAAAGCGATATATTGTGTTAGGTACACTTTATTTTTATAAACAAAATTAATTCACTGTTACGCTTGATAAATTTACATAAGGTATTTTTTTCGAGCGTCCATTGCTATATAAGACAACTCATGCTTCAAAAACATTGAATAAAATAGAACATTCAGTTCTATCGTGCATATTTGAACTCTACGATCTATGTTTTTGGTAGATTAATTATTTAAAACTGCGATAGAAAACTATGATTTAATTTGGTAAATGTAAATGAAGTTTATTCATACATATGTTCTGTTACTTTGTATATTTGGACCGTTGTTGTCTACGCACACATGCCCATCTCACGCAGTCAACGTTGAAACTTTCAGAATCTGTTACACTGAATTTGTCCCGTGCAGACATAGTAGGAAACAATGGCAAGTGGCAAAAGGGTAGAATAATAAACCAATCAGATCGGCCTATTTTTGTTCACATGACTATTAAGCTCCGTGTTTCTGAAAGCAAAATCGGTGACTCAATTATGAGTAGACAACCTCCCTTAAGAAAGAACCGCTTGATACCAGTGACTTAAAGGAATCACCGTCTCGTTTACGTCTAAGGCTTTTTTTAAGCATTTCACCCCAATCAAGGCGGGAGTGCCACTAGCACAAAAGGGGTTACAGAGACTGAGAGCAAGAGGAAAGAGACATGTTTGGGGAAAGGATAAAGAGAAGGACAAGGACCAAGATCAAGGCATCAGAAGATGTCGATTGACATCACATTTGAATATTTGAAGATTATACCTATCAGGGAAGCAAGTAGGAGGAAGGGAGTTCCCATCTCTGTCCCATAATGAGTGTTCCATTTACGTACACATTTCATAGACAAGATGGAACAATCATTATGGGACAGAGGTAGAATAATATAGAAGAATGGCTACTTTAATAATCAGATTAAATTGAATGAAGAGAGGAAACTTTTTTTTAATCATTTCACCCGAAGCAAGGCGGGAGTGCGATTAGCATGCAAGGGGTTACAGAGAGTGAGAGCAAGAGTAAAAGGGGGTTGTTTGAGGAAAGTATATAGAAAAGGACGGGGATCAGGATCAAAGCATCAGAAGATGTCGATTGACATTACCTTTGAATATTTGAAGATTATAGCTATCAGAGAAGGAAGTAAAGAGGACGGGAGTTCCATCGTCGAGAAGTGCGAGATAAGAAGCTGTTGAAATGGAAGAGGTGGTTACATTTAACTGTTTCGACAGTGACAGGGTGGGGCGAGATACGAACCAAGTGGCATGCTTAAATTAATGCAGTTGGGATATCAGTGAAAGTAGCTTGTCAGAGCAGTTGCCATGAAAAAGACAAAGAAAAGACAAAGGAAGGTCACATCACGTCTGTTAGAAACTGAAAGTTATGGCTTATGTTTCTTCTTCTATGTTATTCCAACCCTCTTCCTTTTTCACACAAAGTGAATGAAGTCATTTTATTTGAACTCTGACACTTTCAAGAAAATTTTTAATTCACAAATATTGTTTCTATTGTAATAGATTTTAAAGTGTGCAAATTCACTTTGCTGGTTATGTATATTGTTTGTCTGAACGATTTCTTGTGTATGCTAAGGCGCTATAAGCGGTAAGACGTACCCTACATTTAGGTACTTGTTGGAAGAAAAATATTTGAGGATTTAATAGCTTACCGTTCCAGCAAGTGTAAGTCACCGACTCTACCGTGCCATTTTTCTTTCTGTCATGACAAAATGTCACATTTTGGACCTATTATTAAATATTTTTTTCGTTATTATTAATTAGATTTTCAATAGTTTACTACAATGTTTTACTTATTCACATCAGAAACAACTTGTAGTTGCCATCTCAACACACCGCGATTTTACATCCAAATGCCAAATAATATTTCAGTACAGCGTTCAAAAGCACCATGGTGTGTAGCTTTTGCATCGTCCCTTCTACCAGGGCCGGCGCGTACCATCCCCGAACCCTCCGAAAGGCGTAGGCAACCTTGATTGGGGGCCGTGAACAGTGCTTTGTGATACTCGCTATCTTATCAACATTTTCTTTTTTCTACATACATTTATAGACATTACTAATTAAACTAAGCACAACAGACTATTAAAGGAAGAAAACTTTTCGCTGATTTTGACGTTATTCGTGGGGGGGGTGAATTTGTTTTGCTCATGCTAAGTCTTAAAAAAAACTCTATATTAGATTCACTATTTTTTATCCATAATGTCGAATCTCTTAAAAATTATTCAACCTTTTAACATGAAAAATCTCAAGTTGATGCTACAAAGTACCACAAAACATTGTTGATTTATTTAAGATGGAATGATCTCTTATAGTATGTCACTAATATGTATTTAGATACAGTGTATTTATTCTCAATTTTTCTAGTTAAATTGTTCATCTATATTGGATATGATCTATTATTGTACATAATTAGGTTACAATAAAATTTGTATTTTATATGAATACAAGCAGCATGGCCCGGTGTTGCCCATTCTTGATTCAAAAATCGTACGACTCATACAGCAATCGCTATCACTTGACTTAAAATATTTTTGCCCTTCCTTGCCTTTAAAGGAGTGCTCTTTGCCTTGCTAATGTTGCTACATGCCTTACCTCTTGCCTATCTCACACTGCGAATTTTTTCTAAGCTCTATACTAAACATTAAATCTGTTCTGAAAAAAGAACTAAACAAAATGAACACAAAACGATCAGCCTTAAAAAAGGACTCGTAACTGGAAAAACCGAATGAAAAAAGAATGTTAACAACAAATATTTTTTCACACCCAACCCAGTTCTGCGGAATCAGAATTTTTCCCACTTGTGACGAATGCAGCTATCGATTTTTTTTTTCATGCTAGTTAACATTCGTGTCATCCAGCTGTTGGCTCTCACGCTGGCCAATAGAATCTTCCTGCCTATTCGTGGCAGCCAGCTATAGGCTCTCACGCTGGCCAGTAGAAAATTGCTGTAAACTACATGAAAACTGCCGTAGAAGCATGAAAAAATCGATTATTTCCACTATCGATGGAAGTTGGGAAATGCAAAGTCGGTCTTGGTCTTCCCGCTAACTTGGAGCATGTGCATGTAAATTTTGGTGCAAATCCGTCGAAAATTGCGGACATGCATTCGTTACACACACACACACACACACACATCCTGCCTTTTATAGATAGAGATTAACTTATGAAAACTGAGATGGAGTAAAGAGCCATATCATAGATTCGGTGGGAGAGGAGGAGGAGTTGGCTGTATCATAGATTAGTCGGGTACTAGCCTGCATCACAGACTGGGGTCCAGTATGATAGATTTGAAGCCTAGCACCGGCCCTGGCTACTATAGTCGGCTATTACTGTATGAATAAATTATCGACTATCCATTTGTATTTATAAGGTATATATACAAAATTATTTTTCTTATTTACTCGTAATCCATATATGTGTTGCCTTTATTTATCTTGAAATTGTTATAAGTTGAAATTTTCTACTGAATTATATGACTGATGGTAAATCAAAAAGGGGTCACACATAAATATGAACCTTATGATCAATACACCCTCATATAATACCATTAGTTTTTTTTAACAGTTACCAGGAGGCCGAGTGGTTAGAACGTTCGCATTCTGACCATGAGACCCGGGTTCAAATCTCACCTTGGTCGATTTGTCAGGAAGGAGACATCCTGATGTTATCGGAATGGAGGGGTTGATCCCAGCGTGCGGCGCCTTTGGAAAGTTTCTGAAAACCATACCTTGTGAGTTAAATTGGGTAGACGGAACCCTTGGGTGCCGTCGATAGCTGTGCTAGGACAAAGTCACAGGTCGAGGGCTTGAGTGTGCTGGCCTTGTTTAGATTGCTGATCACGCTAGATAACAGAAACTCTCCCAGAAACTGTAACTAAGTCTGCTCAGCATAGTTGCAATATAAACTACAGGTGGGTTCTGTTAGTGTGTAATAAACACAAATGCATCTGAGCAAGCGTCTGCAATAGGCATTGGCTAGCCGCCCTAGTAGATGGGTATCCTCGAAAATGAGTGGCCAGATATACATATATACATAGCAGGAGGACTTGATTTATATGACCATGTCTTTCTTTATTTTGGGAAATAAAATTGAATCTTTGAAACTATAAAGCATTTCCCGTTTTCGGCAATGACTTTTTTTTGTCTTCTTTTTTTGTACATTTGTGATTTGAAATAATTGAATTGGTTGGTGGATCAAAGTTGCTCAGGTAAAAATAATCTTTTGTATTCCAACTTCTTATTCAAATCAAAGATCATACAGTAAACAACTATCAAAAAGATAGAAACTGAATCGAGCGCGCTGAAATATTTATACACTTGAAATAAAATCTGTGGCGTGGGCCCAAATGGGCGTTCGAGATAGAAAGCCGTTATGTGCTTCGTACTAAAGCAAACATATTAAATATTTCTAGCTGAAAAGAATAGAAAATTTGTAAAAAAAAAATATCGCTACATTTAAATAAAGATCTCCACTAGAAAAAATTAGGTACAACTTAATTCTGCTCTTTGTATTGTTTATTTCTTTTTTGCTCTCATCTGCCGGCCGCAATGATAGCAAAAGCATTGCATTGCATCATCGCTAATGAACCACGCTGACAGAGCCACTGCGTCTTCCGAGGCACGTCTCTTAATCGAGACGCAATCCCGCCAACCCTTCGAAGGAATGCCATTGAACGAGCGCCAATAAATAATAACTAATAATTCTACTGTTTGTATTGTGTATAAACGACATTAATCTCGAGCTATCAGTTGACTTTTAAACAGCGGGTATCGTCAACTGATGTTTCGCTGAGATATCATCAAATGATGACGTTTGGATAGCTTGGTTTTGTTTTACGGCATATCAACCTCAATTGGTTATTTAATGCCGAGAAGATTTTATTGGTCGTAATATTTTCGTTTTTCAAAATGTACTGCTGCTAATAATTTTTTTTTACAAAGTATTTCTGTTATTAAAACCTATTTTTACACTTTCCTAATGTTTTGACCACAGTTTTAAGTGAATTCGGTAAGAAAAATCATCTCTCATTACACTCCTTTCTATTTCTGTAAATTTACTAATTTATTTCTTATATACCTATGCAAGCGGTTTGCTCCCAGGTTTGGTTTGATTTGGTGTGTGTTTACGGCATGTCAAACTCAATGAGTTATTCAATCCCGCAAGATATTTATTGCTGGTAATATTTTTTTTCCAAAAATGTATTGCTGGTAATAATTTTTTACAAAAATTTATTGCTAGTATTAAAACATATTTTTACACTTTGACTTTGTTTGAACCCAGTTTGATGGTTAACTATTTGCGCATAGATGGGACCCTAACAGGTGCTACTACCCAGGGAGCAGGGTGGAAATGGGAACACCAGCAATTAAGAGGTGGTTCTCGCTCCTCAAAACCTCCTGATCTGAGGCCTTGCTGTTGGACGTAGTTTATCGTCTCACCCAGGACGCGGATTTAGTTTATCGTCTTACTCAGGACGCGGATTTAGTTTATCGTCTTAACCAGGACGCGGATGTAGTTTATCGTCTTAACGAGGACACGGATGTAGTTTATCGTCTCACCCAGGACGCGGATTTAGCTTATCGTCTCACCCAGGACGGATTTAGTTTATCGTCTTAACCAGGACGGGGATTTAGTTTATCGTCTTAACCAGGACGCGGATTTAGTTTATCGTCTCACCCAGGACGCGGATTTAGTTTATTGTCTTAACCAGGACGCGGATGTAGTTTATCGTCTCACCCAGGACGCGGATTTACTATATCGTCTTAACCAGGACGCGGATGTAGTTTATCGTCTCACCCAGGACGCGGATTTACTATATCGTCTTAACCAGGACGAGGATGTTGTTTATCGTCTCACCCAGGACGCGGATGTAGCTTATCGTCTCACCCAGGACGCGGATGTAGCTTATTGTCATACTCAGGACGTAAATAATGACGTAAAGTTTTCTCAATGATACCCGGTGTCATTCATTCACGATTCAAGTTTAAGCGACTAATTGTTTTTTGGGTTTTTTTTATTATTATTTTGGGCTTAAATCGCCGTTTAGTGTTAATCTTTTTCCACATTTATCAAGATTTTTGATTTCGAGGTTTTATTCAGTTTATTTATTTATGACTCTTTCCCGAGTCTTTCGTAATAAATATGTTTTTTTTTTCTTTTCGAAACAACATTGAAGATTTTCTATAATGTCACAAAATCACTTTATTTAATTTTTTTTTTTCTATCCACATGCATGACTAAAGCATTACTTCGCACCATCAAACTCAATTTATTGCGTATAGGAATATAAAAAATAAGGTCAGAAAACTTACAGAAATAGAAAAGAGTTTAATCCAAGATGAGTTTTCTTACCGAATTCACTTAAACTGTGTTCAAAACACTATGAAAGTGTAAAAATATGTTTTAATAACAGACATACTTTGTAAAAAAAAATTATTACCAGCAAAATTATAACCACAAATTTCGATTATTCACTATGAATATCATATATTAGTATTTTTTTGAGATAATGTTCTTTTGCAGACACGCTGCAAGAGCCACTTGCATTATGGAACGACACTCGCGTCGCGAGTGTCGTTCCATAATCCCGCCAAACCTCTGAAGGAACTCCATCGAACGAGGGCCAATAACCCCAGAAGTCTCCACTGCCACTGGAGTAAAAATAAATCTGTCAGCAAAAGAAGAATATTTAACTAATTGGCAACTCAATGATTTATAAGGCTACCTGGAATAATTTGGCTGCAATGTAATCGAACATAATCTGGTATATCTGCTTCAGTTCCTTTCACACCGACGTAACCTGGAATCCTTTTGACTTTTTTTATATTTTCACAGCAATTTCTTTAATTTCTGATGAGCTATTCTTATTAATGCATCGACTGCATAAATTTAAGCTTTCTACTAAATTAGCACCGTTTTACTTTTGATCTCTATAGAAGCAACCGTTAGTTCAAATTCTAATAGTTTATCTTATTGTACATCTCGTATGTGGAACTCTCTTACATTTTTTTGCTTTCTTGACACTTACAATATTTTAAAATTTCAATGCAATGCCAATCTGTGTCCCCCGTATCTTGTTCGTAAACTCTCCTGCGTCCTAGTGAAATTATCAACTTGCTTTGGGTGGAATGATTAACAGAATACAAAAGACAATTAGAACAACACCCAACGACAGTGTCATGCCTACATGCATAGTTCACAAAGAGAAAACAAGCGAAAAATCGTGACAATTTGGCGCAAAGAATTCACGAATCCATTGTATATGGAATACTTCAAAGAGTATACCAGTAAAAATATTACATTTGGTAAAATAATATTTGTTTTATGTCCATCTTTCTTTATTTTTACAATGTAAAAGATTTTTACGGTTCATCAACCTTTTGAATATTTTTTAAAGCAAGAAAAGAGGCGAAAAATGCTGACAATTCAGCGCAAAAGAATTCGTGAATTCATTGTGTGTGAAATACTTCAAAAAGTATCATACTAATACAAAATATTACATTTCGTAAAATAATATTTGTTTCATTTCCTTCTTTCTTTATTTTTATAATGTAAAAAAATTACGGTTTATCAACCTTCTGCAAGAAAATAATTTTAAATGATAAGAAATTTTGAGATTATAATGTTTTTTTGCAGATACAATTCTACTAATTAGTCTATAGTTGAATATAACGAACCCGACTAGAATTGGAACTTGGCTTTCCGATTTTCAATTCCGAGCCCTTATCCATTATATCACCTTCCACATTTACTGAACCTGGTATTCCTGAGCTGTTACCCATATAGGTACTGGCCAGACCCGACGTTGTTTAACTTCGGTGATCGTACGAGAACCGATGTTTCAAAGAGACATGGCCCTAAGCATAATCTAAAAAAGTTAAGATATCATTTTTACAGTTGTGTGTAATTTTTAGGCAAAAATAAGCATAAAGTTACACATTAAAAATGAATTTGCTCGTTTTATTCTTTGCCTGTTTGACGTCTACGTTCGTCCAACACTTTCCCGCCGTCTAAGTGTTGATAAAAAAAAAAGCCGTGCAGTATTCGGCAAAATGGAGGCGGCATAACGGCTTCAAATTAACGAAACGTTGAATAAGAAACCACAAATTTCGATTATTCACTATGAATATCATATATTAGTATTTTTTTTTTTTTTTTGAATAAATACCACAATCTAGTTATTAGTCTTAATTTCTTTTTAGGAACTGTCATTTGAATCATTCAATGGCTAATGACATCTATGTGCGCCGCTGTATTACGGTTTTCCGCTAACTGGAGCAATGCACCTTCCGGGTTGTCATGCAGGATGATCTTCCACGAAGCTGCTAAGTTCTCTCTGCCGAAACATTCGTTTGCCGAGCTACAACTACCCGTAAAGAATAGAGCGATCTTTTATCGAGGTTTGAATCCTCTAGTTTCGCTGTGTTCTGCCTGTGCCCAAGTATATTAACAGTGTTACCTCATGAAGAGTGTGATCTTCACCATTCACGGACAGTCATTCATTATACAGACTGTAGCTGAAAGTGCTTTTAGACGCATCACATAGTGCAGGATGCATGGGGACCGGTCAAGGACTCCAGGGAAGGCCATCTCGAGAAGATAACTCATCCTCCGTATAGAACCACTTAACCCCTTTAACTTTGATTAGTTTTTCTAAATCATTATCAACCATTATTATTAATTGGCAAAGCTTCACCTAATAAAAAGTTAAGATAAAAGTAAATAGAAAACAAAAATGAATGCATCCGGGGTCTGATAAACTACATCCGCGTCCTGGGTAAGATCTTAAAGTCTTCCAGCCGATCTTCTGCTGCGCAATAGGTTCCATAGAAGGGTGTCACTCACAAGTTCAAGAACTGGAGCAATGTACCTTCCGGGTTGTCATGCAAGATAATGTAAATAATCTAAGTAATCATAATACCTCATCTCAGAGATATAGACAACCATTATATCACAATATGCTAATAATTGGATCTAACCAACGTCTTTATCCACTGGGCCATGTGTCCTTGTGAATATGGCAATGAGGATAACAGTTCGAATAATGTAAATAATGATACCTCATCTCAGAAATATAGACAGCCATTATATCACTAGAAGCTAGTCACTGGATCTAACCAACGTCTTTATCCACTGGGCCATATGTCCTTGTGAATATGACAATGAAGATGAGGATAACAGTCCGAATAATGTAAATAATGTAAATAATCATAATACCTCATCTCAGAGATATAGACAGCCATTATATCACTAGAAGCTAGTCACTGGATCTAACCAACGTCTTTATCCACTGGGCCATATGTCCTTGTGAATATGATAATGAAGATGAGGATAACAGTCCGAATAATGTAAATAATGTAAATAATCATAATACATCATCTCAGAGATATAGACAAATAAAAATAAGTTATAGTGTCAAAAATAATTATAATAAAATAAGTATAATAATCATTATTATCATTAATTCACTCTTTCTAAACTAACGAGAATCGACCTCATTTTTCCCCTTCTGCACAAATAAACACGTAATATTCTTACTATCGTACAAGCAGTTCACACGGGAAGACGTCAAAATGTGCGTCAACGAATATTTCGTCTCTTTTTCCTTTTCAGGCCATAATAAATAGTAACATTTATCTTTTAGCAATCATTTAGTCCTCATCTTTATTGTCATATAAACGATATTTTACGCTGTTATACGCTTCAGACTTCTTTATGGTTGACCATATATGGATGTAAGGGTGAAATCACCGCCCACTGTTGGATAAAGTTGAAATCTCCTAAGTCGGCCAAGCATAGATACGAATACAATATGAGAACGAGTAATACAGATGTTGTAATGTAAGCAAAGATAATGTTGGGATTGGAGAGAAAACGCCTAACCAATTGCTCTCCTAATATTTGGATCGCTCTTTGTATTTTTAAAATTTCTATTCTCTTGAATTTATTTTCACATGTATAGGAAATAAAAGCGTAATTTTAAAAATTAATATTAAAACAACAAAGTAAATTTAAAAGAAGAATATTAAATACAATTATTTGAAAAAAAGTTTAATATTTATCTATTCAAATATTCATGTGCGCGTGTCCGGTTAGAACTAAAAAAAAAAAAAACTACAATAATTAACATGTGTGTGTGTATTATTGAATTATTAATATTCTTTGGTCATCTTATTGAAAATAATTTTGTTTATCCATTTTTTAAATATAAATTTCATTGTTATTTTGGTTTAAAAGGAAGCAATAATTTCATTTTTAGGAAGACTGTTTTCTTTCTTTCTTTCTTTCTTTCTTTCTTTCTTTCTTTCTGCCTTCATTCTGACCAGTTGCTTTGAGCACACTGGGGCGAATGGTGACGATGAATGTAGATATTTTTAAAATTTCTATTCTCTTGAATTTATTTCTATATCTATAGTAAATAAAAGCGTAACTTAAAAAAAAAATTATTAAAACAACAAAGTAAATTTAACAGAAGAAGAATTTTAAATATATTATTTGAAAAAAAGTTTAATATTTATTTATTCAAATATTCGTGTGTGTGTGTGTGTGTGTGTGTGTGTGTGTGTGTGTGTGTGTGTGTGTGAGTTTCCGGCTAAAACTAATAAAAAAAAAACTACAATAATTCACGACAAAATAAATCTAGAACCAATCAAAATGGGGAACAATTCGGGAATGAATTCTACTGAAAAAGCATGTCATCCGGTTTCCCTTGCCTTCAGACACCTAAAAATCCAACAGTATCAAATAGTATTATTGGTATCAAGAAATACTTACATACCTATATACACATTAACAAATACTTTACTCTCTCTCTCTCTCTCTCTCTCTCTCTCTCTCTCTCTATATATATATATATATATATATATATATATATATATATATATATATATATATATATGGTAAAAGGATTTAAAGAATTTCAGCTTGCTGATAGGAACATATGATCGCTTTCAATACTATCGTATATTTTATTTTGAGAGATATAAAGTTTTATTAGTACATGCAATATGTATCTTTATATTAATTACCTTTGCATGCATTTTTAAAAGGTCATAAATTGGTGTATATTTAGATTAATGATGTTATCCGAATATAACCACATGTAAACAAGTAAACCCCTACTTTGGTGAATTTCACACAAGCAGACATCCACACCAGAACCTCGGCCTCCACACAGACTCAGTATCACCCTAAATGGCAGTTCTCTGTAGGGTGTGTGACTTATGAACCTCTTATGTAAAATAAGTTTATTCAATCTTTTAAAAAATAAATTTCATTGTTTTTTGGTTTGTAACTAGCATAAAAAAGTAAATAATTTTAAATTAAGTTTTATTAAAGCAAAAAATGTAGCGAACTTTAACTTGTCGAAAATTAATTTGAATAAAATATAATTACATTCATAAAAGAAATATTCAACACGACTGTAATTCATGTCTGTCTCTGCTAATTTTTATTTAACTAAAGTTTTTCTTTTCTTTTCAAATACAAATATAACTTGAAATGTAAACCTAACCGTTTTTCAAGAACTAAATTGTCAATGTACCTTGATTCTTCTCTCTTTCAAAATACTAATGAAATTAATTTACAGAGAAAAGTTTGCTTCTTTAATGTAATGCTTTAAAGTAAAACATTATTCACTTAAAAAATCTAAATTCCCAAAATAAATAGTAAACAATTATCTTTCGAAGAAGTAAGACTCGCTATAGCTTTTGTTTCAAAATATGCTTAAATTGAATATGTTTATTTTAATTTAAGTTTATTTACTTTTTTATTAATAATAAAAAAAGTTAAGGAACTTTTATCTAAGTTTGATTCGTTTGAAAACAAAATTAACAGAGTATTTATGTTAGTATTTAAATGGAAAAATAAAGTATCATATTGAATGAAAATATACAGATGCCCAGCCCCTAGCTCCACCCACCCACCCACGGGAGTGGTATTGGTAGTGTGGTATGTTCGTATATATAGTTATTTTGTAACAAACAATGAACAACAAACATTGAATAAAAAAATATTTTCCGTAAGATGTTTGAAAAATATCAATAAATTGTCACAATAAACTATTATTCAGAGATGTTCCGCGCAACGCCGGGTAACCCTGCTAGTCTTGAATAAGTGATCCTGGAGTATATATATATATATATATATATATATATATATATATATATATATATATATGAACTTTATTTCACTACTTCATGTGTTTCCAATGCTTAGCGATGATTAATTAATGATGGACAGGTTATTTTTGTTTATGATCGATTCTTCTGTTAAGCTTGGAGAGTAATTATATTAGGTTGGTGCAAAAATAATGACGTAATAATGTCGTTTTTTTGACGTTAAAAAAAGGTCAAAAAACGACATTATTACGGCATTATTTTTGCACCAACCTAATATATTCTTATTGCTTAAAGTAAAGTCCAATAGTATTATAAAAACCCCGGAGAATTCCAGTAAGATATCTTTAAGCATTTCTAAGATACAATGGTTCACATCTTAATGTAACAAATGGACAATTTTGCTGTTACACAATTTGGACAATTTTGGTATTAAACCAGGTATATATATATATATCTGAAGAAAATAAAATTCGTGGTAAAACAACAGAGCTTGCTCGCTTCATGCCATTTTTTATAATATATATATATATATATATATATATATATATATATATATATATATATATATATATATATATATATATATATATATATATATATATATATATATATTTCATATTTTGTATAGAAAAAAACGTTAAGATTTCTCTTTATCTCTGCTGTCCGACGATATGCTAGGGGTTCGATCTCTGTTTTATTCCAAATGGGTCGGGTTTCGATCTCGGCTTGAAGCAATCGGACGTCTAGCCACACTGAAGTTAATCTATCTTACATACATATATATATATATATATATATATGTGTGTGTGTGTGTTTTGAACAATAAAAAATTCAAATTTTCATAGACACTGGGTAGTATATTAATATTTTTTGTTTTATTATTTCAATTAGGTTCCTCGAATAGTTTCGGCCAGCATGGCCATCATCAGGAGAAAAAACCCATTCTAATTAGTAGCAGTGAACTACAGGAATGAATGACTGTTTCTGAAGAAAATTAACTTTATCTGTCGTTTTCATTAGTCTTTTTATCTTTTTCATTAGTCTTTTTATCGTTAATTTTGGTCAGTCCTTGTGTAGGTCAAATGGCCTCTTTCAAGTTGTTTTTAAGATAGAGGCTGGGGGATTCCTGGATTACAGAATACCCACCTTGGCCATTTTGACAATTTTCTTTTTTGTTGGCATATATATATATATATATATATATATATATATATATATATATATATATATATATATTCAACTCAAAAGATGCATTAATCTGATGCATTGGTTTATCTTCTTCATATAACATATGTCAGTCTTTCTATATATTTTTAACCAGCTAAGTAATTCCTTCCGATGGCGTCCCTTCCGGTTAGAAATGCATGCCGCGCATTGGTTCGCATGCAAACAGGAAATAAAAATGTTATCAGTTTTCTGCGTCGATGCATTTGTGTCCCGGGTTCCAGATGAGAGCAGAAGAAACTTTACCGCGTTTGCACATTTCCAGTGATTATAGGCATGGCTCTCCATATTTACAATAATTTGTCTTCATCATTTTTGTGTCGCCCCCCACCTTCAAACATGGGTCTGTTGGAATTCAAACTCAGTCAATCTATTTGTGTTTCCAAGAGTAAAATCCTTAATTAAGTTAACTGCGAATATTCGAGCAACTTCGAAATGTTGACTGTTTCGTCTTTATTTTCTAACTTCCGTCATGTTAACCATCTTGCCAGACTTTACTCAAAAAGGAATAAGTTTACATTCACAAACACACACACGCATGGAGGAGCGCGCATATATATATATATATATATATATATATATATATATATATATATATATATATATATATATATATTAGGTTGGTGCAAAAATAATGACGTAATAATGTGTTTTTTTACGTTAAAAAATACGTCAAAAAAACGACATTATTACGTCATTATTTTTGCACCAACCTAATATAATTACTCTCAAAGCTTAACAGAAGAATCGATCATAAACAAAAATAACCTGTCCATCATTAATTAATCATCGCTAAGCATTGGAAACACATGAAGTAGTGAAATAAAGTTCATATATATATATAATGTCGTTTTTTGACGTTTAAAATACGTCAAAAAACGACATTATTACGTCATTATTTTTGCATCAACCTAGTATTTAATTCTCATCCTATGCCCACCGCTCTTTAACTTTCGGAAAAGAGGTAAGGATTTGTTTTTAAATTTCCCTAAAAAGTCATTTTATCACCAATTGCCAACCATAGCCCGAGGAAATACAATTATAGTATTGAAACATGAAAGCTTTTGTGTAGCGAATATAATAAAAATGTAATAATAATATTTCGCTCTACTTTGTATTAAGAACTTTTTTAAAAAGTAAATATTACGAACAGTAGATTTTTACTGCAATTGTTCTTTCTCTCATTTGTACACACGCATACACACACACACATATTAACTGTTTCCTTAAATATATTAGAACCTTTGCTGTTTATTGAATTTTAAACGTTTGCATATATATATATATATATATATATATATATATATATATATATATATATATATTATGAAATGGACAAAGTCCGACAATTATTTTAAGACATTTTTATGTTTATACATTCTTTTTATAGATACAAATATTTAAGTAAATGCTCTGTTTTTATAATAAACAGTATTAAACTCTCATTCAGGCCGGTAAATGTTGTTTAATACTGTTTATTATAAAAACAGACCATTTACTTAAATATTTTTATCTATAAAAATGTATAAACATAAAAATGTCATAATATATATATATATATATATATATATATATATATATATATATACATATGTGTGTGTGTGTGTGTGTGTATGTGTGTTTGTGTGTGTAATCTTTTCAGCATTCATTAACTGAATAATCAGTGGTACTCTCGGTTGAAAATTATAAAATATTTCTTTTTATACAATTTTTAAGTAATATATGTTTTATCAAGCCTACTCTTATCACTCTTTCCAGCATTGATGGGGGTTTCCTTACTAACCTTTAGTTTGAAATAGTGTGGAATGTCAACATGTTGATTATGTCATTTTCTCTTGAAGTCATCTGTGCTATCCATTTTAGTTGTTGCTGCTGTTGAAAGTCCTAAGGTGATATGATTTGGGTTATTTGATACAGTGCTTTGTTTGTACTTCTGTAGTCCCAGTCCACGAGGTTTGAAGAAGGATAGTCTTCTTAAAAACCTACAAGGTTCATTCGCAATTTGTTAGCAATGATCTGAGAAAGCGGTAAAATATCGTTGACAGTTTCGACATTTTCAAATGGCTTGGACGCCATACATCGATACGAAAATCTGATTAGGCTATTTAAGAAAATGATATGAGTTCTTAGTTTTGGGGTTTTACCATTTTCTCCTATCGAACATCAGTCGAAACTACAACAAATTAATCATTTTTTAATCCCATATTTTTAGTCATTACTTATTATTATATACGAGTTATTATATTTCGAGTGGACACTCTTGTTTTTAACCAGGAAATTAATTCCTATTCGCTAAAAATCAAATGTGCTTCCTGAAATGTATCGAACTGCATTCGCTTTTAATTCTGGGTAATCCATTTCCAACCGGGAGTTGTTTACCATCAGGCTACAAGTTTGGTTGGTTGGTTGCGTTTTATGGCATATCAACCACTGTAGGTCATTTAATGCCAAATTTAGTTATATCTATATATATATATTAAATATATAGTACTATTAAACGTATAGCTAGCAACATTATTTTTTCAAAAACGTATAGCTGGCAACATTATTCTTTCAAAAACATTATCAGAGGGCTTGCTGGTGGACGTAGTTTATCGTCATACCCAGGAGGCGGATGTAGTTTATCGTCATACCCAGGAGGCGGATGTAGTTTATCGTCATACCCAGGACGCGGATGTAGTTTATCGTCATACTCAGGACGTTCAGGCTACAAGGAGCCAACTTTCAATAGTTCCTGCTTAAATGAAAAAATACTGTTCACAAAATTACTTTTTTCGAAATAAAATTGTCCATATTTTCGAACTTACTCCTAGAGCCCAAAATATCATACCATTTTGGAATCAGGCTAACTCTGTGACCAAATTAAAAACATTCTGGTTCGGATCCAGACTCGCAATCCTGAAATTTTGGATTCTCAAGTTTTCATTTCTACTATCGTTTTCGGAAATTTTTTACGTGTTTTTTTTTTTTTTTTTTTTTGAAGAATATTTTTGACCGATGAAAATTTTTATAACTTGGAAATAAATTTGGAAATAATCAAAATGAATTGCGAAATCCAACGAAATTCACCCATGAAACAAAAAATAATTGT
>OZ010580.1:63019861-63067361 GCA_963932145.1 Acanthosepion lycidas | reverse complement strand
TTATTGCTATTGATCAAAATTAACCAGAACCATTTTAATAATAAATTCTTGGTTTTTAGATTAATTGCTTTCTCTTTATTATTACTGTAAGTAATTCTATAGTGAATTTATCACCACCATATATATATATATATATATATATATATATATATATAGTATAGCACATCAAAATCTAAAATTACCTTATATGGGGAATAGATCTATTTCCCACGACGAAAACTTCGTCAGTCTTATTCAACCCCTTTGTATAGACTGAGTTCGTGTCGGAATTAGATAGCCGTCGTAAGATTAATACAAAATTCATCTATTTCAATGATTTAGTCAGACGAAATGCACAAGGCAGTGGTCAGGGAGGATGGAAAGTATTTGTCTTAAAGGGTTATATAAAATTAAACCCAGATTTTAACCTTATGATGTGAAATTGGGTTTATATGAAGAATGAAATGTTATTTGAAACTAAAAGACGACAGAAAAGGGAGTTTTATAAAAAAAAAATAGATAAGTTTAGGGTTAAAAATACAAGTTCTTACTTAAAAATACTCTTTTAATGATACATTATACTTAAAAAATAAGATATATTTAAAAAAATAAATTTTTAAAAATAAGTCATGTTTAGATAATTTATATTAACTTTAAGTTAGAATGCATTTTAAAAAATATAATTAATAGAAATAATTTATATTATAGAATAAAAATATATTTAAAAATAAAAATATAATATGATACAATAAATTATACATTAGAAAAAAAATTATATTTAAAGATAAGTTGTATCAAAAACAAGTTATATAAAAAACAATACAATGTTATATTTTAAAATATATATATAGAGAGATAATGAGGTGTAAGTGTTAAAAGGAAAGAGAGTTCTTAGAACAGGGACAATTATGAGATAATAATATGATGGAAAATTATAGGTTCCGCTCATATTGCTAATAGCCTTAGAGATAGGTGTAACTTATATTTAGAAGAAAAATCAAATAATAAACTACAATAATCAAGGCATACTATTGAATCAAAGGAATGAATTAGTTTTTAAAATGTCGACATACAAATTTAAATTTTCAAGTTCTATTTTACTTAATTACCTTATAATTCTCTAATTTTTCAAATGTCGAATGTATAAGTGTTTGTAATTTCTATATTTCCATTTTTTTCACCATATTAATTATATCTTATACAGTGTAACCCGGATATAAGAGAGTTGTCGGGACCGGAGAAGAAGTCTCATATATCCGTGTTTCTCTTATATCCGGGTTTGGTCTATTTTATATACATTTTATATACAGGCTCTAATTTGGGACCGGAGAAGAAGTCTCGTATATCCGGGTTTATCTTATATCCGGGTCTCTTATATCCGGCTTACACTGTATCTTATAACAGTCACCTGTTCCAACAGGAATTCAGTTTATAAAGCGGGATTGAAGAAGACTAACGAAGTTTCGTCGATTGAAATAGATCCACATGAGGTAATTTTGGATTTTACAGTGTAATACTGTTTATTTGCTCTGTTATAATAAATACACTGAGCTCTTTTTGTGGATCATTTTATATTACTAGGACCCACTTGGATTATATGTCAGTGGATTTATTATAATTACTATATATATATATATATATATATATATATATATATATATATATATATATATATATATATATTGCTTCAGGATCGCCTGCCGGAATAGTACTGTCTCGGTAGGGTCTCTTGGGTGAACAAGTATGATGTTGGAAGACCCGAAACTTGTCATGACCCCAAGTCATAACATCACTGACAAGGCGATCCTGAGCACTCCTTGGAGTGTTTTCATGTTATACTGACGTTCTAAATCACATGAAACAGATGCGTAGTATCGTGTAGAATTTATCTTGCGTTGTATAGCACTCAACTTATTTTCAATTCTAAAAGTACTAGATTGTTTGCATTGTTTTGCTGTTGAAATAACTAGATATAACCGTGAGTTCTGCTGTAGTAGTTTCTTCTTTTCTCGCATTCCTTACCTGTGGAACTTGATTCCATTCTGCCCACGATCTTCAAAATTTAAATGCAACGTCAATCACCTTTTAAAGTGTTCACTTTTATTCTCCTCTTTCCTCTCTAACGCCTTCTCATTCTCACCCACTCCGAACCAACTCTTGCGTCTTATTGGCATTATCGCCTTGCTTAGGGTGAAATGATTAAAAGGCATATATATATATATATATATATATATATATATATATATATATATATATATATATGAAATGTGTATGAATATAAATATATATATATATATATATATATATATATATATATATATTCATACACGTTTCATTAAATAATATAGACAAGTGTTGTAAATTTCATGTAAATTCTTTTCATAACGTCTGATAAGCTTAATAACATTATCATTGAACGAAGAAAGAAAATCACAATATTGATCCATATTTTTTAATACAATCTAAGCTTTCGGCTTACATAAGTCATTATCAAAGATGTCAATTACAGCATATTAAGCAATATACGGACAAGACAGTGATGATAGTCTGTCATTGTTTACATAGATGATTTCTTAGCAACGATAAACACGTGCATATAAGGCGCTAAAAACGAAAATCGCACCGCATCTCATGACGTCACACATGACCACGCGAGAGTGAATTAGAGAAGTATGAAGTATGGAAGGTCATTGGTATAAACCAATGGCTACTGTTACCAATTATAGACATTTAAGGATATTTGTAGAGATTCCATAGTTGATTTTGTTTAGGTTGGGTTTCAACTGTTTGATGTATAATGCTTCAAGGATTTTTAGTTTTTGTCTATTGTTTTCATGTCGAAGTATAATTGTATTTTCGACAAGTATTTTACGGAAATTATCAGACGTTATGAAAAGAATGTACATAAAATAAATAGACGACACTTGTCTATATTATTTAATGAAACGTGTATGAATGAAAAGATGCTGCCTAAATACACACAATATATATATATATATATATATATATATATATATATATATATATATATATATATATATATATATATATATCCACCAAAAATAGATTACGTGCATCGCAGTAGAGGTAAGCAGATCGATTAGCCCATCATAGTACACACATACCGGAATGAAGACAGCACAATATTTCTATGAACAACTCTGTTCACATAGGAATCCTTCGAATTTCTCAGCTGACAAAAGTAAGCTTACATGTTGAATCTGCATCTGCAACTTATATGGCTGATATTTATGGGGGGACGTCCTTTTTTTGTTGTTGTTTCGAAGTCAGTGAAGTTGGAGATAATTAAGAATTGCGGGAGACATGTAAGGCCACGAGAAGAGATTGGAAATAAGAAAAAAAATTCTGATGTAATGAAAGAAAGGATTTTGAAATGAACAAAGGGAATTAAATTATTTAGGAGAAAGAAAAATGCGGCGAAATTGAATAAGAATAGGAGGGAAAGAAAGGGAAGAATAAGAAATGAAGAAAAAAATATCCATAAGTAATATAAAAAGTAAAAAGGTAAACGGAGAAAGAAACTTATTCAGAGAATCAACGATAGAAGAAAGCAAGACTGAAAAAAAAAAACAAATAGAAAAAAAAAGAAGAGATAAGAAAAAAGAAAAAAAGAAACAGTGAGAAATAAATAGAGAGCGAGAAAAAGAAAATTGAGCTAAAAAAGAAAGAAAGTAAGGAAGGAAGAGAAAGAAAGAAAGAGAAGGAGGGAAAAAAGAAAAGTGAGATAAAACAAAGAAAAAGATAAAGAGAAAAGAAAGAATGAAGCATAGGTAGATATAGGGTAGAATAGATAGAAAAGAAGGAAAATAAGAGATAAAATCAAATGAAGAAAGAGAGAGAAAGAAATAGATAAAGAGAAAAGAAAGAAAGAAAAATAGGTAGATATAGGATAGAATAGATAGAACAGAAGGAAAATAAGAGATAAAATCAAATGAAGAAAGAGAGAGAAAGAAATAGATAAAGAGAAAAGAAAGAAAACTGAGTTAAAAGAAAAGAAATCCAAGGAAAGAAATAAGAAAAGGGAGTGAAAGAAAATGAGATAGAGATAAAAAGAAAAGAGAGGTAAAACTGAACGAAAGAAAGAAATGAAAATAAAAAAGAAAGGAAAAACGAAAGAAAGACAAATAAATAAATAAATAAAGGGTGAACGAAGGAAAGAATGAAAAAGAAAGAAAGAACGAATGAAAGAAAGACAAATAAAGAAATGGTCAAAGAAAGAAAAAGAAAAAAGCTAAATAAAGAAAGGGTAAACGAACGAAAGAAAGTAAGGCAGAATGAAAGAGAAAGAAAGAAAGAAAGAAAGAAAGAAGAAAGGAAGAAAGAGAAATAAAGAAAGAAAGAAAAATAAAGATTGAAAAAACAAAGAACAAAAGGAAGAAAGAAAAACAAAGAAAGAAAGAAAGAAAGAAAAAAGAAAAAAAGAAAAAAAGAAAGAAAGAATAATAAAGATAGAAAAAAGGGAAGAGCGAAAGAAAGAAAAAGAAAGAAAGTGTGTAAATAATTTATACATAAAAGAAGAAAATGTAAATAAAACAAAAAAGAAAGAAAGAAAGAAGAAAAAGAAAAACTCAGGTAAAAGAAAGAAACAAAGAATATTAAAATCAAACATTCATTATAAAAGATTCAAAAAAGAAATTTTGAGAGAAGGAAAAATAAACGAATGAAAGAAGGAAGGAAAAGGAAGATTTAAAGCAAAGTGGGGGATAAAAAAAAAGAAGAAAAAGGGAATAAAAATGGTAAAAGACCTGAGAAGTAAAGAAAGAATATAAAAGGAGATTTAAATCAAAGAATGAAAGAGAAGAAAGGAAGAAATGGGAACAAAAATGGTAAAACTCTGGAAAAAAGAGAAAGAAAGAAAGAAAGAAAGAAAGAAAGAAAAAAGAAAGAAAGAAAGAAAGAAAGAAAAAAAAGAAAAAGAAAGAAAGAAAAAGGTGTTCAAGTCAAAAGGTGAAACAAAAGAAAGAAAAGGGTACAAAAAGAACAAATGTCTGAGAAAATAGAAATAAATACTCAAAACGAAAAAAAACAAAAAAACAAGTCAGTCCAGAACTGCGAAAAAGCTTTCCATAAAAACCAGGAGGAAAGAGCGACCAGAGTATAACTGATGCTAAGAAAGAAAAAAAAAAAAAAAAAAGAGAAGCAAGGCCGATCTATGGAATTAATAAGAAGTAAAAGAGGGCGTCTTGGTATGAAATCTCGCAATAAAATCAGTGAAAAATGTTTATAATAAAATATATTAAATGACAAGGGGTGTAAAATTCTTGTCGGGAAAAATTAATGAAATTAATATAAGATTAAAAGAAAAAAAATTATATCCAAAGATTTAAAAAAAATATGAAAATGGTTGGGAAGAGCTGACGGAAGAGGACGAACGAACAAAATTAAAGAATGATTGTCATGAAAGAGGAAACAGAAATAAAATTCACCGGGGCTATCAGAGAACACCTTTCACTATTATGAAAGGAGCAAAGTGTACTTGAGAAAGGAAAATGATGGAAAGAAAAAAAGAGTACAGAAAGAGGAAGAAACGTGAAACGATGCATGAGGCATTTCCCATATTTACCAAGTCAGGTTATTTTAATGAAGAAATTGCACTTCATATTAGCCTGTTTACGTTGAAGATTTCCAGAAGAAATTGAGCATGCGCAATAGATTTTTCAATCATGTTAAGAAAAAAATGGTGTCTTACGTTGACTTCTTCAGTAGAAAGAATTTCCTTAACGGATAATAATTAGTTTGTTATTTATTTTTAAAATAAGAATTTTTTTTCAACATTCTTCTTATTATTATTATGATCTTAATCTGAAAAGAATGACATAGAAAAGTTTACAGATTTTGTATTTATAATATATTCTTCTCATCACCCAGTATAGAAAAACAAAAAAAAATGTATAGATTTAATATTTATTGGATAAACTTTAAAAAATGGGTTTCTGCTCATACAAAACAAGCTAGGAATTGAAAAAATTCTGTACACAAATAAAAATTTCCGTTCAATATAAAAGAATTTTTATTTATGAAAAACCTTTTCGAACTTTTCACAAGTCCAAAAATTTGACGTGAACATTTTAAAAAAATAATTTCCGGTATATTTTCTTACAAAATTCTCAAATTAGTTTTCATGAAAAAGAAAACAGATTTTTTTTATTTATTTGTTTTTTTTTATTGGGGCTACTTTCCTTGACAAAATCCAAATGGTTATCGGTAGATGCTTATAAACTGGCTGATAAAACTTCGAATTTTTAATATATTATCATTAAAACTTGTTTTTTTTTTTTATAATGCTTGACAGTTTTTTTCTATTTTTAAATGCTTTGCTTTGTTTGTTTAACGGCACATCTACTTCTGGGTCATTTAATACCGAAATTTTTTTTTTTTTTTTTGGCTTTTTTAGTAATTTCTTTGTACAAAAATGAATTGCTGGTATTAACTATGTAAATGTATTGCTGGTAATTTTTGCTGTAATTTTTTTTATACTTTCATAGCGTTTTGACCCCAATTTTGGGTTAACTATTTGCCCATAGCTGGGACCATAACAGGTGCGAGCACCTCGGGTCAAGGTGGATCTGGAATCAACAGCAATTAAGAGGATTGGTTCCACGCTCCTCAATAAGCTCCTGATCAGAAGCATGGCTGCCGGATGTAGTTTGTCATCATACATAGGACGGCTTTTTAAATGCATCTACACTATAGTGGAAAAAATTTCAGAACAAATATGTAAAATGATTATGTACTTATTATATTGAAAAAAGAAGATTGTTTAACAGTATTCTTTAATCAGTTGCGTCTATGAACCTTTAGGTTTAGAAAAAAAGTTGTTGCGTTTTCGTAGGTGTCGTCTAACAGAAAATAAACTCCTTTAAAGATTTTAAAGTTGAAAAATGGCCTTGAAAAACTATTGGCTAATGAAAAATATACGATAAAGTCAGGATAATATGCAAATTCCGAAGTCAGAATTGTTTCATCCTTTCAACTTGAGTATACAGTTCATTGGCAAGTCATTGTAGTGGGACATTAGCTTGTTTTTATGCTCTAGAATCATGACTATACTGAAACAACGATGGAGGTTGTGACTATTGAGGGGGAAGATAACTGTGCGGCTTGAAATTTACTGAAACAGATATTTACAGAACAGTGTTCAAACCATCCAAAAGACTTTTGTTACTATTAGAAGTGTTTAAGTACAAATAAAACTGGAAGACAGCAAAATTTAGAGAAGACAGATGAAAGAAAGATTACGAGATTCTCAGTAAACAATCCACAATTAACAGCCAAACTAGTGAGGAATGAATGCAGTCACAACAGTTAGCATTCACTTGATATAGTACGCAAAATATTAGGAAAGAAAAACTTGAACCGGCATACTTGCATTATTTACATCCTGTAATCCTCCTCTTTATTCCCATATCCACAACGTTTCAGCCATTGCACGCTCTTGCCTTCATCAGGTGATTGGAATTTCGAACCGAACACTTTATTTCGTTCACCGGGATGGATTGTTCGAAATTCCAATCATCAGAAAAAGGCGGAAGCGTACAACGGCCGAAACGTTGTGAATATTACAATGAAGATGAAGATAACAGGCCGAATAATGTAAATAATGCAAAAATCATAATACGTCATCTCAGAGATATAGACAAATAATGACGAAAATTAGAATAAGCTGAAGAAGGCCAGAGTGTACAACGACCGAAACATTGGGAATAGAGTAATCAAGACAAGGATAAAAGTTTGAATAATGTAAGTAATGCATGTAATCAGAGTACTTCATCTCAGAGATATAAACAGATACAGAAGAAAAATTCGAATCGCCTGAAGAAGAACGGAGCGTAAACGGCCGAAATATTGTGAATATGGTGATGAAAATGAGGATAACAGTCCGAATAATGTAAATAATGCAAGTAATTATAATACCTCATCTCAGAGATATAGACAGATATTGAAGATAATCCCAATCACCTGAAGAAGGCTGGTGTTTACAAACGCCGAAACGTTGTGAATATGGCAAAGAAGTTGGGGATAAGAATTCGAATAATGTAAATAATGTAAATACTCCTAACACCTCATCTCAGAGATATAGACAGCCATTATATCACTAGAAGCTAGTCACTGGATCTAACCAACGTCTTTATCCACTGGGCCATGTGTCCTGGTGAATATGGCAATGAAGATGAGGGTAACAGTCCGAATAATGTAAATAATGTAAATAATCATAATACCTCATCTCAGAGATATAGACAGCCATTATATCACTAGAAGCTAGTCACTGGATCTAACCAACGTCTTTATCCACTGGGCCATGTGTCCTGGTGAATATGGCAATGAAGATGAGGGTAACAGTCCGAATAATGTAAATAATGTAAATAATCATAATACCTCATCTCAGAGATATAGACAGCCATTATATCACAAGAAGCTAGTCACTGGATCTAACCAACGTCTTTATCCACTGGGCCATGTGTCCTTGTGAATATGGCAATGAAGATGAGGGTAACAGTCCGAATAATGTAAATAATGTAAATAATCATAATACCTCATCTCAGAGATATAGACAGCCATTATATCACTAGAAGCTATTCACTGGATCAACGACTTTATCCACTGGGCAATGTATCCTTGTGTATATTGCAATGAAGATGAGGATAACAGTCCAAATAATGTAAATAATGCAAGTAATCATAATACCTCATCTCAGAGATATAGACAGACATTATATCACTAGAAGATAGTCACTGAATCTAACCAACGTCTTTATCCACTGGGCCATGTGTCCTTGTGAATATGGCAATGAAAATGACGATAACAGTCCGAATAATGTAAATAATGTAAATAATCATAATACCTCATCTCAGAGATATAGACAGATATTGAACAGGCATTTAGCAGCAAAAATTTAAAACAAGATCATCAAGCAAAGAATATCGGAATAGAAGGTTGAAATAGTAAAAAAAAATCATCTAAAACGGAATGCTGGAAAGTGACAAAAGCAATTTTAATTCACGAATGTAAAATACATTTCCATTCTAATGCATGAGAATCTGTACGCAAACCAGTTGGATAAAGAATCAACGGAAAATTAAAGCCAGTAAAATTTGGTAGTTGACATGCAAATAAGTGAGGTTGCATCAAAAATGATGGTAGAAGAAAATTGGTAAAAATCCTAAACAACGAAAACTGTTTTAGTTTCTGCCATTCTACTCATCTGCCAGACTACGAAAATGGATAATCACGTTCAATTAAAAGGGTTTCTTGTAGATGAAGAAGTTCGACTTTTGGATGAATGATCACGTCCTAATCTCAATATAATTGAACCCTTGTGGCAGGAACTGATGGAACAAGTGCTCCGACGAAAACCAATCTCTAAGTATTTTGGAATCACTGCTAAGATGAATGTGAAAATTTTCAATGAAAAAATCTGGGCCTTCTTCCATTTAATGTCAGGTCGAATTAAGGCAATTTTCGAACCAAAGGCAAAAACACTAAATTACTAACTCCAGACTTTGATATTTTGTATTTTATTTTTTTATTTCAGAGATGTTATATGACGATCTCGCTTGTGGTCAAGTATTTTTGCACGACCTTTTTAACGCTTCGCTTCGCTTAAGATGCTCTGTCATCAACCGTACATCTTCAGAATATACACTAATTTGTTTTCTGGTCCTCAAACTTCATAAAATGTACCGAGAAAAGTATATTACTAATCACATTCAAATTTTGGGTAAAATTAATAGGTTGGTGCAAAAATAATGACGTAATAATGTCGTTTTTTGACGTATAACGTCAAAAAACGACATTATTACGTCATTATTTTTGCACCAACCTAATAATTAATTTAAAAATATGTCCTGAATGTTTTGCACGCCAGTGTATACCGTAAAAATATTACTTTTATATTATGCATGTGTCTACATTTTGTCGGTAATGTTTTTGTTTAAAAAATACCTAAAAATACCTTTAGTTTTTACAATTAATTCTGGTAAAACCATTAACAAACGTAATTATATTGTATTTGTAAAGCTTTGTTCAGTAAGTGAGTTGTCTGCTTTCTGACATTAGGATCACATCGATTTATTTAGTTGATATTCCAATACTTATTTGGTCAGCTTTGGTGGGCAGTTCATTGCGGCGATACCCATACAGAAGAGAGACTTCAAGAGTAAGGCTTTGGTTAAAATCTGCAAACAAAGGCAGTTTGACATTGCATCAAGCTCGGTCTTGCAACTACTGCAATGGTACTGGTGCCAAACAATATCTGTCTCTGCACTTCTCCTGAACCAAATCAACGGTGTGATGAGGAGGCATTTGCTGCATGCTCAACTGTTGATCTCTCGTAAAAGATTTTTCCTATGTCTGTTCCCATAAAAAACACAGCGTCACTCCATCTTGAGTCGAGTGATAAAACAGAAGATATATTACCATCACCAGCTGATTTTAAAATAAAATCTCTCTATTTAGAGACCCGGGATCTCGCCGTACCGACGGATGTAACATAAACGCTTCAATCCTGTGTTTTCAAATTATAATCCTTCAGAGAGGCAACCAAAATTTTGGGACAATATAATCCCCAACTCTGTTAAGATTAACAATCCATTAAAAAAATAAAGACAACCAATACGTACTTATCTTGTTTCCCCTCCCAAAGGGGTAAATCGAGGTGGCTCTAATCGTGAGCAAGCTTGACCAATTACGACTAAGTAGTGAGTTCGATCCTCACTGGGTTCCCCCTACTTTCGACCTTGTGCCATATATAAGATATTCTTGGAAATTCAGTATGTTGTTTTCCCATGTTTTATATGGAAAACAATGACCATGATATGCATTCTGACTCTCACCGCCATGTGGCACTTTTCGTTCTTCCTCTTCACAGGTACCACACCACAGACTCTCCCATTCATCACTCGATCCCAGCCACAACGTTCGTAGAAGCTTCTCTGGTGTTCTTTCGCAAACTGGGAGCTTACGTTGAATCACCGGTCTTCGTACGATCAAGTTAAGCAATACGGAACCTGGTCATTACATATATGAATAACTGCTCGGAAATAAACATATGCTGTGAGCTTGGATATGTGGATCGTATGGTTTACGGTCATATCTCGTTTAACAGCGGCCCTCATACGATCAACTGAGTTAAGCAGCACCGAACCTAGTCAGTACCTAAATGGGTAACGGCTTGGAAATAACAGATGCTGTAAGCGTGGATGCGCGGGTCGTATGGCTTACGATCATATCACGTTTAAACACCGGTCCTCGTACGATCAACTGAGTTAAGCAACACCGAACCTGGTCAGTACCTAGATGGATAACCGCTTGGAAATAACAGATGCTGTAATCTTTGATGTGCGGGTCATATGGCTTACGGATATATCAGGTTTAAACACCAGTTGTCATACGATCGCCGAAGTTAAGCAACACGGAACCTGTTCAGTACCTAGATGGATAACAGCTTGGCAATATCAAATGCTGTAAGCTTGGATGCGCGGGTCGTATGGCTTACGGTCATATCACGTTTAAACACCGGTACTCGTACGATCAACTGAGTTAAGAAACACGGAACCTAGTCAGTACTTAGATGGGTAACCGATTGAAACTAACAGATGCTGCAAGCGTTGATGTGCGAGTGGTATGAGTTACGGACATATCACGTTCAATTTAAGGTTTTCGTATGATCACCGAAGTTAAGCAACGTCGTGCCTGGTCAGTAACTTGATGGGAGACCGCATTGGAATACCAAGTGATGTAAGCATGGGATTTTGGTGTTATGATCTTACGGCCATATCACGTTCAAGCACCAATTCTCGTACGATCACTGAAGTTAAGCCTGGTCAGTTAAGCAACACGGAACCTGGTTAGTACTTAGATGGATAACAGATTGGAAATACCAAGTGCTGTAAGCTTGAATCTGTGGGTGATATGATCTTACGACCATATCACTTTCAAACACCTTACGATCATGGAAGTTAAACTATACTGAGGCTGGTCAGTACCTAGATGGATGACCAGTTGAGAATACTAGGATAATGTATGGCTGGATGTGCGGGTGGTTTAATGGGTAAGAGTTCGGAATTGGAAATCAGAGACACGAGTTCCGATTCCAGTTTGGTTGGTTATATTCTCCTAAGTGCAAATACACTTTAGGAAATGTATGAATCCTACTCTTCTATCCAGCTAGGGATTAATTAGTATGACTTGTATCAGTAAATCATTATTATCTGACAAAAATCTAAAACTATTTTCTGGCTTAAAATAATCTGCAAAATGTTGATAAACCGTAAAAACAAATTAATCCACTAATCAAAAGCTTCACGAGTTGGGGTTCGACGTGTAACGTTTCTTTCACATCATTAAGATCGCGCTCTTCACTAATCTAAGAACTGACTTCTGGAAGTTAGTTCAAATCTAACAAGACTGTGATCTCACCAGTGGAGGAGACATTGTTGACGTCCTCTGATAAGTTTTAGCTAAACTCGAACGTGCAACGGTTTGAAGGCATTTTTACCGGAATATTATCATCAATGCTTCGCCCCAGATACTGAAAAACGACATCAATGCCTTTCAACCGACCGTCGTAGTTTATAGATTTCGTTGGCAGGTTCATTAAAGAGTAAAACATCATATTTAAGTGTTATTGTGTATTATAACACTGCCAAGGGTAATAATGGATCTCTAGACGTAAAATATCTTATCACCATCATTTATTCAGTTAGCGCATTTTTGCGCCTTCACTGTGGTCATCTCTACCCTCTATCTCAAAATTGTGGTCCATGGTGACATTAAAGGTAGAATCGTGCAATGGCTTGACGGTTCCTTTTGCTCCGGTGATGTTGATACTACCCTATCCCTCATCTAAAGTGTAGATTTGTTTTAGAAATTACATTCTTCTGGTCTAACCTTAAAGAGGCAGGATCTAAAAGGCAGTAGGTGGTTTGAATTCAGGTTTCTTCTCTTGGACTGATTACCATATAAGACTATAGACCCAAGAATGCCTTACCATTTTACCCATAGTTGGAGGGAAAGAGTTGAATTCATACTTTTCTCAAGGATATTACAATATAAATGGATGTAATGAACTCGACTAGAAGTCGGCTTTCTGTTTCCTCGATGCGAGTCGCTAACCACTGATCCACCGTACCTTCATAAAATGGTGTACAATCGAAATTTCTGGGTGTAAGTGAGGGGTAAACTGATTTTGTCCGAACAAATTTTCGCAGAACGAACCCGAAACTATTTTTTTTTTGATTGAAAAAAAAATGGTGTAATGAAATCAATCGAGTTGATTTTTAAATTCCCCCCTCCTTATTTATTTTTTTTTTTTTTTCGTAATTGCTGTTTTATGCGATTTATTTGTCCTGCTAACTGTCCTTCTGTAGAAAATCGCAATTACACAATTTAGAATTAGAATTTTCTGTTCCCATTTTTAAATCTCTATAAAACATTTTATTACAGATAATATTATATGACTATGCAACACTGGGAATAATTGCAATGGCGAAGTGTAGTTTCCAAATACTAGCCTAAGGTATATCTAACTGCTTTCACGCAACAATTACTTTGATGTTCCTATGACAACGTATCGAAATGTTCCACTCATCTAAAAAATCGTTAAAATCTCCGCGATGAAATAGAATATTGTTATCCACGAGAAGCTTAATTGGCACCCTTATATCAAAAACTAGAATTAGTGTATGATGTTTCAATTACTCCTGCCGAAATAAAAGGTCGTCAAATAGATAAACATACAGTCCTGGACATTTTAGAAATCATTTCCTTTTTATAAATAATTCAATTTTTTTTTTCGTGCATTTATGTGCCTCTCAATCACTTGCACGGCCATCTTTCCTGCAGCAGACATTGCACCCCACGCAATTACAAGTCCTCAACCAATTCCTCGTGTAGAAACGGCTTCCGTGCGAACGCTGGGGTCACTGCAGGAATATTGACATCCATCCGGACAATCAAGGTTGGATTTCTTTTTATCTGAGAATATTGCAGGCTTCCATTCCTATTCCCAAGTTTGGAAATATTCAGTGAAGGCCATTCACTAACAACTCGGAACTGGAAATCAGAGGATCAGAGTTCCAATTTCAATCGGGTTCGTTATAGTCACTTATGTGCAAATACCCTTGGGGAAGGTAAGAATCCAACTCTTGTCCCCCATATATGGGTTAATTAGTAGAACTTGTATCAGTAAATCATTATTATCTCCAAACAATCGTTCTTTATGTAGTTTCGCCAACGAAGGTCTTCGCTTTCTTTTTCACATTCTTCACGCCACTTACGGAGGTATCATCTAATCGTTCGTCCTAGAGAAATGTGCTCCTGCGCTGGCTCCAGTTCAATCCAAACTCTGTAACTATTGCCGCGTTGCTTCCTTATTTCCAGGTTGTTCCCTCTCTTAAGAACTCTGGAGAAAGTTATGTACCATCTGATTATCACCCTATTAGTCTCCTACCGCTTTTTGGCAAAGTATTCGAGGCTTTAATCAATGCTGAAGTGGTTACAGATCTTACCTCACACGATCTACTTTCTGACAAACAATATGGCATCAGTTTTGTTAGGTTTATAGATGATTTGCTAACGGCCATCATTGAATATGTATATCAAGCTCTTGATAATAATGGCGAAGCTCGAGATGTGGCTCTAGATATCTCGAAGACGTTTGACAGTGTAAACTTCAGAGCTACGTTACTGCTAGAAGGGTGTTTGATTTAATTCAGTCGTTCCTATCAAATCGTGAAATTAAGGTCGTTTTGAACGGGATCGCTTCCGGATGTCTCCAAGGCTCTGTTATCTACGCTGTTTCTGATATTCATCAATGATCTTCCTGATGTCATCGCTTCCCAAATAGGTATTTATATTGATGGCACTACCATTTACTCCTGTATCAATAGAAATTCCGTCAGAGTTGGCAGCGTTAACGTGACCGATGCTCTTGAAAATGAACTCCTATCAATGGTTAACTGGGACAGGAAATGGTTCGTAAATTTTAATGCCTCCAAAACAAAGGTGCTCATATTTAACCACTATAGAGAAACTTCTCTGTCCACCAATTAGCATGGCTGATACTAAACGCATGGAGAGCAACACACTACGTCTTCTTAACCTCACGGTTTCAATTGAATTGAAGTGGGACGACTATATCGAATCAATAGCTGCATCTATTCCAAGGAAACCTGGGTCACTCTGTCGTACCAAGATGCTTTACTTGTCAGAGTTCATCTTACACATTTACAAATCTACCATTCAGCCGTGCATTGAATATCTGGTCAGGTTCTGCTACTCATCGAACATCGCCTTCTTGGACTCATGTTTTAAACTGACTAAAATAAACTAGAGCAGAGGTGAATATAAGGTTGGTGTGTTGAGTTAGAAGGAAGATAACTGATATTGAGTTATCCAGAAATGTCATGGCACGTGGAACGAGAACAATCTACGCCGGTGGCCGAAATAAATGGTTTAGTATTAAATTCCAATCACCTGAAGAAGGCTGGAGTGCACTAGGGCCGAAACGTTGTGAATAGGGCAATGGAGATGAGGACAACTGTTCGTACAATGAAAATAGTGTGAGTTGTTCACCGCCTTTATTTTTAAGAAATATATGAAAAATGTTTTTCATATGGAAGTATTTTGACCTTTTCACGAACACACGAATACCCTTCCAAATTTTATTTGTTCGGCTGATTTTTGCTTTTTAACTCAAATGGCGCTCATTTATTGTGCCTTCCGCCTGTGTTATCCATTCCTGATTGATTTGAAATCGTTTCAAAAGATACATTTACTGCGAGCTTTCGAAGGTGACATGTCCATAAAAAATAGATAAATAAAAGATTAATCATACAGTAACTTTTTCCGGCACATTAAAAATACATAAATAAAAATGATTATTGTGTCAAAAATAATTTATATATATAAAACAGAGAATATCTGTGTGTCCCTGTGTCTGTCTGTCTGTCTGTGTGATACCTTTTCACTCGAGATCCACCCAGCCGATTTTGACAGAACTTGGCATATATATTGTACAATGTAAGATATAGGTACTCAGCGTAAAAAATCCGTATTTTTTTTTAAATCAATAATCGATAAAGCCGATCAAAAATCGATTAATTCAACTTTTTTCCTCCGATTTCCTTTAAACTCGATATGTAAGTTACTTACATCATGACGAGCTAAACGATACATCATTTTTATTACTATGCCACTGAAGAACCGCGAAAAGCGAAACATCGATTTCAACGTAAATCGATTTCAATGCAAATTTTAAACTAAAAACTCCATCAATTTTCAAGCAATCTAATACAAACTTCACTCAATTGTAGTTAACAATAATTTGATTGTTTAGCAGTCATTTAACTTGATAAATGAGCCCACCCATGTCGTGAAAACGAGCGTAAATACGAAAAATGGCGATTTTTACTGGTTTCGTTCTTATTTTTCCTTGATCTTTCAACTTAACAATTGCTTTATAAATGTAACCGTTTTTACATCCCTGGTAGCACACTGACAAATTTAATTTCAAAAACTCCAAAATAATTTTGGTCTGAAGTGGGTCTTCATGTTGCCCATTTTATCCCTTCATGTCCTCGGCTAACTTGACTGAATAAATACAGAATATTTCTGTTATATCAGTAACTGCATTAATTCAAAATGTTTTTAATGAAAGTACTTTAAAGCAATTGAAGAAGATAGACTCTGTTACATCTAAACATGATGCTGTTTTTGCTCCATTCTAATTGAACGCTTTTGCTGATCGACCAGCTGGCTATGGCTGCTAGTAATAATATAATTATAACAATTATAATTGTCATTCATTCACTCTTTCTAAAGCAATGAGAATGAACCCCACTTTTCTCCTCAATACTCGTGATATTCTTACTATCGGACAGGCCATAAAAAAGTTGGCCAATGAAAATGTCAGCTCCTTTTCTTTTTCAGGCCATAATGGTATCAACAAAAATTCGATGTAAGAAAACTCAAGAGGTTTCTTTTATTTTCCATTACATACATGTATAAAAAATATATGAGAAAGTCTACATTCAATTTATTTATTCTTTATCTTCCGGTCTATATTTGATCAACATTTGATCCCAAACTCAATATTACCGTCACTCAATATTACCGTCACTCAATATTACCGTCTCCCGTTTTACTGCTTCCACAGTCAGTTATGTGCAATGCGTCGCTTGGGCAATTATGTATCGAACGATCTATGTAACGAGGCAGACATTTTGCCATTTCTTTCTGCGGTAAATACAAATCTATAGCCTTGGGTGTCAACTGGTAGACCAGTTGAGATCTAAGGCAGAGAACCCGATCTGTCCTGCTATTTACCCGTAGCTGAAGGGGGTGGGAGAAGAAGACGATTCGTACCTTTCCCAAGGGTAGTAACACGTAAATGAACGTAATGGATTCAACTGGAATTCGAACTCGGCTCTCCGATTCCTCAATCCGAGCCGCTATCCATTACTCCACACTGCCTTCTAATTCCTTATCTTTCTGGTTCGCATTTTCTACCAATAGTTTTGTATATATAAATGTTAAGGCGTTTATAATTATTTACTCGGGATTATAACTCCCCCTACAAATGTTTCTGTATCAATTTTCAAAACTTTATGACGGAATAACTCTCTCTTGAGGTTGTTAATTGAATCACCACTTTTCAAATTAGAAACTCAAAAATTATGAGTTTCAATAGAATTGTTCCGATATTCAGTTTTTATATGCCAACTCTCTTCAGCTTTATTACAGCAACGTTTGAATTCATTCTAGCAAAAATACGTTGACGTAATGCTTAACAAAGTTATTTTAGTTCGCCATTAATACTAAGTAATGTATTTTAACCAAAATGGATGTCTAACCTTACTGTTTTTGAACCAAACTAAAACTTTGACCGGGTAACGTGTTTGAACTTGATCTGTTGCTCATATCCGTGACCTTTTGTCAGAACTAAGCTAAAAGGTGTTTCATTAAGTTGGATTATATATAAGGGTGTTTCATTAAGACGGATCAAAGTCAGCAGTAAATAAATCAGGGTTACTGGTGAAAGTTTATTTATTTCTCTATTGAATCATGTTATTTAAGTGTGAAAAATAATATCTCCCAAAATGTCCTCCAAATCTGAAAAAAAAAAGAAAAAATTCATTAGACGCTTAAACTCAGTTCATATTTAAAATCGGTTCAAGTTATTGGGCGTACCCTTTACAATGATAAATAACTAAGAAGTAATCACAGTGGTGTAATACTCAGCTAACTTGACTCGTGGGTTATTATTATTATTGTGGACTTCGCTCCTCGTTGGGTGGCCTATAATTGTGTCTATGCCAAAATTAGGATTCTCCAAGTCAAAACGTAAACTCTATCCCCACCTGTGGCAACGCAGATGACTTTCGCTCATTGCACATGTTTAGGGACGGATACATTCCCTAGTGTGGCCCAGGCTGCTGGGTGATGAGTGTTTTTATTGTCATCATCTATTGATAAATTGCCAATCAAGGCTGAAGCTTCTATTTGCCTATTAGTAGACGAACCAGTTTTGAATTCTCTGTTGTCCCCTCCTAAACAATGGACAAATACCGCTGGGAAAGGTATGAATCCATTTCCTCCCCTAGCTATGGGTTAAATAGTTAGGACTTGTATCTGAAATGAAAATCATTGTTATCCTCAAATAAATGTTAATGCCTTATTTCCTCTAAAAAAGAATTCTTAAAATCCAAAATATGCTTCGTCTTTAAATAACTAACAAAGGGTTCATAAACTGTAAAAAAAATATTACTTTTCTGAACTAGATGCCAACCAGGTTTAAAGGGTGCTATGTGTCTTTCTATTTAATCCCTAGAGAGACAAAATACCTTTCCCGAGGTTATTTGTTAGAAATTTGGAATAACGAATGTGACCAGGATTCGAACTCAACTCTGCAATTTCTCTTTCCAAGCCACTACGTATGTTACAATATCGGCACATCTAACTGTTTATGATGACATACACAAAATTCACAAGTGGGTAGGTTTTTCATATTCTTGAATAAAATGTAGTAATAATTAATGTAGTAACGTTTTAATAATCCCAGATTAAATAAATATTGAGAAATAGAATATAATTAAAAAATATTAAAGTGTAAACATTAAAATTATGTAAAAATTAAAAAAAATATAAATTAAAAATATCGAATCCTTTTCGAAACAGCGATGAATTTATAACCCTTAAAATCCCTAACTTTGAGTTAAATAATATATAAACTATGATTACCTGTTTGTAATAACAGTCATATTGTATATGTTAAAGATGTCAAGCTTATAACGGTATCAGCGTTTTCATGCCAAACGATTTAATAACTATTTAGTCTGTGTTATGCCATACAAATCGGCAACACGTTGTGTTTAACAGCATCATATGAGGTCAGCGTGTTCCTTGCAATGTCATCGTGAACTCTTTTTATGCCTGTACGAATGAAATAGCTCCTATTATTGTCCAACAAGCGGCCATCGACCCTAGCAAATGGTACACGTTTAGCTCGACCAGGCGCATGCGCAATGAACCTGTTATTGTTCCTTGGCAACTAAACCATGAACGGCCGACTCGACCAGACCCGACCCCTCTTTCTACTGCATCACCTTCTCGCTTCCTGTTTTCTCGCTGTCGTGAGACCGAAAAGTCTTGCTTTACACGTAGCAATAGAAACAACGACGACGACGACAATAGAGAATCTTTGTCGCAGATCTCTCTGTCCTTTTCGTTTCGCGATTTCAGGAAAGAAGGAACAAGCAGAAAGAGAGCGGACGAAGACGAAAAATTAAAAATGGCTGCCTGTCGTTGGCTGGCTGGCTGGACGTGTACCTCAGTGGGCGGCTGTGCGCATGCTCAAAGATTTGCATTACGAGGAGCACTAACCAAATAAGGGAGTCTTTTAATATTAATGATGACATAAAGATGATACAACATCATAATTGGAAAGGTCAAGAGAATGATCATCATCACCACTATTACCACCACTGTCAAGTCACAGTCTCTGGCCTTTTCCCTAATAATAAGATGACATCTACGATAAAAATTCGCTGAAACAACTTTTTTAAAGCTTAGGACAAGATTTGCAATGGTAAAACTCTTGGGAAGACCAACCTGTTAGGCTCTCGCATAAAGGTTTCTAAACATCATGCTGAGTTAACCACAACGTTGATGTAGATTTTTTCAAATCTTTTTTTTTACTTTAATATCGGATATAATAATAAACATCATGGCTTGTGGCTAAAATAGTTGCCTGCTTCCAAATATTACCAGCATACAGACTCTGAAGAGATTGGTGCTACACAATCCTTCTACAGATATTTCCTTCTTTCTGAAGGGGGAATTACTACATTATTATAATCTATCTGAAGGTTATCCACGAAGTTGAATTCTAATGAATATTAACATAAAAGTATTCGCTTAAGTTTTATTAAGTATAATTAGTTTGAAGGTGTCTATAGCGTTGTTTGGCAACCTTTTCAGAGATTATCTCTCGGTAAGAACGCCAGTCTCCTGTGCTGTGATCGGGTTAATATGAGTGGATAGGTTCAACTATTGCCGTACTCTTTCTATGTTTATTGAACAGAAGTAGAGGTTTATCTCTTGTTTCATGTTTAGGATGTGGATTACTGGTTCTTTTCATTCATTGTTTTAATGACTTAAATGTCTTAATTGATCTGACTAATCAGCGCTTGCTACTTTTCTTATTGAGGATATCGGGTAGATAATTTTCTGATTGCTGCACTCCGACTGGTAGCAAGAAGCTAATTTTAGTAAATATTAAAGTTCGTAATAATAATGATTTCAATAACATGAGATAAGATCTAGCATCAACCTCAACTTCTACCTCCAGAGTGTGGTCTCAGTCGATTCCTCTCTTCACTTTATTAAAATAGAAATAAAGAATAATGTAACGGTTAATAGCACAGACAATAGAACCGTGTTCGAACTCTGGCTTAGTCAGCTGCATGGAATATAATGGCTAGATGTAACCGTAAGTTCTATGCTAACAGTTTTTTCTATTGCACTTTTTGCTTGTGGAACTCTCTTCCGGTTTCTTGTTTCCCAGTCTCCTTTGATCTTCAAAAATTGAAATGCAATGTTAATCGTTATCTTCTGTCTTCTTAATTCTTGTTCTTTTATTGTCCTCTCTCCTTAGTAGTAGTATTTTTACTAATTCTAGTATTCTCCACAACTCAGTAAACCCTTGTGACTTAGTGGCTTTATCTTGCTAGGGGTTGAAATGATTTAAAAAAAGAAAAATATCACAGGCTTACTACGCTATAGACTCACCATGCTAGGTATTTTTTTTGGCTGTGGTTTCAGTATCAGGTAGGTTTTTACGAGATGAAATTGCCAGCTGCACACCCAACTGGTTTTAAATCCAGAGTCTTATTTCTCCTTGAATGGTTGCCAGCCAATGCTTTGGAGCTCAATCTGCTCTGTTACTTAATCTATAACTGTGGGGAACGAAAAGATTGAATGATACATTTCCAGGCTGCGACCCTTTCGCAAAAATACCCTTGGAAAAGCGATGGATTCCTCACGTTTCTACCTCATCAGCTGATGGGCAAATTAGTGAGTTTGATTGAGCCTTTCAGAATTTGGTGGTAACCAGCGTAGGAAATGGAGGAGAACTCTCAAAAAGAGTATCCCAGAGAAGGCGGTTGGAAACAACTCTTTTTCCAAGAAGGAGTGGTAACTCAGCGATAATAAATTTAAGGGACAGAGAACAGGGGACAGCCATGATTGACAACGTCCTAAAATGGCATGATGCTTGTTTTTAATGAAGAGTAACCTCTGAGGACGGTTTCTATTTCGACAACATGTCCGTTTTCAGGCCATTTAAATAATAATAATAATAATAATAATAATAATAATAATAATAATAATAATAATAATACCCCGACTGAAGTTTCAAAATGCGTAAAAAAAACAAAGACAAATGCAACCGACCAGATACAGAAACAATGTCAAGATAAACCTCATCAGAACCAATACTCTACCTGTACCAAACAAGCTCATGTAGACAAACCCCGTACCCATCAGTGGCTACGTAGTGGAGAGATGAAAGCTGAAAGCTGAAACTGAAGGATTTATCCTTGCTGCACAAGACCAATGCTTGTTAACTAGAAATTATCAAGCACACATACTAAAATAGTGTGTTAGCCCAAAATGCAGTTTCTGTATCCAGAAACAATGGATCATCTTGTATCAGGTTGCACAGTATTGGGGTCTACTGAATATAAAACCCATCATGACAGAGTAGGCACTGGAAAATCTGCAACTTCTGCAGGAATAAAACTGAAAGAAATTGGTATGAGCACCAGACCGGGTTACGGAGATAGGACCTGTTACAATTTTATGGGACTACACAATACACACGACAAAACAACCAAATCTGACCGCCCAGACATTGTTATTAGAGACCGCAAACAAAAAAGTGCTTCCTTATTGATATGGCAGTCCCTGCGGACTGCATTGTATCTTTGATGATCTTCAAAAGGCTATCGAAATACAAGGACCTTGAAATCGAAATCTCAAAAAATGTGGCACATGGGAACATCAACAATTTCTGTTGTAGTTGGAGCCCTCGGATTGGTTGGAAAAGATTCCAGTAGACTCATTAAAAGGATTCCTGGAAGCCCATGCCTTAATGAAATACCAAAAATTGTTCTCACGTGTACATCCCACACCTTACAAAGGGCTTTATCTATGTAAAATATGTTTCTGCTTCATTTTTTTAATTGGTCAGTGGAAAATGTCATGATACCATTTCTAACCTTAGGTCGCTAGGCGGGACTCGGAACAAAATGTGTACACACCAGAAATCAAAGGAAATAAAATAATACTATTTCTGAATGACAGACAAAGCAAAAGAGATAAGACTATGGATATGAAACCTAAAGAATGAAGCCGATCTTCTCTTAATAGGAAAACAATACCACAAGAACGAGTAAGAACCAAGGTAGATAAATAAAGACAATCAACCGCATAAAAATCGAATGTGACAAGTTCTTTACAGAAATCATAAAAGAAGAGATATGAGTGGGCGGAAAGGGCGAGTCACTGGTAACTGTGCAAGCGGCCATATTTTATCCATGTAGACTATCGGTACATGCAAATATCAGAATATGTTCAAAAGAATGAGACACATAAAATCCTCTTGGTGTTTGAGATTCAATAGAATCTCCCAATGCATCCAGAGGATAGAAGCGCGTGTTATAGACAAGAATAAAAGAACATGTCCATTATTGAATTTCAATATACAGGCAGAACATAGAATAAATTTAAAGAAGGGCAAAATGCCAGAAAAATATTTCAACATTGCCAGATAGCTGCGGAAATTAGGTAACCTCATGGTAATGGCAATATTAATTGGTTTCCCTACAAGAAAACATTTTGCCTTCATTGACCGACTAATTAGTATTACTGTCGTTTGAAATTTATAAAATATTCCGTTTAAAATAGTTTTTCACGAAAACACATTTCCCAACTCCAGTGGCTGTTATTGCTCTTTCCAGTATTGATAGGGTTTTTTTTCTAAACTTTTATTTGAAGTAGTGTGTTCGAAACTTTTATTTGAAGTAGTGTGTTGTTAAATAATAATTCCAGACTGTTATTTTTTTAGTCGTAGTGTATTTGGGCTCAGACCTTCTGAAGTTGACCTTTATAGTCAGATGGAAGACAAAATAGGGATGTCGATTTTGATTGACTGAGTAGAACGTGAGAATGTTAGAGAGATAGAAAGTGATTTCAGGGAGTTAAGTTTTACACGTCAATAAATGTAGACGTGTTATTTTCGTGTATGGTACTTGCTACCCAGTGGGAGTGATAGAACGACCCCACTGACTCGTTAAAAATGTACACGTCGACGTGTTTAATGAAATAGATAAGTTTAATACCCCTTTTGTTGAAGTTCTTTCATTTCCGGACTTCAAATACTGCGTTGTAATAAAAAAAAAAACCTGTAAACTTATTGTAGCAATTAACGCCTGCAGTCAGTTTCTTATGTCCGCGACACTTTAGCCAATTTAATTAAAGCTGTTTGGGGATCAACCAATCAGATTAATAGACCCCAAAAAGAATCCGTGTGCCAACACAAAGTTCAGACATGTAGTAATGAAAACCTGGGTCAAAAATAGAACATTCACTTCGCAACACCAGAAACGCCGTTTTGCCTACCAAGACGAACAATAAGCAAAAAACAACAGACTTTCCTTACCGAGCAGTTTTGCTGATTAGCCACGCCATTAAGGGAGAAAAAGAAATTAGCATAGCTTCCCTGATACATAAAATGGCAGATTTCTGTTAACTACTTTTATCTTTAATTCTCCCTCGGCAAACCAACGACAAAACACTGACTCTTTTTCGAGGTAAGTGATTATCTCTTTCACTATGAAAACATTTCGACACCCGACCGGGGAGAAGACGGCCGAGAGAGAAGAATGCAGCTTTGTTGTGGAATTGACCCCGTCAACCAAGACCTCTCTAGAAGAGAGGGAGAGCATGCAACACGTTTTAATTATGTCATTTTCTCTACAAGTTACATGTGCTACCCATTCTAGTTGTTGCTGCTGTTGGTAATCCTCAATAGATGTGGTTTCTATTATTCCGTAAAGTTCTTTGTGATCCTGTGACGCCAATGCACAATATTCAAAACAGGACGATTCTCGCCATAACGCTCAGGTTTCACTCGCTCAAAGTCCCCCATTTTTTGTCGAACTACTGGAACCGGAGATCTTAGCAAAACAAAGTGAAGGAACTGGAAGTCAGGGAAAACGTCGATACCAATTAGTCTTTAGCTTTGTTGAAAAACTGCTAAAATAATAAGAAGTGAAGAGGCTTGTTGTTATTCAATCCCCCGTGTAAGCTACGAGTTACAACTGACTCAAACAATCCGTAAGACAATAAATGTAGTTATACACAAGGTCTAAAGAAGGTGGAATCGGTGAGCCGAGTTCAAATCCCAGCCCAGTCTGTCGCATTCACTTTCCCAGTATTGCCTTTCAGAAAGATATATATCCTTTTCCTGTTCCCCCTATCTTTGGGTTAAATAGCAGGATAGACAAGTTCAAAAGAAGGTCTGCACTGAATTCAAATTTTGCGTAAGAAAAACAACGCGAAACACCAAGAAATCAAAGGAAATAAATAATACTGTTTATGAATGACAGACAAAACGAAAGAGATAAGACTAAGAAAATGAAACCTAAAGAATGAAGCCGATGATAATGAAAAGGAAACTGTGGAGAGACATGGCCGTCTACACCCTTACAGGATATGACATTTAAAAGTTTTATCAAGGATTTCTTAATACAAACAAGAAACACTAGACCAGATTTGACAGCATCTAAAGCAATTTTTCAGCTAAATATGTTTCTCAAGTTCATTAACTGTTATCGCTCTTTGCAGTATTGACGAACGTTTATTTCCTAACCTTTTTTATTAAGTTGTACGAAATGTCAGCATCTTATGATATTAGTATCTTTTCCACTTACATACGCTATCCATTATAGTTGTTGCTACAGTTGGAAGTCTTTAAGTCATGTGGATTCTGTTATTTTCTCCTGTTATTTTTTCAGAAGAGTTTCTGTTTCTGATTCGTTAGCGCCAATCCACAAAGTTGGAAGAATCGTTGTCCTCGCTAAGACCTACAAGTTTAATTCACTCAAATCCATTTTTAATCATTTATCTGGGAATTTATATTCTTCTGGGTGGATTTTGTGCCACGCCTGATATCCATGTAAAAGAATCGATCAAACGAGGTTATTTTTAGAACACGACTCGAGTTATTAGGTTAACGTTGAAAAAGAATGGACCTTCTTTTATCGGATGGACCCCATCACCAGATATTTTCCTCAGGATCTCTCGTCCCTCTCGACGGTTGCCGGGAAAGTGATGGATTAATATGCAGTTAGAGATATCACTCTCCCATGAATAATGATACTGGGATCGGAACATCGAGGTCCAATTCCGTTCACTGTGTGCCAATGTCCTTTAGAAAAGGCATGAATCTACCTCTTCTTCGTACCCTTCTCGCTATGGGTTAAACAGCAGGGTAAACTAGATTTTCTATTCTTGGTTGACAGAAAGTAGAGGAGAATGCAAACCTATCATCCACGCTAAAACGCGCTTCCCTCTTTGGATTATTAATCGGGATTTCTTTCTCAAGTTTCTATTTAAAGCAGTATAGACAGTCTTGATTATAACGATATTTTACTTTCTATCATAGTTACACGTGCTAATCGTTTTAGATATTGCTGTTGGAAGTCTCCAAGTGTAGCAATTTTGTTATTGGGTAATGTTCCTATAAATCTAATCTAAAGATTCTGTAGAACCAGTCTTTACGATTTGATAAAACATTGTGTTTTATAAGACTTAAATGATTCCTTCGTTGTATCCATGTTTAATTATTGACCTAAGAAAATTCTTGTTTATCGCTGATAGATTAGACATTTCTTAATGAAATGGGCGCTATACATTGCATCTATATAAAGGTTTAGATCTGACGACTGTATTCAAGGACAGGGTACATGGTCCAGTAAGCTTGGAAGTGCGGGTGGTGTAACGGATAATGGCTCTGAATTACTAATCGAAGATCTGAGTTCCAACTCCAGTTGGGTTCGTTATATCCGCTTAGGCGCATATACCATTTGGAAGGTATGAATCGAGTTCTTTCTCCCACTCTAGTTACGGGTTAATTAGTAAGACGAGTACCACTACATCATTATTATATCAAAAAAGAATATTTTCTAGTTTTAAATACCCTGCAATGGGTTGATAAGCCGTAAAAAAACGAATCAATAAATCAAGGACAATACGAATTATTAGGTTAATATTTTAGTTTTATCGTATTTTAGGGTCCTTGACAAAACTACGCACAGCGCAGCCTATTCTACGCCCCTGTGCAAATTAATTGGAAAAAACTACTTTAGTTTCCATTTTTTCACCACACGATCTGTTTAAAACCCACTGGAGTGACAGGATGTAATCAGTTTCTATTTTATCCTCAGATTAGGTCATTTGCAGTGTGGTGCAGTAATATGGATCTATTTTGGGGGTGTATGATGTAATTTGTTTGGTCTTAAAAAATATTGCGGCATCCGTGATTGCATCATATTTTCATCGCGCCCAGACACTATTGTCTTTACTGTCGATTAGTTGTCCTACGGCCATTGTCAGCGATGGACATTACTCCAAGGAAGCGTACAAAAATTATAACGCTGCACGAACACACTGGCAAGTCTTACCAAAGTACTAGAGACTGGCACAAAAATTCTCCTGATTTGAATCCAATGGAGAATCTGTGGTTAACCTGCAAATAAAGAATTCGGGCAATGGACATACGAAGTGCTAACATGTGCAATGAGTCATGTTTCATTGGAAAAATACGAAAAACGGTCAATAATAACGGAATTATTTGTTTTGTTTAAATTAAATTTGCACAAGACTGTACGTTAAGTTTCTTCATCTTTTATTCTATTAGGTTGTTGCAAAAATAACGTCGTTTTCTCACATAGTAACATATGTGAAGAAACGACATTATTTTTGCACCAACCTAATAACTATGTTATAACTAATCCATAAACTGAGGTATTTGAAATGTTATGACTCTCAATTGCACATTCAGAGATCTTATGATGGTTTCCGGGTATGTACCTCCACTACTTTCATTTCAGTCTCAGATCACAGTTTCTATTATATAAACGTTTAAGTCCTACTTCTTGGAACAATTGTAGAAACTGTTGATTTCTTTTTGTTCAAGGTCATTTTTATTCCAATTATGAGTACCTGTGTCATCAGATTAGTCCTCTTCATCGCTAGTAGACATACATCTTGAATACGACTACAATTAAATCCGATACTTTCATAAATTAATATTATGTCTGGCCCTGAAAATTTAGCTTTCTCTCGCTATTTGGCTATTAAATATCAGCAAAATAAATTGTAAATGAGGGTGAGAAGATTATGAGGCGCCAAGTGATTTCAGGAAGGTTGCCTACCTAGAAATGCAGCAATTAAATTCCTGCTTTTATCGTTACTCTTTAGTGGAAGTGGCCTCATGTTTTAATCGGTTCCCATAGATATTTACTAAACAGCTTCTGCCTGAATCGATATATAAGGTTGGTGCAAAATAATGTCGTTTTCTCACATATGTTACTATGTGGGAAAACGACATTATTTTTGCACCAACCTAATAGAAAAGAAAGACTATGCTGCGCCTATTCTTGCCTTAAAAATCAACATTCGAACATCTGAATTTTATTGTCTTTCTAATTTCTGGCTTTTTGGCTTCTGCGTCTGAAGGCAATAAATTGAAGATTGTGCTGCGCTAGATATTTTTTAATAGGGAACGCCTACTCGTTTTGAAAATCATGATCCTAGCATTTCACTATGCTCGAACACCGTTACCAGAATATAAATTCTCTGCCCTTTCCTCTCTTTAATTAAATAGTGGTAATGAGAATATTGGGAGGCTGGATCCAATTTGGTTGGGGTGAATGCTTCTCAGGGATACTATTTGGCTATGAACGGCTTGGCAGTGGGTGGGTGCCTTGTCATGAGAGAACAGGCCTGTCAACCCTCCATAATCTGGTTCTGAATGCAATCTCCTGTGCGAAATTCTCATTCGCTTGTCGCTAATGAATTCATCGCAGCTGCTGGAATACGCTTCTTTAATTGTGGCTTGTTATAATGACGTCATTCCGAACTGAATACAGGGACTGGAGTGTGTGGGGGCACAAGGATGGACATTTCCGCTTTTGAATCAATAAGATTTTCTAGGCGAGTGTATTTATTCTATCTGAAGTAAAGCATGGCACAAGGTCATGTTCTACCGTAAGTTTCAGCAGAAAGTACTTTGGGCATATCTGTCAAGCTGCCTCAACAAATATTCTTTTCTTTCTTAGTGCAATGGAGTGGTGTTTTCTGACTATGAAGGCTGATCATGAGTACAGAGACCACCTCCCACTTATTCGCGTTTCAACATTTGTGTCTCTACAAATTCATGGATTTTTCTTTCTTTCTTTTTTTTTTTTAAATATACGCTCTTAAATAGGCACCGGAAGGAGTCGTCAGTGATGTTAATTGACTTTGGTTCATCCGTTTGTTTCGGGTCTTTCAACATCATACACCCCATCACCAGCCGACCCAATCAGTGGAGATCAATCCCTGATTCCCCCTCGCAATTAAACGGTAGCATAGACTCTAGCATTTTTAATAAATTGGACAAAAATAGACCACGTTTTCCACGCACCCGATTGGCTATATGTAACAACCAATCCACTGAGCGAACTGATTTATAAATGGTCCATGGTGAGACTGGCTTCTATTCTTTTCTCTTTCTCTTTTTTTTTTTTTTTTCTTTCTTGATAGGAGCTTCAGTGGATACCCGAGAAGGTATTTTAACTTTCTTAAACGTAACCCCCTATGTTGTTTCACAAACAAGATTTCGTACCTTACTCTAAAACTTTACGGTTTTGATTTGTTAATTTCTAAAAACTTAAAACTACTTCCAATATATTATATTTGAGTGATTATTGAATCAACTATTATAATTGGAGTGGGAAAGAGGGAAAAACTCACCGTTACTATCACATTTGTTTATTTATAAATATCGTTTAAATTGATTCTTAACACTATTTAGAACATCTGTACTTGTTATTCGCTGAAACCCCGAATATTCGCGTATTTTGAACATATGTACAAATTATTCGCCGAGAACTCCATCGATTCGCGTATTTTTTCGATAGATCATATCTAAAATATTCTTGTGTTATTTCCCTGTTATTTCAGTTAGTTAAAACATATAAATAGTTTATTTTTATGTTAAAAATTGTGCATCTTCATTGTAAAAACAAACGCAAAATCATGCTTAGTGTTTCTTTGTTAGGGGTTGCGGCTGGGGTTTTAAAAGTGGCTTATGCTAAGTTTGGGAGCTTATCATAGTTCTGATTTCAGAAAATGTTTTAAACTTTATATTTTATGTCTTGTTACACATTTTTATACAATATTTTCAATGGTTGTATCGATTTATGCGTAATTAAAAAGAGTCATGGTACGTATGAAAGAAAATTTACGCTCAGTGTTTCTAAAGTGCTTAGGATGAAAGTTTAAGGAATATGGGTTTTAACAATCAAAATAGGTAAGCACTTTTAGGCTGGGTACACGTATTCGCGGATTCTAACTATTCCTGACTGGTTCTGGTCCAAAAGCGCCGCGAATACGGGGGACTCACTGTAAATTTATTATTCATACAAAATACTGCAAAATAAGAAGTAAATGTTTGTATTAATCCTTTGACCCGTGCATTCCTGAACCATTTTAACCCTTCTGACTGATCTCCTGAGTGAAGATTCACAAATAACTGGTATGTAATGTTTCACGGTAGATATGAAAATAGTTACCAGTCTTTACTCACCGTTCAACGGGTAGCTGGGCATTTACTCATTTTTCTTTACCCCTGTTCAATCGGTGACGGAGCATTACGTCACTTTTCTCTATCATCGGTAAAGCGGTGGTCAGAGCTCAAAGGGTTAAAAAGTAAAAAAAAATAGTCTGAAGATCGAATTGAAGAGTGAAACTGATAATATAAACCAGTGATTTCCAAACCTTTTTTTCTGGGACACATTTTCGGAATAAGAATTTGCTCTCCTCTCATCAAATTTTACGTGATAAAAAGTACATTTTAAAATAAGAAAAAAAACAACAGAGAGAGATTTAAAGGGAGATAACCGTGGATTTGAAATCAGAACCTTATCATTGATAACTCTCTCCTCCAATTTGCAGACCCTAGTTACTATATTCTTAATACTTGATATAATGCAAAAATATCACACTGATAAAATCAGTCAATAATTATTTAATAACTATTTATACTGGGACTCATGTATGCAATTACAAGTAATCCATAAGAATATTTTAAATTTGGAAATCATATTTATTTTTGGCGTATGATATTTTTGAAACTGTTTCTAAATCTTTGATTGTCTTTCAGACATTCCACCTCACTTGCTATCCTCTTCCGCCTTACCTGCTATCCTCTTCCGCCTCACCCGCTATCCTCTTCCGCCTGACATATGAGGTGCAGGTACCTATGAGGCGTACCGCACTGTTTGGGAACTACTACTATACAAGCTCTACCTCTAATACAGAGCACTCCTATAAATATAGCAATGTTTAAGCTGCAGGCACATATTTATATATTTTATTGGAAATATATATATATATATATATATATATATATATATATATATTCTATGTTTATTAAATTTAACCATATTCTTTCCTAAACTGTGAATAATAGATAAATTTAACAGCGCGTACGTAAATTAAATAGAATGTCTATACTTATCAATTAAAGCTGTTAAAAAGATTGATTGCGTACTAATTACACCCTGTAGATGATGGTAAATCGCGTCATGATAAGTGTGCGCATGTGATGACTTCTAGGTTTTCGTGCGCAGCATCCCATCGTTTAAGTGGCAAGGAGCAATGAGGTCAGACGTATGAACTATTCAATCAGAGATTACAGCATAATGGAACAACACATTGTAGTGTGGTTCTGTAGGCAGAAGGGGCCAAAACCACGGAAAAATATGGCCGGTTTTTAATACAGTATGGAGCAGGCCCCATGAATCATCGAAAGGTTTTGAGTGAGTAGAATGCTTCAAAGCTAGAAGAACCCTTGTAACGGAAGAAAACTTATATGGTCGCCATTCGACCACGGAAGAACACGTCTAGAGGGTGTATGCCTTGATCAGATTAAGACCTACGAATCAAATTAGTCGCGGCAATCATGGGTATCAGCTATGGCAGAAGTGGATAAGGATTCAAGTTACTGTAAGTTTTGTGCAGTTGTTGTCCAAACAAATAAGCATTGGGTTCGTGAACAACCGAAAAGTTTCTTAATATAATGGATGAAGAAGCTCGTACGGTGGAGTAATGGATAGCGGCTCGGGTTGAGGAATCGGAGTTCGAATTCCAGTCGGATCCATTCACTTACTTGGTATGAATTCTCCTCTTCTCCTTCCAGCATGGAATCTATAGTCTTGGGTAGCAACCAGTCCAGAAGAAGGAAACATTCTGAATCCAAAACGGGCATGGAGAGGGTTGGGCCCTGTCAGGCTATCTTGCCCAAGAAACACCACTTCTACTGCAGCTACAGTACCCATGGTGCCACTATGACCCTACAGAATAAAAAAAATATTTATATTCGGGCTATTTGATGTTTTTTTATTATTTAGAAGTAGGCTAACAATTAAAAACTGTCTTGGAATATCAAGGAATAATAATAAGAGAGACGGAATGAAATCAGTGAATAATCCATCTAAAGAGCTTTTTGTAATTGGTTTGTAGAACGAGGATTAAAAGGAAGAAAGAAATCTTCCTAAGAGTCACGTGGAGAGACACGGCAGATTGGAGGAGGAGGAGGAAAAAGAAGAAATGTTAATATGTCCGAATTACTTAGATGAATCATTGTCGCTATTCATTTTTGGCTAGTTTTCTCTTTCTACAAATTTCGGTAGAATCTCCTTTCTTTTCTTTCTTGGCTGCTGGCATAACGGTGGTAGAATAACGATCTGTGAGTTACGCCAAAATGCAACAGAAATAGACTGAAAGTAAAAGGAATAAAACATCAATAAGTTCATTGATTTCTTCGCATATTTAATCACTAGTTTTTATGTTTTCTAAATTTTGAGGATTTTTTTTTTCTCTTAACTCACCGAAAATAAACCAAAATAGCAGCTACGGACGACCTCACATCACATTTCACTTCTCTGTTGCCAATTCAGACAATTTAATTTAAGAGCTGAAGAATTAATTCGATAAAAAGCCTCGGTTATAAGCAATAAAAAAATAATCAAAATTAATCTTTGGAACCTCATATAATGAAATAAAATGTCTGTTTGTCCTCCGAAAACTCAGAAACTACTGGATGGATTTCATTAACACATAGCATGCGTTTAGGCGATGACTCAGGGGGTGTCATAGGCTATCTAAAATTAATCTGAAGGTGGTCTCCGCCGACGACGCTGCGTGGTCAGCCGCCGAGCGCGAACCACGGCCTGTGGTCCGACGGGCGGTCTAACCACAAGTTGGACGGACCAAACAAACTTTCCAGAACCGAAACTATTGTTCAGAAATTGGCATGAGAATAGTGTTGGCAATTACCTTGAATCAATCATAAAAATTCAGAATGTGGAATTAATAGAGTCTAAACACTCAAATACCTAGGTGTGTGGATCAGTTACTACAAATCTAGAATAGATTTGGTTATTTGATTTTGTTTAGCGGCATGTCAACATCTCAATAGGTTATTTAATGCCGAAACCTAAATATTTTAAAACAAATTTGATTGCTTCAAGTAAATATATTTTGGACGAAATTGCATGCATTCAACTACAGAAAAAATGGATTGTTGGTAATTCTAATACTTTTGTGACGTACGGTGGCCTTTAATAATTAAGTATAACTCAAGACTTCAATTTTAAAATAAAGCAGTATTTAATTACAACCGCAAATATATACTTAACAAGAACAAAGAAGTAAAAGTCAACCAAAGATAATTAACCATTTCAGTGAATACCTTGTTAGTAGTGTGGTTTGGCTTAACGTCCGGTAAATCTTAAATCAAAACCCAAATCATCGACACACAATAATTCACACTAATTCGACTGGATAATTCCACTCAATAGTCACTCAGTAACCACTGCAGTCAGTAGCCTGACACCGCTATTTATACACCTGGCTGAAAACATATTCATAAGTCCAGCGTATCACGCTCGAACCTTGGTATGGGTAGTTACTCATTTTCTTCCTATATGAAACATATAAGACGTATTAGTGGTCATTTTGTTATAAATTGGTATTGTTGGTCATTTTGTTATAAATTGGTATTGTTGGTCATTTTCTAGAAATATGTACCTTTATACTTTCATTGCCTTTTGAATTTGCATGGGGGTTCGCTATTTTCCCATAGCTGACATCCTAACAGGTGCTACCACCGCGTTTCAGAGTGGAGCTGGGAAAACAGAGGTGGTTCCACGCTACTAAAAAAAACACCCAAACACCCGATCAGATGCCTTGCTGCCGGTTGTAGTTTATCGTCACACACAGATTTAACAAAGGATCCGTTACGCGTTATGTAGTTTCGGTCCACACCAGAAATTACTACAAAGCCAAAAACTTAAGACATAGAATAATAATCTAATAGTCTGTTTTATCAAACTACTCGTATGTGGAAATTCCTTCCGATTTCTTGCTTCCATGCCACGTACAGTACTCAACAATTTAAATGATTGGTCAGTTGCCATCGTCTGTCATCATAAATCCGTTGTTCTATTTTACTTATTATTCTACACACAACAGTGTTTTCATTCTCTTCCACACCCGGCGTTCTAGTGAGAGTATCATCATACTTGGGGTTAAATAATAAAAAAAAAACAAAATCATGTATAGCCACTTCAGATCTAAACACACATATGGATAATATGCATGACATACAACTCGTTCAAAAATGTCTAAATTATCATCTCTATACAATCAATTCACATTGTCTTCTTAAATAGCCGGATCTGATCATGACTCGCATATTCATGGTCATGCCTGGCATACAAATCTTTCAGAAATATCTATATTATCTACTCCATGCAACCAGTTCATTTTGTCTTCTTAAATAGCTTTATCAGATCTCGACTCTCACATGGATATCATGCCTGGCATACAACACTTTCACATATATCTAAACTATCATTTCTGTACAAACACTTCACATTTTCTCCTTAAATAGCCTCATGATCTCTGCAATCTTACATGGATGCCATGCATGGCATAAAACTCGTTCGAAAATGTTTAAACTATCATCTCTAGTTCACATTGTGTACTAAAATAGCCTCATCAAATCTTGTCTCTGATTTTCATGTCATGCATGGCATACAACCCGTTCAGAAATTTGTAAATTGTCATCTCTGTACAACCAATTCACATTGTCTTATTAAATATTATGTTGGTACAAAAATAATGTCGTTTTCTCACATATGTTACTATGTGAAAAAACGTCATTATTTTTGTACCAACCTAATAGCATCATCAGATCTGTACTCTCCTATGGAGGTCATGCATGGCATACAAGTGGTTCAAAAATGTCTAATCTCTTATCGCTATACAACCACTTCACACTGTGATCTTAAATAGCCTTATCACATCATGACTCTCTTATTCATGTCAAGCATGGCATACCTCTTCATCAGAAAATTCTAAACAATCATCTCTATGCAAACAATTCACATTGAGTTCTTAAATAGCCTCATCAGATCTCGACTCTCATATTCATGTCAGGCATTCCATACAACTCGTTAAAATTGTCTAAACCATAATCTGTATACAACCAGATCATATTGTGTACTTAAATAGACCCATCAGATCTGCATTCTCATATAGATGTCATGCATGGCACACATCTTTTACAGAAAGTATTTAAAGCTAAATGCCCTGAACAAAGATCTCTTAGAAAATGACTCCACCCTGTTTTCCTGCAGGGAGGTAATTGACGCATTTAATGGGAAACTAATGATATGAAAACTCACTTCTCTGATCTACTCCAAATGACAGTGCCACACTGGTTTGTGGATCTCTTCATTGCTGATGCGTCTGAAGTTGATATCACACTACAAGAAAGTTTTATTGAACTGCAACACAGCAGCTCAAGTGAGGTTCAAGCATGGAGGATACCAGAAGCTGTGGAGGAATGAAGACATGCATAAGAATTACCCACTCTAGAAAGTTGCTCTTACTCCCTTTTTGGTTGAGTCTAGTTTCAGCCGGATGATGCATGTACTGTCAAAGACTCAAAATCACCTTGACATAGATAAAAAGAGGCGATTTACGTCTTTCAAGCCAAACACTGGCAATTTAGCAGCCCTACACTAGTCACAGGGGTCCCATTAAATCATACAATATAGAACTGATGGTACAGGTATTTTTTGTTTTGTAAATAAATGAGTTTTTTTCAAATAAAATATCCAAATAATACTATCCTTTGATTTACAACTGGAGTTAGTGTATTGATACCATAGTACTATCCAAACTACAACCTTTAATATTCTTATTTTCCTAGATGTATTAAGTTGAGGGACAAAGTAGGAGGGAGGATAAGAACTCATGTTGGCATGAGGGGGACATATAAGAACTCACATTGAATTGAAGGGGGGCACGGCCAGAATAAGGTTGAGAAACTATCTGTATACAATCATTTTCTTAGATCACTGTTTAAAAATGGCTTCAAGGGAATGAATTTAGTCCTTAAAGAAGACAAATGTTCATTAGATCTTATAGATTGGCGCTAGAGAATCACGAAGAGTCAAATAACAAAACCCACAACACTTGAAGACTTACAACGGCAGCAACAACTAAAGTGGATAGCACATGCAAATACAAGGGAAAATAATGATATACTAGATGTTGACTTTCCACCCCACTTTAAACAAAAGATTAAAAGGAAACTCCCATTAGTACTCGAAAGAATATTAACATTAGAGTTCAGAAGCCTGTTTTCTTGAAAAGCTTTTTTTAAGAAAAATATTTTATTAATTTCAACCGACGGCGTCTCCTCTTTGGTCACTGAATGGCTAATGTTTCCTGGATGGAAACCAGGGCCCGCGCTAGCGTCTCGCCCCACCCCGACCGAAGCTTTCATACTGGGTCCCTATTTCTACTACTTGTCGATTTCAACGTTTCTTAACCTGAGAGCCACAAAACCGCAAAAGGAAAATTAAGGGATGGGGAGCGCTTTTTTTTAAGTTACACAGGGAATTATTCAATTTAAATGAAAATTTCAGTATACATTCATAAATTATTTACTTAATAATGAATATTTTCTTTATTTTAAAAAATCTGAGAAAATGTTATTCTTTTTATAATAGTCATCAATATTTTCATACCTAAATTTTACTCGAAAAAAATGTTTAAGTCGCAAATTTTAAAGATTTTCTTAAAGATTAATCGCAAAGCTTCCAATACAACACAAACGGGATTGTTTTAAAAATGAGTTTTAAAAACATTATTTCAGTTTTCAGTAAAATTTTTCTTGTGTAGAAATCTTTAAGCCACAAAGAAAGTGACTATAAATGAGATGTCAGATAAGGACCTATCACATTGCATATCCATCTCTGGATTTTATCAAGGACTTCGAGATGAATATCTGGAGCATCATACCATATATGGCCGCAGTATTCTATGCAAGGGTGAATAGTTGATTAAAAAATGTTCATCACCATTTTCTATTTAATCCCAGAGCTTGGGACAATACCAGTTCCTCTTCCGTCAGATTCTTTACGTCTCTACGAGGCAGGCTGTATTTTTTTTTTCAAACCTGCCAAACTTGCAACGTTTGTTTGACGGTATTTAATTCTCTGTCTCTTTCTCCCTCTTTTGTTTCTTTTTTTTTTTTTTTTTTTTGTTCGGTTATTTTATGCTTTCAACTTCACAAATGTTTATGGTGGAAATACTTGTTGCTCTGCGCATGCTTACACTAATTAACCTAAGTCGTTCAAATAATATGAATTGCAAGAAAGCGGTACGTAAGAACTAGTAATTGTAATGTTAGAATTTCAACACCCAAGGGATTTGATGATAAATTTTAAAAGACTTGTCTTTCTTCAACAATCTCTCGCTGTCTCTGTCTCTGTCTCTCTCTCTTTCTCTCTCTCTCACTCTCACTCTTTCTCTCTTCCACCCTTTTTAGGGAATCTTTTTCATTATTCAAAGAAGTACTGGGAGACGTTTAACAATAATAATCACACAAGTAAGTTTTTTTTTCCCAGATAAAACAGAATAAACATTTTCAGTGTTAAAGTTCGCGAGCCCATGACTTGCAAGAAAGCCGAATACATTTCTAGTTTGGGTATAGGGATACAACCCTTTAGAGTACGTCATCATTACACCAAGAAACAAAGACAAAAAAAATAAAACAGATGTATGTGGTATCTTCTCACAGATAAATACGTCCTTGCACCATATCCTGTACCAGAGAGTATTTAAATTAAATACAGTAATACAAATGTAAGTAAGAACAAAGACAATAGTACAAAACCGAAAAATACTTGATTAAATAACTCCATTGAAAGATTACTGTGTACAACAATAACAGCCCGAACGTTGCGATATAGACTCCCATGAAAAATGGGTCAGGATTGTTTACATTGTAGAGGTAAATCCAGTGGTTTCTTTTCAAATGAATCTTTCTTTCTATGTACCGTGTTCTTTCAGGGGTTTAACTATTTGCCCCTATTTGGGACCCCTAACAGGTGCTACCACCCCGTGTCATGACCTGAGAACAACAGCAATTAAGAGGTGATTCTACGCCCCTCAAAACCTCCCGAGCAGATGCCTTGCTGCCGGATGTAGTTTATCATCATACCCAGGACGTTAAATATTTGGTACGTATAATGAGAAAAGAGGGTCCGGAGAATTTAACACTCAGAGAATATATTAAGAGCAAGAGAAACACAGACAACAGCCTGTTACTCACGAATTGGCATGAATGATTTACAGAAGCAAAACAAAAAGTGTCAAAGGTTATTTACCGCAGAGAAGTTGTGGAGAGCCAAAAAATGTTTCATCCATGATTTTCATTGCACGGAAATGTTTGAATAGTTAAAATCTGTTACACGAAATAAATGAGCCGTTTGTACATAAAATGACTGAGTGAAATATACGTTTACCCTGACATTGAAGAAGGGTGACATCTCTTTGCGATTGGTAACAGTCCAAACTCCAGGGGATTGTGGCCTTGATTTTGGCACCTTCACTACAACACGGTATCACAAAGCTGACATTCGAAATCTAAATTAATTGACGTTTGTCATGAGAAAGGAAGCCTATTAAAGCCGCATGCTTTACGAATAAGCTTATTGATTCCAAATCTCTTAATAAGGTTTCATGATTTTAATATGAAGAGGTGATTCATTTCGGCATGTCAAAGGTCGAACTTATAGAGCAAGCAATGAATAAATTGAGATAGATTAATTGACACTGGATTAGATAGACAGATATGGAAGATATGAGATACAGAAAGAGAGATAGAGAGAGACAAACAGACTGGGATAGATAGATTCCAGCAGATAGATAGATAGATAGATAGATAGATAGATAGATAGATAGATAGATAGATAGATAGATAGATTTAAACAAACTGGGATAGATAGATAGAGAGATACATTTAAACAAACTAAGTTAGATCGATCGATAGATAGATATGAACAAACTGAGATAGATAGATTGATAGATAGATAGATAGATAGATAGATAGATAGATAGATCTGAAGAAACTGATAGATCGATAGATAGATAGATTCGAACAGATTTAGATTAATAGACAGATCTGAACAGACTGATAGATATGTATATATATAAATTCATGAATCATTCATACAAAAAACAAATATAGAGGCTAATGTATTTATAAATTCATGAAACATTCATACAAAAAAAACAAATATAGAGGTTAATTAACCTCTATATTTTTTGTATGAATGATTCATGAATTTATAAATTATATTTGCACCTTTTAATTGAATATATATATATATATATATATATATATATATATATATATATATATATATATATATATATACACACACACAAGAAAGATTTTTTTATTCATTTCACCCCAAGCAAGGCGATAAAGCCATTAAAGCTCAATGAGTGGAAGTGAGAGAGGGGGGAGACTGAGAAAACGTTACTGAGGAGAAAAGGCAATAAAAAGATCATGATTAAGAAAAACAGAAGGTGACGAATATAAATATATGAATATCACAATTGACAGGAAATCATAAAGCTGGAAGAGAATTCCACAAGCGAGAAGTGCAGGAGAAGAAATCATTAGGATAGAACTTACAGTTACATTTACCAATTTCAAAAAGCTGCCAATTGAGTACTACATTTAAATTCGGGAAATCGGAGTACCAAAGACGAGAGCTTATTAGAACAGTTACCATGGAAATATTTCTAGAAAAAGCATAGGGAAACTACGTTATGGCGGTCGGTAAATGTTTGAAGCTGAGATGCCAGATGAAAGCCGATATTATTATTATTATTATTATTATTATTATTATTATTATTATTATTATTATCCTTTGATTTCTGATGTGTAATCATATCTTTCCGGGTCCCAATCAGAGACCTGAGGTCAGAAATAATATCTTGACATTTTCCACTGAACAGTTTTTTTTTTTAAATCACAAATATAAATAAAACCATAGATAAAACCATTTCGGCTGTACTTGTGAGAACATTTTTTTTCATTTCTTTCAAGCATGCGCTACCAAGGATACCAAAAATAAAAAAAAGATAGATTAAAAAAAAACAAACCCTAAAATCTCATACATTTTACATTGATAAAGCTATTCGTAATGTGTGGGCTTTACTTGCGAGTATAGATTTTTTTTGTATTTCTTTAAGGCTACCAGGAATTCCTTCGTATATCGGAACCTCTTCCAATCAAACCGAGAACTCCAGCTACATGTAGAATTATTGATGTCCTCATGTGCCACATTTTTTTTTAGATTCCCACTTAAAGATTCTTGTATTTTTATTCAAAGATACATTACAATCTACAGGGTCTGGCATATCAGAAAGAAAGCATATTGTTTTGTTTTTTGATATTATTATTATTATTATTATTATTATTATTATTATTATTATTATTTCCTTTGATTTCTGGTGTGTACGCATTTCGTTCAAGGTCCCAGATCTAAGGTTAGAAATGGCATCATGACATTTTCCACTGGCACAAAAAATACATAGATAAAGCCCTTCGTAAGGTGTGGGCTGTACTCGTTAGAACAATTTTTTGTATTTCTTTAAGGCATGGGCTTCCAGGAATCCCTTCAATTAGTCTACTGGAATCTTTTCCAAACAATCCGAGGGTTCCAACTACAGCAGTGATTATTGATGTTCCCATGTGCCACATTTTTGAGATTTCGATTTGAAGGTCCTTGCATTTTGATAGCTTTTTGAAGATTTTTAAAGGTACATTATTATTATAATTATCATTAGTAGTAGTAGTTGGAGTAGTATATTTAAGGAGAGATATTAGTACGTAAAAAATTGACGCTAGAGTACACGCAAATAAATATACTCATGTAAACCAATTTGATGACGGTAACGCTGTCTGCTCAGAGAGTCTCTAAGTGAAGGTGTTTCCAAGTAGATAGATATAGATTACAAGCCGCCTTCACTTGCCTCGTCAATCAAACTTTTCAAAAAAATCAATTTTCTTGAAGCTTGGCCATGATTCTCTTTAAGCTACGCCCATTGATGAACAGAGGTTCACCGGACTTCAGCCTCTAAGGCAGTGGGGAGGGGTCACCAAACTACGGCCCATGGGCCGAATTCGGCCAGCAATATCAGTACTTTTGGCGCACTATCTTACTGTGCAACAAATGAGCTAAAATATAATTATTTATATGGAATTATCAATAGATTGTACTTAAGCTTACTATGTAAAAAAATTAGAATAAATGTATGTAAAAGTGCCAAAATTTGGGCCAATGGAATTTATGCATCTGACAGTAATATAAGTTTTAGGAAAATCAATGAAATAAAAAATTCAGCGACTTTTCATATCCGAGAGCTTTTTGCGTAAGTGTCAGCAATTAAGATTCTAAGAAAACGATGATCAATATGCTGCAGTGATTATGTCTGAACTTGTATTTCTGTGTTTAAACCAGTTTGAAGAGTGCCGTACATAAAAAGGACTGATTTCAGCGAATTATGTCATATATTTTGTCTGAAAACATAAAATCCAAAGTACATGTAACGAGGTTGACTGATGAATATTTGAAAGCATTTCTCTTGCTTGACTGCAACAATACCAAAACAAATATTAATTATACCTTAAAAGGTAAACGCCAGTTTTACAAATCTCACTAAACTTTTGGTCTGCTTAGTTTGTGTGATTCGGATATGTGCACACTGGGTGTGATATATCTATTTTATTGCTAATGTCGCTTTCTTTGATAATTTTTTGGTAAATAATTATGTTTTTTGTCTTTATTTTTTTTTGTGCATTCAGTTTATTGTATTGAACTAAATGGTTATCCAGTCCGCACTCGTCATTCTCTCAGTTGCGTGGTCCTCTGGGAAAAAAAGGTTTGTGACCCCTGCTTTAAGGGGTCATGCCCAACTGGTTAAGGCCAGGCAACTGGCAAACAAATCTGTCGTACTCAATTGACTGAAGTCTATATTAATTCTTCATGTGCATTATTAACTCCTTCAATCAGTTAAGATCAGAAACCATGAGAACAAAGACTGGTGTAACATCAAGGCAATTATTAGGTTGGTGCAAAAATAACGTCGTTTTCTCACATAGTAACATATGTGAGAAAACGAAGTTTTTTTATGCACCAACCTAATATTATTATTGTTATCATCATTATCATTATTATTATTATTATTAGTAGTAGTAGTAGTAGTAGTAGAAATAGTAGTAACAATAGTAGGAGTAGTAGTATTCATGTATCCGCCTACATAAACCAATCCTCTTCTTGAAGCTCACATCTGGCAAGAGACCACGTGGAGCCCCACGTTGTCAATTCAAGGATCAGCTCTAAAATATTTAGCTGAGGAGAGAAATCTAGTTAATTGGGGGAAAGAAGCAGAACAATTGGAGAAGAGGAGAGTATGATAAAGCAGCATCCATCGAAAACAGAGGTAGACAAAATAGTGAAGTAGAGAATCGGAAGAAAATCCAGAGCTCTCCACTCCTTGAACCCTCCTATCCTACCATGTGATGGTTGCAGACGTCTCTTCAGATCCAACATAGGACTTATCTGTTGCTGCTGTTAAAAGTCTTGAAGTGATTTGGTTTCTCTTAGCTGATAAAGTTCTTTGTGATTCCGTCGTTTATTTTACGAAAATGTATGCATTTCTTTAGCACTAAATCGTAAATATTATATCGCTTGCTAGATTCTATGACTACAGCACTTAAAGGAATAAATTAATATGACAAACTTTATTAAATGACATCAGATCCTTGCTCCTTCTCGGGCTCACGTTTTACACTGAAATGAAAAAAGTTGCTTCATTTTGATGTGCGAGAAAATTTTTCACGTCAGAATCCATATTACACCTTTATAAATCTACCATTCGTCCGTGCATTAAATATTGCTGTCATATCTTGTCTCTACTACATATCTCGAGACTTTCGACAAAATCCAAAAAAAGGTCTGTGATGTTATCGGTCCTGACCTGACATCTCGACTTCAATCATTTTTCCACTGCCGTAAGGTAGCTCTCCTCTGTAAATATTCTCAGGTGTTCTAATAAGCTTTCATGCCTGCTACCTCGAACTTAGGCATACTAATAGATTGGTAAATAAAACTCATCGTTTGACTGTTGAAATAACTAGATATAAAGGTAAGTTCTATTCTAAACGTTTCGTATCTTTTATTTCTACCCTGTGGAAAGCTCTTTCAGTGTCTTACTTCCCTGAAACCCGCGATCTTTAAAAACATACACGCAACGTCAAACCCTATCTTCTGTCTTCTGGAACCTGTTCTTTCATGGTCGTTTCTCCTCATTAACGTCTTCTCATTTTCTTCTATTCTCAGTAACCACATATCTTAGTAGCATTATTGCCTTACTTGGGGTGAAATGATATTCCCATGTGCCACATTTTTGAGATTTCGATTTCAAGGTCATTGCATTTTGATAGCTTTTTGAAGATGACGAACCTGCTTCAGCGATTATGCGCAAAAAAATAAAGACAAAAAACATAATTATTTACCAAAAAATTATCAAAGAAAGCGACATTAGCAATAAAATAGTTATATCACACCCAATTCGATCGATTTGGAATTGAAATGAAAGCAGTGATCTCACATACCATTAATCAATCGCAAAAATTCAGAATGTTTATTTAATATACTCTAAACCTTTCAAAAACATCTATGCATCGATCAGTTATAATTACCATAGGGGATAAGGAAATTGAAGACTGAATAGGTTGCGCTAGTGGTAGTTTCCCACAATACTGCAAGATGCTACAAAATCAAAACATTAACCTAAGAATTCGAGTCAAATATTCTCGGCAGATTGAGACTTTCATGCGGATGTCATGCATTGCACCAAACACATTCAGAAATATCTAAACTGTCATTTGAATAAAAGCGCTTTCTCAGATCAACGTTTAAAATAAATTCAAGTAAATGAATTTCGTGTCTTGAAGACGTCTGCACATCAAATGTCGGAGTCTGGCAATACAGAATAACAAAGGACTTTATCAGCTAAGAGAAACCAAATCACTTGAAGACTTTCAACAGCAGCAACAAATAAAATGTATTGTCAATATAAGTAGAAGGGAAATGATGACATAATCAATATGTTGACTTTCCACACTTTCTTAAATAAAAGTTACAAAGGAAACCTTCTCAATGCTAAAAAGAAAAATAACAGTTACTGGACCCGACAAATCTAATTTCTTTAAAAAAAAACTGTTTTAAGATAAATATTTTGTAATTTTCAAGCAATTCAACTGTTCAATGAATGGCGACTATTTCCTTATAAGGAAACATCTAATCTCATCTTTGTTATTACGATTGCTGTTGAGTAATGAACGGTAATAGCTTTTCGCCATTAAAATGCCTTTTTTATGTTTTTATGTTGATCGCGTTTTAAATTAGTTCTCGTCAATTTGGTTTACCCTTAATTTCCTATAGTTTCCGCTATGAAGTTGAGCACTCTGAAATTATTGAAATATCTAGTATCCTGAAATTCGCCATTTACAAATTATCGTTGGATTTTTTTCTTGTTTTGTCTCAAGATTTCATAATAAATACATCTTAAGTCATTTGTTCCTTTGGTTCCTGTGTTGCATTCATTTTTCACCACAAGAAGCAATATAAGGTTTTGTAATGAATCATGAATTTTGTTTGTAATTTATCCAATTAAGATTCTTCCCTTTAAAGGTAGACATGTCATTGGTCTGTAATTATATTCAAGTCTATTACATTGTTTTTTTTTTCTGCAAATGTTTGAAGCATTATTATTCTCAAAATTATTTGTTGTAATTTCTAGAACAGGTTCTTTGATTTGAGCTCATGTTTTATGCTTCCATATCCAAATTCTCGTCGTTTGCACAGATCCTACTGTGCCATTGTTTTCACTCTGTCACATCTGTTTTATTTTTATAAAGAAATACAAACTGATACGATAACCTTATTTTCTCATGATTTAATTCTTATTTCTTGTTCAAGAGTACAATTTAATTTGATGCATAAGATTTGAACTCTGGCCCACCCCAGACTAGAGAAGCATTTGTTTCCGAATCTATTCAGACATAAAACTTAGTTTAGTTAACTATTCCTGACTCTCGTAGGATTTCTTTGATAAGAGTTCCGTCAATTTACTTAAAAAAAAAATAATTATATCCATATAAGAGTAATACTAAAAACAAGAAAATAGACGAATGGCATAAAATGCTTGAATTTGTATTTTGACAAGAAGAAATCGAGAAGTAAGAATTTTCAGCAATCAAATAAGAACTAAAAGAAAATAATCTTCCATGCAATGAAAGTCAAAGAACCATCTGGAAGACATTACTGTACGTAATAATATACTCACTAGGACATGAGAAGCGGCCGGCAGTGTTTATAGAGCCACTATACGCATAAAATATTCCAGTCAAAATGAAGATGTGGAATAACAAACTTTATAAATTAACATGTCAAAAGATTATATACGGCTACTTAATAAGGTGTAATTCCTATTTCCATCTGAATACCGGCGGATAATCAACAGGGCATGGATCCTGCAAGATGATGGAGGCATTGTATAGATGCATCTATGTACGTTCCAGGAATGTCTATTTGTTTGTTTGGCCTGGCTTCAAGGAATTTAGTGGTGTCTGCAACAATGGGAATTAAATATGGCGAGCGCGAGGGTGCAAAGAACTACCAACAAGTCAGTTGAATAATAATAATAATAATAATATTAGGTTGGTGCAAAAATAATGTCATTTTCTCACATAGTAACATATGTGAGAAAACGACATTATTTTTGCACCAACCTAATAATAATAATAATAATACATTGACGTAGTCATCATTATAGATCATACTTCATTATAGGGGCATTGTGAATTACATGATCTACATACTGTATGGAATTTGGAGTTTTCCTTCTTCTAAGTTGGTTGCCAACCACAGCTAGATAATCCATTCTTATTTGCTATTTAAAACTTAGTCGAAACGAGAAGGGATGGATTTATACGTTTTACAATGTTTTTACGTGATAGTGAATGCAACAAAATTGGATCACTGATTCCTTGGTCCGAGCTGCTAACCCTAAGGCTAACTCTAAATATGCAGCAGATGATAATATTAACTCATTATTGCCGATCCTACCAAGTTCTATTTCGTTATATAAGAAAGAATTGCTATGACGAAAAGTAATACGGACAAAGAGTCACCTTTTGTTTGTAATCATTTCACCCCAAGAGAGGCGTTAATGCCACTAAGACGCAATGGGGTCACTGAGAATAGAAGAGAATGAGAAGACTTTAGTGAGGAGAAAGGACAATAAAAGAATAAGATTCACGAAGACAGAAGATAGTGATAACGCCAATAAGACGCAAGGGGTTACTGGGTGTGAAAGAGAATGAGAAGACTTTAGTGAATAGAAAAGAATAAAAGAACAGCTTTCATAAAGACAGAAGATGGAGATAATGCCACCACGACACAAGGAGTGAGAGAGAATGAGGATGCTCCAATGAGGAAAAAGGACAATAAAAGAACAGAGTTCAGGAAAACAGAAGATGTCAATTATGCCACCAAGACACAAGGAGTTACTGGAAGGGAAATAGGATGAGAAGACATTAGTGAAGAGAAAGAGCAATAAAAGAACAGAATTCAGGAAGACAGAAGATGTTGATAATGCCAATGACATGCAAGGGGTTACTGTGAGAGAAAGAGAATGAGGAGAAAGGACAATAAAAGAACAGCTTTCAGGAAGACAGAAGATTGCGATAATGCCAATAAGACGCAAGGGGTTATTAGAAGTGAGAGAGAATGAGAAGATTTTAGTGAGGAGAAAGGACAATAAAAGAACAGGGTTCAGGAAGACAGAAGAGAGTTCATTAGAATGATTGCCATGAAAATATTTATGGAAAAGACAGAGAGAAGTCACGTCATGGTGGTTGTGTACAGTAATATGAATGTATTTTCGGGGTTTATGATGAAATATTTTTAGTCTTGAAAAATATTGCGCCATCCGTGATTGCATCAGATTTTCATCACGCCCAGATACTATTGTCTCGAGTCTCGATTAGTTGTCCCACGGCCATTGTCTGCGATGGACGTTACTCCAAGGAGGCGTAAGAAAATTGTAACGTTGCACGAAAACACTGACAAGCCTTACCAGTGAGGAAATCAAAGTTCTAGGGACTGGCCCTGAAACTTTGCTGATTTAAATCCAATCAAGAATCTTTGGTCAATCTGCAAGG